>JAACJM010000038.1:0-525889 GCA_013368315.1 Tetrapyrgos nigripes
AGGAACACCAGGAAACCTTGACACAATGTCCATAAAAGCTTTGTAAACCACTTCTCTTACACTCTCTTCAATAACCCTACGAGCTGAGTCTGTAGTTGGCACCGCATAAGGTGAACACTTCTTGACTTCACAAACTTTATGAACGACCTTGATGAATGTCAAATTCCTGCGTCTTTGATGTCTTGAAGCATCTGAGGAATCGCTCCACATCGGGACAAATATCTATAGCCATGCAATACTTCCCCTCTAAAAGAGGCGACGACATGACTTTGCAGCTGGGTATGAATTTGTGATACGACACCTCGTTGCGCCAGGAATGAGCCCGAACGGAATCCATCTCCAAAGACATCGGTATATCAAAACTCCAAGGAACGTTGACTACATCGTTGGGTTCGCAAATAGGTTCTAATAGGATAACCCAGCAACAGGAGTCTCCGACGTAGCGTTATACCGGTTCGACATTCCGAGTTGGGTCGGATGTAGCTGAAGGCAGAGGGTGCTGAGATCATGGTCCATCCATGTCTGGCATATTTTCGCGAGCGTGTTTGTGTTTGTCTTTAACGGTTGCAAATGTTGGGGTGTGAAGTGAGACACGGTCTTCAAATGTAGCACGAGGGAAGAGAGAGTATCCATGGGAGTGAGAGATTACGTTCATTACGCAGGCTGTGGGCAAAGACATAAGGCGTGAGTTCCCAGAAAGAAACGAGAAGGGCAAAAAATGACAACGCACTAGAGTGAAAACTAGAATGACCTCAATCGGTGTCTGCACACAGGTGATGACCTGGACCTTCTTGTCACCCTTCTGGAAGTTAAACACCTCGGCCATACCATTGCCTCTATATCCTTCCCATGCAAAGTCATCATCCTGGTCCGCATGAGGTCGTTCAGCGTTCAAAGCAGCCGCCAGCGCATCCTCAAAGTCCTTCGGTTGTCCCTGAATTGGATCAAACACGTATCCAATCTCCAAAAGAAAATCCGCATAAGGCCTAAACTTGATAAGCTCCACGTAGGTATCCAAATCGTCGAAGAAGAATTGAAGCGCGGTGGAACCTGAGACAAGTAGGCCGAGCTCGTATTGGAGGATTCGGAAACGGGCGACGTTGGCCAGGGCGCCAAAAAACGTAAGAGGAACTGCCTAATGCGAAAAGAACGCTCGTTGTGTCTCAACACCAGTTCTCTCGCCTTTTTGTTGACAAGGGAGAAACGGTGTCGGTCTACGGAAGAAAACTCGCGTAAGACGAGGTTTTGGAGTTCTCTCGGGCTGGAAGGATGTTCAGGACGCAGAACAGCAAAACAAATTTTTCAAAACCTACAAAGAGAACATTGGGTGATGGTGGTGGTGGTGGTGGTCGGGTTATTGTCAAAAGGAGGACCGCGGCAATCACGGGACCGTCGCGTCCATGAAGTGACGCGTCAGTCCTTCAAGTTAGTTTTTCCACCAATTCTTCAAGTACATACACTATACAGCTAGCATGTACTACGTCTGCGCCCCATAACCCTGTCCATAAAAGCTTTATGAAACACTTCTACACTCCCTTCAACAGCCCTACGAGCGTCGAGGCATCAGTGAACGCTTTTAGACTTCAATAAGTACGTTCGGTGCGGGCCACTGTATACAGCGGCAGGTACAAGTCCTCGTCCCATTGACCAAAAGCAATTAAATGGTTGACTCTGAAGAGGTACATGTAAGCCATGGACCGACCATTACTAGTTTGTTGCTTGACGAAAACTTCACGGAGAAGGTGCATAGTGCCGAGTATGACAGAAAAAAGGATATAATTATTCAATGCTACTAGATAAAGGCTGGTTAGCGCGTAAATTGAGTTGGGGAATAAGTACTAAGACTCGTCCTCTGAATAGGACTCGGAATCATCCTCTGAACAGGACTCGGAGTCATCCTCTGAATTGGACTCGTAATCGTAACAAACTTTGTGTACGACCATGACGTGGGCCAAATCCTTGACAAGAGCCAAATCTCGTGTCTTAAATGTCGCAGTCAGGGACTTGAGGAGCTGCTCCACGTCATAGCGAATACCTATAGCAAGGCAATACTTCCCCTCCAAAAAAGGCGACGAAATGACTTTGTACTTGGGTACGAATCCGCTATACGACACCTTATTACGCCAGGAATGAGCCCGAACGGGATCGACATGGGCACGCCAGAACTCCCGGGAACGGTGACCACATCATTGGGTTCGCAAATGGGTTCTAGAGGAATGACCCAGCAACAGGAATCTCCGATGTAGCGTAAGCCATGATCGCGACATTCCGAGTTGGGACGGGTATAGCTGGAAGCAGAGGGTGCACGGACAATCCTCCATCCACGTCTGGTGTATTTTTCACGAGCGCGTTTGTCTTTGTCTTTGACGGTTGTGAATGCCGGGGTGTGAAATGAGAGGCGGTCTTCAAAGGTGGCACGGGGGAAGAGGGAGTATCCATGGGAGTGAGAAATGACATTCATCACACAGGCTGTGGGCGAAGGCAAAAAACACATGAGTTTCAGGATAGAGATTAAGGAGACTTGTGAACGCACTAGAATGAAAACTAAGAATGACCTCAATCGGTGTCTTCAAACAGGTGATGACCTGAACCTTCTTGCCATCCTTCTGGAAGTTAAACACCTCCGCCATACCGTTGTTCACGCCCAAGTAGCGCTCCGGAATATCATACTGTAGTATTTCGACCGTAAGTTCGTCGATATTGAGCGTTACCCGATCTCTTTAGTCTGCATCAAGTTCATTTACCATATTAGGAAGGGTGCCGGCGAAGCCGGCGCTCCCACGACCCTTTTATGGTAAGAAGGCACCCAAAAATCCCTTTGTTATGCGTTACGAAAAGCGTTTTTGACCAAGTTCGTGGGGGGTGGGTGACGCGTTACGCGAACTTACGGTCGAAATACTACAGTAATCGGAATCATCGTCAAAATCCTCGAGACAAAAATCAAATCGTTTTGCCTTCTTCAAAGCAGCCGCCAGCGCATCTTCAACGTCCTTGGGTTGTCCCTAAATTGGATCAAACACGTATCCAATCTCCAGAAGAAAGTCTGCATAAGGCCTAAACTTGACAAGCTCCACGTAGGTATCCAAGTCAGAGTCGGGGTAGACGACGTCGCTGAAGAATTGAAGCGCGGTGGAACCTGAGACAAGTAGACCGAGCTCGTATTGGAGGATTCGGAAACGAGCGACGTTGTAGAGGGTGTCGAGAAAGCGTAAGAGGACCCTCCTGATACGAAAAGTCTGCTGGTTGTGTTGTAGCACCAGTTCTCTGGCCTTTTTGTTGACAAGAGAGAAGCGATGTCGTTCTACGGGAGAAAACTCGCGTAGGACCAGATTTTGGAGTTCTCTCGGGCTGGAAGGATGTTCAGGATGCAGAACAGCAAACAAAAATCTCGAGACCTACAAGGAGAGCATTGAGTGGTGGTGGTGGTGGTGGTGGTGGTGGTCGGGTGTAGTGTTGGGGAAAAAACTCGTCCAGACTTTCTGACCGGTAATTTACCAGAGGCGGGAAGGAAGGGACCTTTTTTACCAGTAATTTACGGTAAATTACATAAACACGTGACTTCATTTTTTTACGCCTCGTCATACTGTCAAACGCTCAAACTGCGCTCGAAACTGCTCAAAAGCCCCTCAAACTTGCTTCGTTCCAGGCCACAGTACAAACTCCGAGCTCCTAGACCCCTTTGGACCTACTTCAGCGGTCTTCACTGGACTAGCCTTCTGTATTGCTGAGTCTTTCAGCAATGAAACAATCTCGAAGGCATCCGGATTCACGATGTTGGCGGCAGTGATAAAGGAACGGGCCACGCCAACATACTCATCAATTATCGTATCTGAGTCGTTCTCACCATCAGCATCAGGGTCAGCAGGGTCGGCTTCTTGTTCATCGAGCCAGCTGTCGTCCTCCTCATCAATTCTCGTGTCCGGATCTTCGAAATCCTTTTTGATGTCACAAAACTTGACTCTCTTGCTGCAGGGCTTTGACTAGAAGATATCTGGGTCACATAGTGTATGATATTGAAGGGAAAGACTTACCTGTGAGTAATGTTGCTTCACAACCGTTCTCGCACCCATCGCCTCAACTGACATTCTGTTTCGCAATGCCGGTGTCATCCAGGTGAGTGTTGAGCCAGTTCGTTCATCTGCCATCGAATTGACGCGAATGGAAACCAGCTTGATGGCAACATACTGTTGTCTCGTCAGTGGGTGTCAGAGGAGGGAGGATAAAACACGGCACCGGTAAGATTTGGGCTTCTTCACCAATTGTACTCTGCCACCACCTAATCAACCCCTCAGTGCTTATGTTGTTGTCTATTTGTGCTGTCGAGAATAAGAGTCCCTAGATAGGGGCTATTTCCTTTTTCCATTTTATCCGTCTATCTTTACTGCTAATCCTTTCATCCTCATACTCCAAGGCACCTAACCCGGGTTCAACACCCGCGTCACATATACCTTGCCTTTCCGTAGTTTAGACCCCAGTCGTCTCACTTATTCTGTGTGACTCTGGGGTATGTATTCAATTCATCTCTATACTTACTATATTTACTGACTACTTACATACAGTACCTATCGTAGTACTAACGAGTACCCTTTCTCTACAGGTACTGTATTAATACAGTCGTCTCACTTATTCTGTGTGACTCTGGGTACCTATCGTAGTACTAACGAGTACCCTTTCTCTACAGGTTATGGGCCCAGCGCTATAAACTGTGCAAACACACACAATTATCCGATTCGAGCGACTCACTGACCATACCGTTACATGACTACGGTAGAAGACCTATTCCCCACAACCGATTTCGAAGACCTCGATTCTATTTTCGTTGCATCTATCTTTACGCAACTGAACCTACATATGCCACAAGATCTACATACGCCGACAATGTCTAATACCAATCCGAACTCTAGTAATTCCAATCCCATTGGTCACTCCAGTAACTATACGACGATCCACGAGTTACCGGAGGATGCCAAGTTCAATGGCGAAAATTACATGTCTTGGGCAGAGTTGATGTTGATGCGCGCGCAGTTGAAGGGTCTAGATTTGTATTGGGAAAGGCAGATTACCATACCCACCAAGCCCAGCAGTACCGACATACTCCTACCTACCCCTCCCAACAGCGAAACCCCAAATTACTTGGAGTACCGGATCCACGAGCCCGTCGCATATCTAACGATTTGGGATAATATCAAGAACCCAGATGCACTTGGGTTCTCTGGGGAAAAAAAGTCACATGAGCTGTGGGATTATCTGAAGAAGGAGTATACGCTAGTGAGTCATCTAGCTAGGCAGAGAAGGGAGGAAGCACTACGAAGTTGCAAGTATACGGGAGGAGAGGTTATGGGGGATAATGGTTATGTAGCCAAATTCCGAACCCTACGAAAGCAGGCGACCGACGTCGGAGCCAAGATCGAAGACTCCCAATTCCTAACCCTATTCCTCGACTCATTCCCTCGTACATCCGAATGGATCCCGACTGTTGGTGCCTTGCTCACCGATCCTTCAGTTACGTTCAACGTGGCTGCGGGGAGACTACAGGAACATTTTCGTCTCATGGGAGGAGGTGAAGGGAGTGGAATAGAGGGGTTGGACAAGGCAAAGGCTTTGCAAGCCCAGGTGGAAGAGTTAACGGAGAAGGTGAAGGCGTTGCAAGTGGCGAGGAAGGGACCAGCCAATCCGGATCTACAGTGCTCCAATCCAAAGTGCAAGCGTCGAGGACACACTATTGATAACTGCTTCCGTGAAGGTGGTGGAAAACAGGGTCAATATCCGGCTTGGTGGAAGGGAAAGAAAGACGCACAAGTTCCTGCAGCCAATAACACTACCGCTTCATCTGACGAATCTCCAGAGATCCTAGCTCTAACCACTCGTATAACTCGCACCTCTAAACCACTCGAGCATTCACACATCCGTATCATTGCCGACTCTGGTGCCACACACCACTTCTTCAAACAACGTTCCTATTTTGATACATACACTCCCCACAACGACAAAGGTGGATCTTCTCACGAGGACGCCCAATTCGACATTGTAGGAAAAGGCGATGTTAAGGTCAAGGTGTCATATAACGGGGTCGTGTATCATCTCCTCTTTCGTAATGCTTTCCATGCCCCAAGCATCTCTAATAACCTCCTCTCGACCGGGACGTTGGACAAACTGGGTTGGACAGCGAGATTGGGTAACGGGAGGATGATTTTCAAGGATACGAGTGGGAAAGAGAGGTTTGAGGCTATCCTAAAAACTGGCGTTTATGTTATGGATGCCACGTTGGTGGTCAACGATTCTAAAGCCGCGTTAGCCACACAACTACCTCCAGATATTCGGTTCCTACATCGTGCGAGTGGCCACATCATGCCAGAAAGAATCGAGATGGCGGCGAAACTGGTTGATGGCATTCCGAACGTAACAGGGGCGAGGAAGAAGATGGGAACATGCGAGGACTGTAGGCGCGCGCACACTGACAAGCAACCTCATCCCGATAGGAGTACAGTGTCGATGGGTATTATCCGATCCAGGGCCTAGAAGTCCAAGAAGTAGAAGCATACGGTTTGACCGGCGGCGCAGGTTCTTCCGCCGGATATTAATTAATAATATTATAATAATGCTAGGAATGTCGGGTACGGATTCAGGTGAGCAGAGTTAGGGGATGGGGATATGTAGGTATAGTGGTTTAAAGAAGAGAGTGCAGAGGCACTGCTGGCAGCGTTGGGAGCGTAGGATTGGTGTGAACCCTGGCCAGTCGGTTGGTCAGAATGACGCGACAGAAAAAAACAAAACAAGAAGGAAAATGAAACAGAAAAATGAAAGAAAGACATCAAGGTGAAGACAAAGGACGGACAGCAACTTCACGTCCAATCCAAGCGCTGTCCTTTGAAAGAAGACAAGGACACTAGGCAGCACGAGGCTTCTCCTTGCGGCGGCGTATCAGTTCTTGATCCCAGCCTAAACCACTCCTCCTCCTCCTCCTCCTCCTCCTGCTCATGGCCTCCACCATCGTCAGAAAAGGAAATCACGCCATGACACAAAATCAAAAAATATGTATTTCATGGTAAAGACGGCAACTCAGCACCTAATATGACCAATTGATCGGACTTATATAAGGCGTTGATGCCCCGCGAAGCGCCTTACACATAAGGCGTTTAGCGTATTTTCGGGCAGTTTGATGCCCTTCGATGGGTCCTCTCACCGTTAAGTAGTTATAGAGTAATTTTGAGCAATGAAAAGCATTCAGCTGAGCTATCTGAGTAGCTAGATGTTTTTCAAGAACAGAATGCACCTTAAGTGCTATGTCCATTGCATATGGTGGTGACCATAAGTCAGTGTCAGTCTTCACTGAGTAACATTGCTGGGCTGAAGCCTTATAAAAAATATACTCTTTAGTACCCACAGTGAGTGTCTAGCAGTGTACATTTATGTGGCAATTGTATGGGGTTATTGGCAATGGAAGCCCATTCTAGCATTGACTGCCAATTGCTGCAAGACGGTCCCAGGGGTATCAACTACGATTTCCGGCTCTGTTCAGCTTCCATTGCGTATTGGTGAGGGGTATTTCGATTGGAAGCTAGGTCTGCAGCAAGTGTGTCCGTACAAGGTTCGTAGAGCGGTCCAGCAGCGGTCAAGACTGAGCGTGAGAACTAGATAAAAAAGGAAGGTGCGCAGACGTCGGGATACGTCGGGCGACCATTGTATGACCGCCTTTTGTCATAGCTTCAACGATCACGCATATTCACCTTGCGGTTATGTTCCTTAGGGAAGTATTATATACAGTCTTTATCTTACAGAGCTATGCCGGACTATATAGAACGTTCAGGGTATGTTTTTAGTATCATTACACCTGCCACCCCGTACAGTCTGTCGTGCGAGCCTTCTACACCACCAATAGAGGATCATATCGTACCTGTAAATCGCCCCTGTGAGTCAGGTATATCATATAAGTCATATAAAGTTTACTGGAACAGTACTTACCTGCAATACCTATAGGATCTTGCTACAGAACGTTGTTCACCTTGTTGCAAAATTGTGACTTTACGACTTTTTCCAAAACAAACATTGTGCCATGATTGTTTCATATATTGAACACATATATACATAGACTATGTCTGTCAGAATTCCTAACACTACGGATGGCTCCGGTAGCGCTGCTCGACTCACCGGGCGGGGGCCTGGGAGTAGTACAGTTGTTGACGTAAGCCCATTGCAGCTTGTCAACGCGTCAACGCGTCAACCATCACGTCGGGCGGCTGGGCCCTTCAATGGCCTCAGCGTCCGCCTTCTGTCTTATCATAATCTCTCAAAGAGTTACATGAGATACACCTTGTATACTCCGGTCATCGTTGATAGACTCAATGCGCATGCTACCCCTATTCCCAGACTTGCGGATATTCCTCAACGAACACACACTTGAGCTCAGTTATCAACCCTTTCTCATCCTATTAGTATAATTTCTCGTATACTCGCCAACCCTTACACTGTTGCAGATTGTCTCCCTTGCAAGTCGACGTCTGCTTCCAAATCTTCCTCCTCCGAATCTTGCTCTTCATAAGAATGATATTCCTCTTACATACTTATGTGCACAAGCTATAAATATATCTGCACCCTAGTAGCAAGGCTATCATTATCTACATACAAAAATACAGGGGAACACATCTGGTTCAAGGAGTGGTGAAGAGTACTATGATCATGCTGATTGGCTCTGAGTCAGTACTGTTGATGTTGAGCTGAGCCTTGAGCTGGCCTTGAGGACCTTAGAGGACACCTACACTACTTATGTGGTGGCCATGTTCTTCAGCCTACAGCCAACCCGACACCAGAACACTACTCGAAATACTCTATAATGACTTAACGGCGGGAAGACCCATCGAAGGGCATCAAACTGCTCGGAAATACGCTAAACGCCTTATATGTAAGGCGCTTCGCGGGGCATCAACGCCTTATATAAGTCCGATCAATTGGTCATATTAGGTGCAACTCAGAGTCAAATGGGGAGGGCGGGTCAATCGCCGGCAAATCCAAACGATTTAGGAAGGTACGGAAGGGAACCTTCATTTCCGACCATCTTCGGGCTTCTGGGACCTGGATCTGAAAATACCCATCGACGTACCACTCTCCCGATAGTGTCGAAGTGGTCAATGAAGCTAATTTCCGGTGGTATCTTGATATATGGGGTCTGGCGCAAGTGGTCTCAGTCGGTGGAAATTTATACGCGTTATTCGGATCGGATGCAGGAACGTCGAGGGATATGGTGGACCTATTGAAAAATAGGACGGCAGCGATGTTGATCGAAAAGCTTGAGGTGCGAAGATCTGTCGCAGAAACTCAGACTGGGAAGCCGTTGAAGAGAATAAGGACGGATAACGCACCGGAGTGGAGGTCCCACGCATTCAGAGCCTGGACTGAGAGTCATGGAATAATCCACGAGTTTACGGCGCCATACACGTCACCGTCGAATGGGGTAGCAGAACGAGGGATAGGAGCAATGTTAAACGGTGCTAGAGCAATGCTATTCGATGCAGGGTTACCGCCACAATGGTGGGGACAAGCTACGACAACGTATATATACATTAAGAACATTCTACCGAATACCAGAGGCGTCGTACCTGAAGAAAGGTGGACAGGGAAACGCCAAAACGTGTCCCACCTTATTCCCTTCGGGAGCATCAGATTTGCTCATATCCCTGCGAAAACCAGACGTGGAAAGTTGGATGCGAGAGGGTTCATCAGCAAAAGGGCAAATCACCTTTTGCGGCCTTTCACGGCTTTTTCAGACTTTTTTCCAGTCCAACTTTTTCTTATACTTTTTTTGGTGGACTTTTTCTGTCTTGGACTTTTCAAGGCTCGACTTTTGGCTACTTTTATCTACTCACCCTTTACTGTACTTATTCCGACCTTTTATATGTACTTTACCACTCTATACTCTACACTACATCGGCACTTATTCTTGAAGCATGTACTAAATCTTCGGCCAACTTTCGAATACGATCTTGCAAGGCCCTAAGTTCCCTTTTGAGTGTAGCGTTCTCTCCCTCCAAAAGCTTTGCTGAGCTTTCTGCGAGGGCTAACTTCTCATCAGAATTTCTCTTTGCTGAAGAAACAGCCTTGAGGTGTAGTTCCAGGACCTCAGTACGGATGTGTGATTCTAGAAGTTGATCTGCAAGACGTTCTAGCCTTTGCTCGATGTCGGAACGGTCATTGGGAGTGATTCGAAGAGGGAGAGTACTGGCGGGTTCTGAAAGAGAACATAAATTGATAATGTGAGTGAAGGTCAAGCAGTAAGAGTACACACTAAGTAGTGAATGCACGAATTGACGACTGGCACGAATCTCCTCGGGAGTGTCCCAAAGCTTTTCGTCTTCCTTGTTTTTTGCCTCCAACCCCATATACTCCTCCACTATCTGCTTCCGAACTTCGTTCTCGTATCTGGTGACGTAGCTGGGGTGTATGGGAGATTCTTCCTCAGTCACAGATCCTAAATCATTGTCTTGAGGACTACATCATATTAGAGTGAGTGCAGACTCGAATATATGAGAAACGTACAGTAGAAAGTGCCGTGTGGGAGTAGACGGATCGGGTTCCCTCTTCAACGGAAACATAGGCTCTGGTGATTGCGACGACGGTATTTCTGTGCTATTTTGATGTCTGTACGCTTGGGAATTAGTCTGCAGGTAAAGACAAATCAAAACAAGAGAACACAAAACCCACAGAAGTATACGCTTGGAGTCACCTTCAAGAGGTGATGACGAGCGCTTCAACACCGTTGGAATCACCATTGACATGATTGGGATGCAGAAAGAGGAACGGCAAAGCAGGCTGAAGCCATTGACGTCGTCACAACGCCCGCCATAAATTCCTTGGCAAAAAGATCGGTGAGACCTTGTGGAAGACGTAGTAACAGAAATTGCACTCACAACGGTATCCTAGTCGTCGATATTCACCCGTGATTGCCTTGCAATGTCGGAGAAGGAAACTTGCTATCTGCACAGCCTGCACCGGAGGCCGAAGTCGCGTCGGATCTGCCAACAAAAGATTTTCAGCTACCAATGAAACGAGAAGCCTTAGAAGTTAGAAGGCAATTTCATGTGCATGATAGTCTACATACTTGTTTACATAGAACGCTACGTACTCGTCTAGAGAATTGTATGGACCAAAATTTCGAATGGGCACTCTCCTGTCGCCTGTGATCCCAATCAAATGTGCGCTGCGATAAAGACAGTCAATATGAACCACCTCCATTATAGGATTTTTATTTCGGTCAAGGTCGGGCTGGACCATCCACATACCAGTCTCATCGCAGGGAGAGTTTCCGACAGTGGAGAACCAATGAATGAGGGCACAAGGATAGTTGACTCCTTCATATTTAAATTGTAGAAAGGCAAAGACTCTTCCTACCAGCAATCCTTCAAACCCCACTTCCCCGTCGTCATCACCCTCCATAAAAACACAGTCATATCTGGCCGGACCCTTGCGCCAAGAGTTGACTGATCGAATTAGTTCATGACGCATTCCACCTAAACCTGATGCGTCACTGGGAGCAAAGAAAAAAGCGCGAGCTGAGTGATGCAGATAGACGGGATGATCAGAACCCAGCTGTGGGCATTGATCAATCAATACATCACGCCCCATTTGTCCGATAGGTGCGTCCGGATGATGCTGGTTATAGAGGAATTGCTGCAGGAGTGTACACAGCTGAGGTTGTTCCAGGTAATCTGCTAGATCGTCTACTCGTCGAGGGACTTTCCGGGCTGTGATATATAGATTAGCTTCAAGAAAGATTAAAGGAAAAGGCTGACGTACCTGGTTTTTTTGAAAGCTTGACATCTCCCTGGCTGTAAGGTTGGTTGCTAGGTCCAGCTTCATTTTCAATAGCATCGGGGCCGTCTGTTCTTGAAGGAGGTGGTGGAGGAGGTGGAGGTGGTGGTGACACAGCAGAATTTTGAGGCTCGAGCATACCACATGCTTCCATATCAACACGATAAGCAGAGATTTTGTCTTAACGTTGATTCGTGAGAAGCATTTGACCCAAAGGCTGATTCCTGCTAGACCGGCGCCATGGACGTTTGACGGCTGCAATATGCTTTGACTCCGTGATAGACGAGCAAAGTCCATTCAGAGCACCAAATTGCTGGATGAGATATGCATAATGAACAAGGGAGTGTTGTCGTGGTAAAGAGAAACCATCAGGGCGCACACCAGTCATGCGGAAGATTTCTCGGCTACGATGGAAACGTGCAACTACACGCTCAATCGCATCGACTGTGTCCTCATCAATGACATTTCGACGAACCAGATAGCAGAACTCCAAAAAATCTGCAATGGCCTGGACCATTTGAGGTGGTACATGTCCGACAATGGCTGGAAGGTAAACCTATAATCATGTTGATCAGACCCTAATCAAGAAGTATATATACAAAAACGCACTTTCATGAGCCCTTTTGAATCATTTCCGGTCCACTGTTTAAATCCTCGCCCTTCATGGAAGTTTCGGAGACCAGGAAAGGGAGTAGTCGCCATGATACTGTAAGATAATAATTCAGGGCCATATATTAGTCAGAAAGTGTTCAAAAACAAACCGGCGGTCTATGTCTGCTAAACGCTCCTTTGCTTCGGTCTTGGAGTAGGTTATGTCGATGTATTCAGTGACCCAATCCACTAAGTGGTCCTTGAAGGTCCCTTTGATGATTTGATGCAGCAGATCAGGAGCCAATAGTTCGTGTATGTCTGCCCGTGGAAACGAAGCAGTGAATGGCTAGAATAATTGAAGAGAGTTGGCGTCACAAAAGATTGGCAAAAAAAATGCAACATACTTGAAGATCTGCCACTATGCCATAGTCGTCCCAAAGCTCTTTCAAGGTCACTCCTTCACCTTCAGACAACACATCAGTGAGTTCATGTGAGCGGGGTCCTCCTTCTCCGCCATCGAGATCATCTGCAGGTGCTGTGCAACTGCATATGCAAGGTGAATAAGTTGCTTCAAGTAATCACTGATCACAAATTTAGACAGGTGACTCACCGAGGACACCAATTTTGGATGATACAGGCCAGCAATGCTTGCTCAGGATAGTCTGCTATGTAAGGTCCTAGACCATAAATGACTCGCCGATAATGGCCATCAGGACAGAGTGTCACTCGAGGATTCTCCATGAAAGGTCTCAACGATGAGAGAATGTGTTCGAGAGAGGTATGAAAGAGTTGGCGTCGGAATTTCCGAAATTCTGCCCCACCAGCATGGTCTTGTGATGCTGGTGAAACAAAGCGGTCAATCATGCCGTTCAAACATTGGAGTATACATGTGACTTACTCTTTGGGACAGCCAAGAAACCCAGTAAAGCAACAGCGTTGCGATGCGCCCATCGGACAGACGAATGGACATTACCAAGGGAGATATACAGAGGATAATAATCATTTTGGCCAGTAGCAACGGAGACTGTTGTTTTGTCGCTTCCGAGTATGACAGGCACGAACATTGCGCCATGATTATTTTCCTCCTCTGCAATCTTGTCCTGTGCAGTAAACTGAGTAAATCAGAATAGGTACATTGGAAAAGCAGGAAGGACATACACATTGAAACCAGGCCCAATTACCACTCATTAAATCTCTGTACAGTCGTTTTCCATTTTTGCTGATCCTGCGAGGAGCGACATCGAACTCATTGGCAAAGCTGGGATTGGCTAGCATGTTTTCCAAAACAGAGACGGGGTCCCTGAACCAGACTTCATATGACTGAGTTTTCCAGGCAGGGACGGTTGAAATGTCTTCCGGTAAATCACTATTGTGTCTGACCGAAAAGCTCTCCCATGGTACATCTCCCTGTTTGATACCATCAATAGTTGCGTACAGTTCCTCGTGGCTCGCAAATGGAGAATCTCGGTCAGGACTTAGCAGTCCAGATAAGATGCATGCAAGAGTGTCGATGTCACCACCGGACATTTGGACCTTCTGATATAGGAATTCTCCAAGCTCAAACTCTGCACAGTTATTGAAGGGGCTGTAATCGTTGGGTTCGCGTGTTTCCCTAGGTGGCGGGGGTGTGCCCTCTGGTAAGTCGTCACCGTCGATATCACAGGGAGTGCCTAAACTGCTGTCAACAACCATCAAAATGCCACAAAGAGAAATCAAACCATCAATTATCGGGTGAGTAACAACTTGTGTTCCGTATTTCCGCAAATCTATGGGAGCCGCTGACCATGGGAGCTGAACTGGTGATCCATTTTGTCGTCGTCTAGGTGAACGTCGAGAGGAAAAAGGAGAGGACGGGTTTGGAGGGGGTGATGGTGTACGAAACGATACAGGTGATGGAAAGCGTAAAGGTGGTGGTGGAGGCATTGTTGGCGGCAGTACTAGTACTGGATGCTTGGTGTCCTTGTGCTGTTTCAAACCCCAGACACTCTTCATCCGTTTAGAGCATACATCACAAACGTAGTTGCCTGGAGCCATGAGCGGAGTCTGGAAAGAGGAGATAAACAAATTTGGTTTGGCGTAGCCAAGCTTGGTAACGGTAAATTGTTAGTGATAAATCATAATAAATTTGCAGACCAAATTCACATTGCACTAACTCACCTCTCATGTCTGTCGTCAAACCTCCCACTCTTCGACACAGGCGTGATGGCCTCACAGTATCTAATGTCGAGGCTGAACCCATTGCCAAACCGTCAAACCCAGCTCCCCCACCAGTCGAAGCCGGGAACGGGATGCATTTACGTGGCAAGCGTGACACGCACCCTGCAACTCCAGATATGACTACCCCAAGATGGCCCACTGAAGAGGTCCAGGCAGAGAAAAAGCTTAAGAGAGACGCCAAAGCAGCCAAAGTAGCTGCTCGTGTATCTGCCATAAGCAAGGCCGCTGAGGTTGAAGATCGTCTTCAACAAGTGGAGCAAGAAGCAAAACGGACAGGGCACAATCCTCCCACCTCCAGTCAGAAGAAAAAACCTCGCCAGAAAAAACAGAAAGGTTTGCATGTTGCTTATGGTTCTTCTTGACTCAGACTGATTAGGTGCATTTTCAGAGTCCAAGGATGCTGGAGAGGCAGCTCTAGATTCGGGTGAGCACTTGCTATTTGTGAGACAGAGTATCGACTGAATACTTATTGCAGGGGAACTGGCTAACGGCAAAAACGTGGATAATACGTCTGATGCAGCCAACAAACCTGCTAGTAAGAGAAAACGGACTACAAATGGTGAGTACTCATCATGTTATTACTATAATCTGACATACCTTCCGCAGCAACAAAAGTGACTGCTAGTAAACCAACTCCCACTACAACCCCTGCTCCGAGTTCTCCAAATGAAACACCCTCGCAGCTCGACACTGAGGATGCTGAGAATGATGAGCAAGCTGCCGAGGGTTTGGACGACTCTGGAGACGAGGCAAAACCTGCTAAGAAGAAGAAGAAAGGAGTGCTGCGAGAAGCAGTCAATGGAAAACGCACATCAACGGCGACAGATGCAGGTGATCAGGATACGTATGTTGACTTGCTGTATTTGGAAATTTCTTTCACAAATTGACTTCTCTCCACTATCTTCAACTGGCACCTCCTTTCGTAGCATCACTGCAGAGCCTCCCAAGAAGAAGAAGAAGCTCGCTCTTCAAGGTTTTCGTAGTACTGGCACTGACACAGCGTCCAATGACGTTCCTGTCAACAGTGCTAGCGTCAGTGACGGAGACATAGTCGATCAGGACACCACTACTATCAGTCAACCAGAAGGCACTGATTACACATTCGGAGGGTTTGGAGATGAGAACGAAGGACATGAAGAACGAGAGACCACAGTAAAATCCGACACCAAGCTGTTGAAAATCAGAGCAGTTGCAGCTGTTGTTTCGGTGTGCTATATAACTTAACTCAATGTTTCCATTACTCACCTGATGTTCTAGCAGCCCACTATTGTCAAGGTCGTGCCTACCACATCTGTAGAAGGCCTCGTCACCCCTGCCCGAAAGCGCAAAGAAATTCGCCTAGCCGATCTTAAACCAGTGGTCAAAACTGCGTTCTCCGACACCTTCATGCCCATCGTTGTTGAACACACTGGCTGTCTCACTGCCTGGACTGGACCAGATGCAAAGGATTTAGCTGAGCTTTGGGCTAGTGTCATGCCAAAGCCCCTGCATAATCAATTTGCAGAGCTCAACAAAGACAAGACTATTCAAACTCTGGTATGTCGCACTACAGTCTATCATGCTTAGGTACTACTAATTATCTCTCAGGTTGATCAGCAGCTTAGCAACTGGCGTAATGCATTTGCTAAGGCTGCTCTCGCTGCTCTCGACGAAGTCTTCAAGGCACCAGATCTCCAAACTGCCGAACAGCGCAAGGTGTATGTTGCTGATCAGCTCGAGGGTGATTTCAAGTCACGGTCATTTTATTATCTCAACGTGAAGAAGAAGAATGGTAAAACATACTATGGAGTGCGTGGCAGCCTTTTCTATCTTCGCTTTCTGCACGCTAACAAATTTCTGACCAGGGCCCATTCCAGTCCTACCTGATTGCCAGAACATTATCCGAGCATCTCAAGAGCATCAAGGGTATCGCAGAAGAAGACCGTCTTGGCATGAGGCCGGTTGGCGCTGTCGTCCTGTCAATTCAGGCGGTTTGTCATTGCTCGACAATTGTGTCATTATCTCATCTTCCATTTTACAGGTTCAACGTGCACTTACCTTCCATGAGACCGGTGTCAAAATCATTCCGAAGGGCCAAGACGGATTCTTCTCGAAGCAGGTCTGGGGTGACCATGAGGTTACTGTGGAAGGGAAGAAGGTCAAGCTAAAGACCACCTCGCAGCTACACTGGATTTTCAGCAAGTCGAAGACAAACACTGAGCGATTTAGCTCTGCGCAATGGGACCAACTTATCAAGGCTGCACAAGCATGTATGGTGGTCAAGAAGGCGCCGAAATCCTCAGCAAAACCCCCTGCCGATGAACCAATAGATGCAGACGAAGATTGGACGATGCCAGATGAAGATCCGGAGTTTTTCAAGCAAGAAACCAACGGTGACGAGGATTCTCGACAACAGGAAAGCAAAAGGAAGGATACCAGCAAAGGGACGAGACTGGACACGGCTGGCGGTGCAATGGATGAGGATGAGGGCGCTGGTGATGAGGACGAGGACAAAGGTGAGGGCGCTGGTGACGAGGATGAGGACGAGGGCGCTGGTGATGAGGATGAGGACGAAGGTGAGGGCGTTGGTGACGAGGATGAAGGTGAGGGCGTTGGTGACGAGGATGAGGATGAGGGTGCTGGTGACAATGTTTTGGTTGATGATGCCATTGATGACGACGACTCCGGCGAGGACAGTGGGGAAACGGATGAGCCTGAGGAAGGTACGAATTGCTTTTCTTTCACTTCACGCAACTGCAGCCTCTGACATGTTTCCTTCAACAGTGTGAACGGCAAGCATTGACGAGGACAAGAAGCAGCGGCGCCGATGTGTGGTCTAAAATGGTCGTATTGGTACTTTACTGAAAGATTTAATGTACTTTTTTTTGAACTTCTACATAGACATTTTTGGCCTTTGAGCGAGTAATCGGACTTTTGAAAGTAATCGGACCTGGCTTGAGAAAGTTCGGTGATTCGGATAAAAGTTCTCGAAAAGGCCTGAAAAGGCCTGATGCCTTTTTCCTGATGTTTAAATGCCAGATGGTCGGTTATGATGGGAGGAAGGTATATGTGGTGAAGAAATGGGAGACCAACGACATCTACCGTACGAGCGATGTGGTCTTTGAGAAGTCGGGAGGTCACTGGACTTCGGAGTTGGAGGGGGAGAACGATGATATGCTATTTTTGGCCCCAACCCCAAAGTCTGGATCCTCGATCACTGACCAAATACCCGACTCGACATTGTTAAACCCATCTTCCCCAGTAACCACCACCAACGAGAATCACCAGCACGTACCAAATGCACCCGAAAAACGAGTCCGTCGAACCCAAGCTGAAATTTGGGGTACTGTTCCAGCCCGTTCATCTACTCGATCCTGAAATCTTACCCAGAAATTTATCGAATCCAAAGAATACGAGAGTCGAGAAAAAGAAGCTAATGAGATGGGTGAGGATTGGACGCGAGATGAGGAGGAAGATAGAGAATTACTCCCAGAATTTGACGAAGAAGACTCGCCTACTGCTCTCAAGGCTAGTCTCAAGACTGTTCTGGAACCAGACAATACTTGGGTTCCCCAATCCTATGCGGAAGCTATGAAACGCCCTGACCTCTGGACGAAGCCGATGGAGAAGGAACTTGCGAAACTCGACTCCCGAAAAGCGTTCACTCCAGTCTCTAAACCAACAGACGCAAAAATCATCACGACTAGATGGGTATACGCGTTGCGATTGGATGGCAATGGGAAGATAACCGAACGAAGGGCTAGATTGGTGGTTCGCAGATATGACCAAGTAAAAGGGATACATTATGATGACACTTGGGCGATAGTAGCAAGATATGAGTCAGAGAGATTTGCGATCGCGATTGCTGCTCACGAAGGGATGGATCTGTGGTCGGGAGATTTCACAGGAGCATACCTGAATGCGAGACCGCAGGGCGTTAATTACTTGGCACTCCCGGAGGGATTCCAAGAACGATATTCCCTACGCGATGGTAACGAGACAGTGCTACTGATGAATATCAACATTTACGGGTCGATGGATGCTGGGAATAACTGGTACAAGTTACTCGACCAACGATATCGCGAGCTCGGCTTCAAATCAAACCCTGCAGACCCTTGTGTACGTTTCCGAAGAACCCCTCTTGGTAGCACTATCACTGTTACCTATACTGATGACGTTACTGGAGTCTCTACGACGAGAGAGGATGGGAAGAAGGTGCGAAAGGAGATAGCAGAGCAATTCGAGTTTCGGGACTGTGGTGAACCAGATGTTGTGCTGGGAATGACGGTTAGGATTCATAAGGATAAGGGCAATATCTCAATCCACCAACGACCATTGATCGAGAAGACATTGAAGACCTTCGGAATGCAAGATTCGGCAACAAAGTATACGCCATTGTCCCCTGGAATAGACTTCATCGATAGTCAGCCACACCCTATCCCTGCCTCCGATAAACTCTTTATGATCGACAAGAATTATTACAGTCTTGTTGGTGCTCTTAACCATATTGCGTTGGGAACTCGACCAGATATAGCATTCGCAGTATCGTTATTACAGCGGTATGCTAATGATCCTAGACCAATCCATTGGGCCTCTGCACTCCACCTCCTCGCATACCTCAAAACTACTGCGCATCTACAACTTACCTATCGTCGTCACATTGAAGGGAGCGCATCGGATGGAGTGAAACCTATCGGTTTCGCTGACGCGTCCCACGCAGATGTCAAAGAGGAGGAGGGTATGGCAACTCAGAAGTCAACTATGGGATACGTATTCATGGTCGCAGGGGGAGCGGTTTCTTGGTCATCCTCTAAGCAGAAGGTGGTAGCGTTGTCGACAACGGAGGCGGAATATCTCTCTATGGTTCATGCGGGGAAACAGGCTATTTGGATGTGGAAATGGTTAGATGGAATAGAGATGAGGAGGAGTTATCCTTTTGTGATCAACGTGGACAACACCAGCTCTATCTCCCTTACCGAAGCCACCACCAAACATGGACGTACCAAGCATTTTGATACCGCGTGGGCGTGGATTCGAGATGCCGTTAGAGAGGGGGAGCTAGAATTCCGACATGTTTCCACTCAGGAGAATCTTGCTGATATCATGACCAAGTCGTTGAGTCGTCCGGCATTCGAGAAGTTTGTAAAAGGCATGGGGTTGACGGAGGGGTAGAAGACTCTAGGGCCTCAGGGGGAGTGTTGAGAATAAGAGTCCCTAGATAGGGGCTATTTCCTTTTTCCATTTTATCCATCTATCTTTACTGCTAATCCTTTCATCCTCATACTCCAAGGCACCTAACCCGGGTTCAACACCCGCGTCACATATACCTTGCCTTTCCGTAGTTTAGACCCCAGTCGTCTCACTTATTCTGTGTGACTCTGGGGTATGTATTCAATTCATCTCTATACTTACTATATTTACTGACTACTTACATACAGTACCTATCGTAGTACTAACGAGTACCCTTTCTCTACAGGTACTGTATTAATACAGTCGTCTCACTTATTCTGTGTGACTCTGGGTACCTATCGTAGTACTAACGAGTATCCTTTCTCTACAGGTGCATTGAAAGGGAAACTCGACCGCGCGTAAGCTTGCAGCTCATCTCGAAACTGCTCTGAGAATTCCTTCCCATACTCGACCCACTTTGTGAAAAACTTGTTACTGCCATGTTTGACTTCGTTGCAGGCTACTTCGAAAAGAAAATGGGCGACAGGCCAGAAGATTTTGTGATGCCGGATGCCTTGCAATGGAGGATAGACTTTTTCGTCAAGGGGCTGCGTCGGATCTGGATCGTTGTTTCAGAAAAGTTGAGATCGTAGATATACTAGAAATGAACAGTCCGAGATGTGAGTATTATAGAGCTAAGAGATAAAATCAAACGCACCTGGATTGAGATATGCAGTAGCTAAGTAGACAGCGTTATAAAGTCGTCCTCCTTGAATGAAAAGTTGATTGTGTTGATAGTCCAAGATGCTGAGGATCTCATCCTGTACTTCCTTCGGATACTCACTCTTCTTATTGGTGACTGTTCGCTCAATCTCAAAGATGAGAGCGTGCCAATAAAGGAAGACATCAGCAGGATTTGCATCGTTAGCCTCTAGACATGCCAATGCCCTGGCCAAAGGCATTCCAATGTCAATGAGATGTTTGAGAACGAACTCAAAATCTTGTGATGCCCTTGTCGGAGAACTCTGGAAGATAGATGCATATTCCTGCACAAAAATGTTAGTATTGATGACACTGCACGGAGAATAGAATTTTACCCAGTCCTGTAATCATGTCATGAATCGCTCCCCACCTATTCATTTTCTTTCTATTCTTTTCCCTTAACTATCTACTTCCCACTCTAACCCCATAAACATTAACCATTTCTCATCATCGTCTATAGTTACCATCTCTCTAGATCTATGACTCACATTCTTATCTCCTCCGATCCCTATCTCCATGGACATTCTCACTGTCAATCACTCCGTATGATCTAGTACTACATCTATCCATATTTGACTTATTATTCTCTCGCCTTTGACATTTCCACATGATACCATCTATTATTACTTACTCTTTCCCATCTGTTCATATTTTACTTATATACCTGCGATCCTTGTAACCTATTCCTTAGTTTGTTCACTTCGTCTCCGCTCCGTACTTTTACTACGCAGTGTAGAGCCTAGTCAGCTTACTTTCTCTCTATCTCTTTATCTCTCTATCTCTCTTGATCAATCTATTCTCTTGTAAACCGGCTTTCTCGTATTGTGTGACTTGGGTGGTTATCGAGTGTATCGACAACCTTGACACTTGAACGAACTCACATACACCCACCTCACTACTTAAGTCTTTTCCCTTCTATCCTATTCGCCTCTATTCTCAACTCCCTTGCCCTTTACCACCATTTCATTTACATTGCAAGCGTCGTCCCTCCCTCCTGCAAACTCGAATACGTTTCGATTGCTAAAGCAGACACTACTCCGAGTAGACTGCGGATCCACTGTATACTTCGAGTAACAGTGTAACAACAATCGCTTCTCTTCTCATATTCCTTTCACCCTGTCTACCCTACGTCCCCAGATTCGCATCGAACCTCCTGAAACCCCTCGCGACTACGAACGGATTCCATTTCCCCTTCCCCGGTACCTCTTGTATTCCGAATACGCAGTCTCCCACGGAAGAAAACTACGAACGGATCCTTGGAGTCTCGACCGACACTTCGTTTGCACAAGACGTTGGGTGTGGAAACTTATCTCAGGTGACGTAGTCCTCTCAACGTTCTCGTACATAACAGTAAAAGAGGACTTCAATACAGGAGAAACTGTGGTTCAGATTCAAGGACCTTTATTCCTCAAAGAACACGTCGACTACTCTCCATTAGCACCTTCCCCCGAATACGGCCTAGCATCTTCCTATATCCTAGGGCCCAACTACCTTTCATAAAAATCAGTGTATGACTGAGCGACGGTCCGCATCTGCAGATCCGAAACTCCGTTGTGCTAACCGACCACACGTATTCCACCCCGCATCGAACCAAGACGCTTGCTATATCCCTGAAAACGGCGACGACCCTTGGGTTCCGTGTAAATCACAGCCTTGCCTGAACAGATACAACACTCAGCGACTTACCGACGTAGAACTTCCGAATTGGCTACACGTTATAACCCAGCTCCAAGAACTTGCGATTCAAAAGGCACATCGAAAACCGAGAACCAGATCAGGCCAAGGGACTTCTACACCTACCAACCAACCTTCCGAACCCAACCCAGTACCAGAAACACCCTCTAATAACCCACCAGAACCAAACGACCCCACTTCCCCACCTTCTTCGCCCATCATTCCATCCGCCGAAGGACCATCCGTAGCCCCTCGTCGCCCCCCTACACCTCCTTCTCCAGACCCTTCAGACCCAAACGACTCAGTCATGGCTGACACACCTCCTATCGGGTCGAACGGAACTTCTGAACGAGGGAGAAAAACCGGATCCCTTCAACGGAGAACGTAGCGAGGCAAAACGATGGTTGGCCCAGTTTAATAATTATCTACGCATGAATAAGGGAAAGTACCCAACTGAGGAAAGTCAGGTTTCATTATTCCTGTCATTCTTCACAGGAGAAAAAGGAGGAGATTGGGCAACGCAGAGATTGACGGAACGAGATGCAGATGAGGAAAACGAGGAGTTGACGACTACACCAAACCAATGGAGATGGATAACTTTAAAACAGATACGTGACAGATTCAAAAAGGACTTCAGACCTTTAGCCTCAGAAGATGTGGCCAGGACGAAGATCAAGTTTGCCAGAATGAAGGGGACGGATATCAGCAGCTACAACAGCATCTTCGACACATATGGAGAAGAGTCCGAATTCGGAGAAGCAGCATTGTTGGAATTCTATCAGGACGGGTTACCACCCAAACTCCGAGAAGCAGTTGGAAGAACGTATCCGAAATGGGATGACTTCGACGAGTATAAGGAAAGAGCTGTGGAGCTTCATTTGGAATGGTTGAAGGAACGAGAAAGACAGGGACGCTGGAAGACTACTTCAACGTCGAAGAATAGTTCAGGTCCGTCACAGGGAAGGACAGTAGCAAGCGTCAATGCGCTCATGGGATCAGGTGCTAACTCATCTTTTAACCTACCGCCTAAGCTGACACCCGATGAAAGGGACCGACTTCGAAAAGCAGGAGCATGCTTCGCATGTAGACAAATTGGACACATGAGCAACGAATGTCCAACATTCCCAAAGACGTCGTCTCAGAACACGTCTCGGACTTTCCCCTCTCGAACTATTCGAACAGCCGAAACCGCATCCCCTCCACCGGTAACAGTAGCACAAGCGTCTTCATCTCGAAACACGATCAAAGAAATCTCCGACATGGTAAATACGGTTAAAGGATTAGAAGGAGAGGAAAAGGAACAAGCAACCGTCTATTTAAAAGACATTATGTCTAAATTGGATTTTTAAAGCACTCCTCTGCTACGTCGTCAGTAGGAGTAAAACAGTACACCGGACAGTTAAAGAACAATCGATATAGTGTGTTATACCCCTCTTGTGAGCGAACCTTTCCTTCAGAAATAAGAATGTCAGCAATCACTCGCAATAAACAGATACCATCAATCACACTCAAAACTGAACTAATCAGCAAAATCACTGGCAGAAAAATCGACGCAAACGCTCTGATAGATAGCGGTGCAGAAGGCATAATCATTAACAGTCAATTCGCACAAAGAAATCAACTTACCCTCCTTCCTATCAAAAACCCGTTCCCAGTTCGAAATGTTGATGGCTCTGAAAACACCATGGGATGGGTACGGGAATACACTATCCAAAATCTTCGTATCTATTCTCAAGACAACAAGGCGTACCATGAAGAATGTCATGAATCGCTTCCCGCCTATTCATTCCCTTGACACTTCTTTCCCCATACTACCGATTTCCCACTCTAACCCCATAAACAACAACCATTTCTCATCATCGTCTATAGTTACCATCTCTCTAGATCTATGACTCATATTCCTATCTCCTCCGATTCCTATCTCCATGGACATTCTCACCATCAATCACTCCGTATGATCTAGTACCTTCATCTATCCATATTTGACTCACTATTCTCTCGCCCTTGACATTTCCACATGATACCGTCCATTATTACTTATTCTTTCCCATCTGTTCATATTTTACTTATATACCTGTGATCTTTGTAACCTATTCCTTAGTTCGTTCACTTTGTCTCCGCTCCGTACCTTTACTACGCAGTGTAGAGCCTAGTCAGCTTACTTTCTCTCTATCTCCCTTTCTCTCTTGATCAATCTATTTGTTGTAAACCGGCTTTCTCGCATTGTGTGACTTGGGTGGTTATCAAGTGTAACGACAACCTTGACAAAGAACAGGCCGAATTCTATGTAACGGACATTGGGGATCACGATATAATCCTCGGTACCGACTGGTTGGAAGAACATAACCCAGACATAGACTGGTCAGAATCACGGGTAGACATGACCAGATGCCCAGAAACATGTATCACAGCAAAACCTCCCGTTCTCCACTTGAAAACTAAAATCTTGAAACCCACAGTCATCGATCCAAGAACCCATCACAAGGAGTACCAAGTCAGGTGGATAGAACCAGTTGGACGATTCAAACCAATTGCCCAATCGAAAATTGCGGGGCAACGTCATCGAATTCCTATTCGATCCTTCCACCAAAATTCAGAAGAAACGGCAATCTTTACCGAAGACGACTACGGGAGAGATACGATCCCAGAACGGTGGGAACAGGACGTAATGGAAGAATTGTTAGGGAAAGAGGAAAGATTCGATGAAGAAGCATCAGGGACACCGGATCTGAACATCCGCGCAGGTTTTACGAAAGCACAAGAACTCGCAGAGGCGGCTCAGAACGTTCAGGTTGATATACCTCTTAAAGATAAGATTCCTTCGCAGTATCATTAGTTCCTACGAGTCTTTGACAAACAAACCTCAGAACGATTACCAAAACGTGGCGAATGGGATCACGCTATCGAGTTGAGACCGGACTTTGAACCACGCCCCTGCAAAACATATCCGTTGTCCCCAAATGAACAAAAGGAGCTTGATGAATTCATCAAGGAAAACTTGGAGAAAGGGTACATAAGACCGTCGAAGTCTCCTATGGCAAATCCCTTCTTCTTTGTAAAAAAGAAAGACGGAAAACTACGACCAGTACAGGATTACCGTGCCCTAAATAAAGGGACCGTCAAGAACGAATACCCTTTACCGCTTATATCGGAACTCGTAGACAAACTCAAAGGGGCACGAATATTTTCCAAAATCGACCTTAGATGGGGATATAACAACATACGTATCAAGAAGGGAGATGAATGGAAAGCGGCGTTCAAAACTAACTGTGGTCTCTTCGAGCCAACGGTGATGTTTTTCGGTCTTATGAACTCTCCAGCCACATTCCAAGCGATGATGAACACCCTATTCAAGGACCTGATCGACTCTGGAAAAGTCGTAATCTATATGGACGATATTCTCATATTCATGGAATCACTAGAAGAACATCGATACATGGTAAAACAAGTACTGGCACGACTCCACGATAACGACTTATACGCTAAACCGGAAAAATGCACCTTCGAAACCGACTCAGTAGAATTCCTCGGCCTCATCGTGTCACATAACACATTGGCGATGGATCCAGTCAAGGTCGAAGGTGTAACTAAATGGCCAGTCCCACGGAACGTCAAGGACGTACAGTCATTCCTCGGCTTCGGAAACTTTTATCGTCGTTTCATACGAGATTTCTCAAAAATCGCACGACCATTGTTCGATCTCACAAAAAAGGAACATCCATGGGAATGGTCCGAGGAAGCTCAAAGGGCCTTCCAGGCACTCAAAGATACGTTCACGACTTCACCAGTTCTTCTCATGCCCGATCATTCTAAACCGTACCGAGTAGAAGTTGACGCATCAGATTACGCCACAGGAGGTATCCTGCAACAACAAGGACCGGATGACAAATGGCACCCAGTAGCCTACCTGTCAAAAGCGTTATCCGAAACCGAGCGGAATTACGACATCCATGACAAAGAACTGCTAGCGATCATACGTGGACTTGAAGCCTGGCGGCACTACCTGGAAGGAGGGCCACACACCATCGAAATCTTGACCGATCACGACAACCTCAGATACTTCACTACGGCTCAAAAAACTCAGCCGACGGCAAGCAAGGATGGCCTTGTTCCTGACCAGATTCGACTTTACGCTCACCCATAAACCTGGAAATCTGAATCGAAGTGACCCACTTTCTCGGAGATCGGACCATAAAGAGGGGGTCGAAAACGACAACAAGGACAGGGTCTTGCTTGACCCTAGATTCTTCAGAATTCGAGCGACACGACCGGGAACGGTAACCGCAATAGGAGATGCGGAGTTGAAAAAGCGGATTAAGGAATGCCCGGATAAGGATGCTGAAGTCGTGAGTGCGTTACAAACAATCTTTGACAACGGACCCCGCACTTTGGCAAAAAATTTACAGGAATGGAACTACGAAGACGGAATCATTTTGTTCCGAGGGAAGATTTACGTCTCAAACGATCAACAACTCAGACGGGACATCATTAAAATGCATCACGACAGCCTTACCGCCGGTCACCCGGGACGATTCAAAACATACGAACTCGTCAGTAGAGAATTCTGGTGGCCTGGTATGTCAGTATTCGTTCGCAGCTACGTTGAAGGATGCGCTACCTGCCAGTTAACCAAGGCAAACAACCACCCTGCGCACGTACCCTTAATCCCGAACGAAATACCGGAACGGCCCTTTGGTACCATTACAACTGACTTCATCACGGACCTGCCAGAATGTGATGGCTTTAATGCAATTCACGTCACGGTCGACCGTTCAACAAAAACAGCTGTCATTTCCCCATGCAGAAAAGATATTGATAGCAACGGAACAATCGACCTATTGTTCGACAACACTTGGCGGCGGTATGGCTTATGGGATAAAATGATATCTGACCGCGGATCTCAATTCGCAAGCCAAGTAATGAAAGGCATTTACGCTAAGTTAGGTATCACTTCAGCACTCAGTACAGCTTATCATCCGCAGACAGACGGCGAAACAGAAAGGTTCAATCAAGAATTGGAACAATACCTTCAAACCTTCTGTAACTATCGTCAAGACGATTGGGTCAAATATCTACCGTACGCCGAATTCTGTCATAACACCCGGGTCCACTCAGCGACTGGGAAATCGCCGTTTGAATTACTCCATGGATTTCTGCCCCGACTATTCCCTTCCATCAATCCAACTTCACACGTACCAAAGGTCGAAGAACGCCTCCAGAACTTGGATGCAGTTCGAGAAGAACTAAAAGCAAGCCTGGCGACGGCGGCAGAGCTGATGAAAGAGCAAAACAAGGATTACAAGAACGAAGGACTGAAGTTTGAGGTGGGGGATAAAGTGCTGCTGGACGGGAAGAATCTGAAAACGACGAGACCGAAAGCTAAGTTGGCAAATCGTCGTCACGGACCATTCGAAATCACTGATGTTATCAGTGAAGTCAATTATCGACTCAAATTACCAAATGGCTGGCGCATTCACCCAGTGTTCCACGCCTCACTCCTATCGCCGTACAAAGAGACCGAAGCCCACGGAGTGAACTACCCAGGAGAACCTGCTGAGCTACTACCCGAAGACAACGAATACGATGTGGAAGCAGTTCTAGATTCAAAACCAACAAGGAACCGACGGGGAGTACAGTACCTTGTCAAATGGTTGGATTATGCTGACTCGGAGAATTCATGGGAGCCAGCGTCAGGGTTGACGAAGGTGAAGGAGATGATTGAGACCTTCCATCAGCAACATCCAGATGCATATCGACCCAAGAACCTGATACGCCCGGGAACAACGGTCCGTTCACTGGGAATCGCCATGGAAGACATATGGTGAAGTACCCGGGTACTTCAAGCGAAAGAACAACTCCGAGGAGAAACACTGTTACGAACCGTGGGTATCCTATGCCTGCCTTCACACCCCACCTGGCAATCGAACTCAGACTTCTGTCATCACTCATCAATCGCATTCCCTCGTTAACGGCGTTTGCTGTCAAAACCATCTTCGAGGTAACTTGACCGTCCATTCAAAATTCCCTCCATACAGACAAACGAGTATAAAAGACCCCTCTCCACAACGAAGAAGGACAGAACTCAACCACATCCTACCAGTTCCACCTTGCTACCCTCACACTATACCTCCATCATAGCCATGTCAACCACTTCCTCCATCAACACCACCGCAAACGACACGCTCCCAACCAATAGGGGACGCTGCACCTACGGAACCCGCTCCGGACGTCGATGCCGAATGGCAAAACAACACGCAGGACCTCATAACAGGTGTCAACGCTGCACATGGGGAGGAGAGGATGGACCAGGACGGTGCAGATTAGGCAGAGGACATAAAGCCCGTTGTGTGGTACAATGGACGTCGTTACGTGCAGAACATAGAGGAAATCTAGGATGGGGAGACGCCAGCATATGGGGGGCAGACAACGTTGTACAATGGAGTATGGACGACAATGGAGGAGGATGGGGGACGGCTACCAACACAACGGAGTGGGGGAACTTAGATTGGAACGATCCTAGGTGGGAGATTGGAAACTACACCATAGATTGGGACAAATATTGGCCGAGTCAGGGGGATGTAGACAGACGACTCCGCAAACAATGGGCGGAGCATTGGAGGACTAGCCTGCTGAGCTCCGGTGAAAGCTCGTCCTAAAGAGGGGGTAATGTCATGAATCGCTCCCCACCTATTCATTTTCTTTCTATTCTTTTCCCTTAACTATCTACTTCCCACTCTAACCCCATAAACATTAACCATTTCTCATCATCGTCTATAGTTACCATCTCTCTAGATCTATGACTCACATTCTTATCTCCTCCGATCCCTATCTCCATGGACATTCTCACTGTCAATCACTCCGTATGATCTAGTACTACATCTATCCATATTTGACTTATTATTCTCTCGCCTTTGACATTTCCACATGATACCATCTATTATTACTTACTCTTTCCCATCTGTTCATATTTTACTTATATACCTGCGATCCTTGTAACCTATTCCTTAGTTTGTTCACTTCGTCTCCGCTCCGTACTTTTACTACGCAGTGTAGAGCCTAGTCAGCTTACTTTCTCTCTATCTCTTTATCTCTCTATCTCTCTTGATCAATCTATTCTCTTGTAAACCGGCTTTCTCGTATTGTGTGACTTGGGTGGTTTATCGAGTGTATCGACAACCTTGACATTTCATCACTTTCAACAACTATTCTGATTATTGGTGAATTGCGCTGAACGGACAATGCAGACAAAGTTACAGTCAAGAAACGAGTCTTCCCTATGGCTTCCAAACCTCATACTTTTTGGAGTTGGGCCTCATTTGCGCGGTCGAGAAGAAAGCTGGCATGATTAGATTGATGAAATTTCTGTAGAGTGGCCCTCACAACTTTGACAGCCTATAATCGTCATAAGTAAAGAAATGGGACATAGTTGCTGGTACGTACTTTTGCAAAGTATGCAATTTTAACGATATCTTTTGAAGTATTGTTGCAGTGGTGGCAGATATCAGCCAATGCCAAGAGTGTCAGTATTGTGTTGGCTAGCAGCAAACGAGCACTGAGTGTGTTTCCAGTGCTATCAGAGACTACAGCACAGAACTGTGTTTCTCCAATTTCAATCCACTGATGATTACATTAGCAATACAGAACTTGCCAGCTCAGCGAGCACAACTCACTCTCAAGGCCAAATCCCGCACCCATTCCTTTGTGTGTCTCTTGTTGGTAGCATTGTTGACTTCCATCAAGTGCACACTTCGATTTTGCTCTGAAATATGGACAGTCCAGTGTGACTTGCAGTGTCGGGTACCCCCATCAAATGATATAGTGAGGTTTCGTTCTTTCTTCAGGAGTGCAGTGTTGTTACTGATGATTTTCGCTGCTTTGGAAGGGATGAGATCATTGAGGAGCATGTTACAGGTGGGAGGAGTGTAATCCGGTGTAGCATCCATCCACAACTCTCTCCATACTGGCAAGTCAGCAACAAGTCCTGCAAAATTTCCAACACAGAAGAGCTTCGTTACTCCTAAATCAAGGACTGCCTTCCACTTTATCAACCGTTCCTTCCTTCCCAGCCTTACTTCCCTATCCAAAGTCCCAGTTTTCATTGCGGCTTCGTTGGCTGCTGGTGTGTTCCTCTCTGTCTGCAATTTTTCCACCACTGACGATGGTGCCCTATCCACCATAATACACTGTACTTCCACTTTTAGATCTGGTGAAATCAAAGGGCATTGGATAGCGTGCTTGAGGGCTCGCTGCTGACTTTGATTGGAGTGGACTTTGATGCAGCCTTCTCCAACACATTTGTACCGCGAACAAGTCGTAGGATCGTTACTGTATCGGCAGTGCAGCAAAAAATTTATTGAGAATGGCTTTTCGTGATGCACCAGTGCTGCAGGTCCTGTTAACAGGAAGCAGCACTATTTCCCTTCTAGGTGTGTCCTCTTCGTCACCCATTGGTTCATCTCCAGAGTCTTCATCATCACTACTGTCCTCATCACTTCTATCATTGTTTTCAGCTGTTTTTCGGATTTTTACACCAACATTAACCATCTCCTCTCGTTTTCGCTTTGTTTCAGACCGTGCTGTTTTAGGTGCTTTTCGAGACTTTGGGGCGAAGAAGGGATGTATAGGGATTGGATCTGTAGTGGTAGTCGTTGTTTCTGGTACCGCTGGTTCAATATCCGCATTCTTGAAGGTTGGAGGACATCAACACAGGGTCTTTTGTGAGTCAAAACCAGTACTCACTGTATCATTGAAGTACTTGACTAACGTTTGGAATGTCTGATAGCGTGTTTTGTTTGGCGAAAATTTCTTATCGTAAATGGGGAAGTCCAGTGGGGTGACATAACCGGCGAGGGTATTAATGGCATAGAGAGTGCAGGACTCATTGTCGGTCTGCCTCCCGCAAGGCAAGTTGTCAACCTTGAAGTTGTCGGAGACTGTTCCCCAGTCCGAGAGCCACCATTGAATAGCACTAATCAATTCATTTGGAGCAGGATGCTGCATGGAGTCCCCGTACAGAATGCTCCTGCCAGCAACATCAACCACAACTGCAACCCAGTGATTACCACAAGCCTCTTCGGAAGGCAGCTCTACAGAGGTACCCAATCGGATAAAGACCGGAAAGGCTATTGCCTTGATAGATCCTTCCTTCAGTGTGTCCCCAGTCTTCACCAATATCCGCTCCTGCTTACGATATCCCACCACCAGTTTATTGCTCCAATAATTATTCATCAACCATATTCCGTCGTCCATCTTCTGTGAGCGTAGTTGGGCCACCATTTGTGCAACCTGTACATCGCCAAGCCATGAGTCCCTTAGGAATTTGGCAAGGTCGAAGGTTGTTCCTGACTCGTTGGGAAGGTCTTGCTTCCAGCAGACCGGGCTAAGTGTGCTGTAGATGCTTGCATACCACCCATTATTTTTCAGCCAGTCCTGTACCATAGTCCATGTCTTCTTATGGATCCAAAGATCGTGAACTATCTCCCAATAGCTAAGGACCCATAGAGGAAGATTCATCTGGGATGGCACTTGCGTCAACGTCAGGGTGCTATGCATCTGCCGCTTTAGGCAATGATGTCCCTGAGCAACGGCACCTGGTACCAGTGAAATGAGCGCATGGATTTCGGTAAGAGAAGGGACCGGCTGTGAGCGTAGAATTCTGACGGTAGGTGGCGTATTAAGTAGTGTGGCGCCAGATGTGAAATGAGATGGATCGAGTGCCTGAGTGTCTGGATTGTCCACAGCAGGTATTGTAAAGTTTGTGAGGTCGATGATAGAGCAGCTCGGAGGGGGAAGCAGTATAGGAAGAAATTCTTCAGGAATGGTGAGAGTATCGGTATAGTGACTGGGCTCATCTGGTAGCTCGATGACCCCGTGGGTGGGCTCCATTCAGTTGTAGGAGTCTGTGTTACACGACGACGGCTCATTGAAAAAATTTTCAGATTCTTGGAAAGGTACTACACGTGACTACTTGGCCCTTGGTAAATTACTCCCTCTTCTGAAGGCCATCTTATTGACCAGTAATTTACCCGTAAATTACCGGTAAAAAAGTGCTTTGGTAAATAACTCAAGTTTTTTCCCCAACACTAGTTTTTGAATTGAATCTGGTCACGGGGGTGACATCAGTTTTCGGAGTCACTGTACACTGCGGACGGCAATGGGTATTTGCCAGCCATTTTTGCGCGGCGTAAATCTCAAATCTTTCAGAGCAGTTTTTGCAGGCCGAACATACCCCATATGGGACCGTTTTGAGGCCGGAATTCCATATGGGGTAGTTCCGGCGCCGAGCAGAAGTTTGAGATTTAAGGTTGCACAAAAATGGATGGCAAATACCCATCGCCGCCCGCGGTGCTACACACCCTTATTTAGCACAGCGCGCCACTGACGGGACGTGAGACCCGATACTGAACAAACATTATTTACTACAATACCAGTTCTGTTGCCATTTCGAACCACCTAGCACCTAGCATGGCCACTTCAATCTTATCAGCCATTATGAATGGTATCACGCCGCCCTCGAACATGCGAAAGTCGATGCGAACGGTGAGATTGATGACCGTGCCCTCAGTAATAGCCTTGAGGTGAGGTTGAGAAGGTTGGTTGTAAAATTGACAAAGAGATACAAAAAACACACCAATGAAAAGAAATCCAACAACAAAAATCTTGGTTCATGTACCAAAGATGTAGGTCGCGAAGGAGAGCATTCCTATCTCAGCTTAAATAGTCCTCATGACCGTTCCTTTCTCAGCATACATAGTCTACAAGCCTAGGGTATAGTGCTGTTAACGACACATACAGTATCTGACACTATACCACCTGCATCAAGCAGGTGCTTGCACGAAGGCGGGCCCTGCCTCCGCTGACTGCGCTTTGAGGGTACTTTTAACGTTCCCATGCCTCTTCTCTCTCACCGACTTGAAACGGTGGTTTGATTCGGGTTTAATGAGATGATCATTGTCAACATCAAAATAAGGGAAATTGGGGAGAGAATGTTCCATATTACAAAAGACCCGCCAGCAGCATATCCTAAATCGCTTCATCGGTCAACAGATATGGACATGACCGCTGCGACAGCTTACCGAGTAGTCATCGACGCTGTTTAACCAATTCCATAAGAAGAAGAGGGAAAGCCTGATGTGGCGTTGAGTGTAAGTTGAATGGCGACGAAGACAAACTCACCTGGAAGCCAAACATAGAATAGGTACTGCATTAAAAAACTCTTGACCATGTGATTGACCATGTGATATGTGCATGCTTATCACGTTTTTTCAAGCTCAAAGAAATCGTTCTTACACTCCTTATTCAGCTAGCGCGCCGCCTTCGGGGACGCCATTCCCGATACACGGGCTTCTCAAGTCTCACATCACACATTGTACATGCCGGTCAGAAACTCCCTCAGTCGCGACCCAGGACTACAGTTACTCCGGGTTGTATATCACCAGTTAAGAGAACCGTCTGTTTGGAGATGTAAGGTCCGAATTGCAGGTTAACTCCAATGACGACGTTGTGACTGTCAACTGGGCACAAAGACAGTGTAGAGATGAGTACAGGAGAGATAACGCTGGTTGGAAGGCTGGGATCAAAGACTGCAGAAACGCTCTGACCGTTGATGAGGATCATGGTAGAGAAGTTAAGACAGTCACAGAGGGAACAGAGTAAGGATGAAACAGCGGAAGAGATGCAGTGCAAATAGGCAGGCAAAGTGCAAAAAAACGTGACTGCACATGACCTTTCGTATGATTGGGGGGGTCCCTACAGACCCTCTACTTAAAAGTATCGGGAATACGGTAGCGAGAATTTGGCCAGGAGTACCGTGACGGCGTCGGAATGCTTGTATGCCCTTGCAGCGGTAATTCTGCTCCCAGCCTTCGCTCAGGATGTTACGAATGCAGGATATAAGAAGGTTTTTAGAATGCGGAGAGTCCGAGCGAGGTTTAGATTCCTCGCCCCCCCCCCCCGACCGCGGGCCTGAGCTAACGACCCTCAATGAGGGTGCCCTTGTCGTATAGCAAATGGCCACTCCAAACGCTCCTCCCAAAAAAAAAAAAAAAAAAAAAAAAAAAAAAAAAAGAATGCGGAGAGTAGCGAACCCTAGGGAGTAGAGTAGAGAGAACTGCGTGGATATCAAGCGTAAAAGTGGGAGTTTTTCGCAAAATTGAAACCGCGATAAACCGCGAGAAAGTGCCTCACCTCTTTGCGTCATGAACTACTCTCAAAAACATCTACCGGGTCCTTCTTGGAAGCTCTTCACTCGATATACGATGACTTTGCTTTAACTCACGATACGTTGGTGAAGGAAATCCCGACCCACTTGCAACCGTGGTTCCCGGTCTCTTATCTGCTCTCTCCTAGCTAGTCAAACAGAGTTAGGCTGCAAACGCAGTGTATACGTCTAACTTGCACACGCAGGCCATCATCGTACTCCGGGGAAATTTGAACCTTATTGGCCGTCTACGTCTACATTGGTACTGACCGTGATTTCGGGGTTCTGACCGACCGTCTTTGACTTCCAGGACAACTGCATTTCCAACCTTTCTCTCGCCGATTTTTGGTTTCAAGAACATACTAGCCGCACTCACGACCGTCTCATACTTATCCCAACTCTAATCTCGAAAGAAGAATGCTCGTCTCTACCATGGCACTCCTCCTACTGGGCTCATTGTCGTCCTTTTTCCTTCAAACGATATTCGCAGCGTACGCATCTTTCAGTGTACACTACCCATGGGCAACACGACGACCTGCAAATGAGATTCGTTCTACTTTGAGCGATTGTAAGCCATTTTGCGGTACGTGTACACAATAGTGGTCACTGAAATATCTGTCTAATTGGAGCTCTATTACTGACACTATGATAGGCATCCCTTTCCACAACCCTCAACCTTTCGCAGCGTACCAAACGACTTTTCTCTCGTTTTCTGGACATCCTGGTGACCTAGGTGAGTGGTATAATACCGTCCGGCAAACATAGCGCTCACTGACTCAATGTGGATTTTAGTGACAGTCTGTTATGGACGTACACGCGCCCGGCGCCGCACGTCACGGTAGTCGTGATGCCTTCCCAAATACCGTCGCTTCAAATGTCCCGATTTCGCCTACTGGTCAGCTGTGTTTCGACATCAAGATGCCTAGTATTTCGTTGAAAGAGAAGGAGTTCGGCATGTTTTTGTTTGAAGTTACTGATCCTGAGACGGGAGAGGTTACTGGGTATCATGTAAGTTACAATGTTCTATCTCTCTCTCCACTCTCTCCATCTTCGTGGAAATTTGGACGACCTTAAGCTTATGAGCTGACTTCGGATTCTTTCTTTCTCTTTCTTTTTCGCTTCGGTTGACTCTAGTGCTCGGATGTGTACATGGCGAATGATGATGATGCAAAGTCGGAGGACCATCCTGCGATGTGTGCTAGGAATAATGATACACTTATTCCTATGCCGCCTGAGGATGAGTGGTAACGGTTCAGAGTCATATACGAGGTTTCTGTTCCAATGTCGCTCCGTGTAACGTCGACGTAAATGTACGTGTATATGTTCAGGAAGGTTCAAATTGCGTTCCCAGCAATGACGAAGATGTGCTTATTGCAAAGCAGTCTTTTCGGGACGAGCTAAGCCATAAGTTGCGAGGAGGTAAGGGGTAATTCCTTTCATTCAAGGAGTTGAATGATGTTAAAACGTAGCATATCATTACTACTAGAAAACGAGTCTCTGGTGAAGTATGTAGAGTAAACAGCAGTTGTCATATACTTAAACTAACGAAATGAAGCAGGCAAGTAATGTACGCTCCAAGTTTGACACTTGGTACAGTCCGTCATAATACAGTAGAAACATGCAATCGAAAGAGCTCTGCAATGCTGGGTCAGGAAAAGCGAAATCAAATGGAGACTGGACTAAAACACATCCTAATAATCGAAGTCGTCCGCCGTGAGTAGTCTGCCATGGACGATTCTACCGAGATGCGTTGGAAGGTAGCCCATACCCTTGCGCCGTAAACCAATCAACTCCTGCAGGAAAGGTACAGGGCTCTCGTTAAATCGGCAGTCTTTGAGTCCCATACTCTCTCTATGAGGCCCAACACGGACGAAACCATCGCTTTGAACAGGATACGGTTCATCGTCAATCTCCATCGGTTCCTCTTCCCCATTATGCAGGCCCAAAAATCGGCATAGACTCAGATAAACGTCGTAGTTTCCCAAATATAGTTGACCAGCGAAAAGGTTGAGCTGCGAGATAATGTTGACCCGAGGTGGATTCCACGGCTCTGCTGGTAATTGAGGAACAACGTAGAATCTGAGGTCGTCCAAAGGTAGCATGTCTTTCGTGACTCGAGGGGAGTAAACATGCAAATGTACGTGTTTACTTCGGCGAATAGCTGGTAGAAGGTGATGGACCTCGAAAGGGCTCAATATGACGACGACACCATTGGGTTCGTACTTGTTGCTCGTCAAGAGGAAGGCTACTGGCCTCAGATAATCCGCGCTGCCACGCTCCACCACGTCTCTCTCGGAAATAGTCGTCGAGAAATCCTTGGTCGCATAGAGCCCAGGGCTGGAGGGTAAGGTAAAAAAAAAAACAAAAAAACAAAAAAAAAAAAACAGCAGATATGTGAGCATGGTTGCCCATTCAACCAAAGATCGAGCCTCAAAAATACTCACCTCCAAACTGCCTTGCCCTCCACACCTATCAAAGGCACCCTTCTTAGCACGTTTTCAATCGACTCATAAACTGCCTGGAAACCTTTCCTGTATTCTGGACCAGTACCGTTGAATGGTAGCACTCCTGTCTCGACAAAGATTGGGAGCCCATGCGATAGGTGGTGCTTGGCAGGTTCTACTTTGAGTGGTCTCTCTATCTCCGTCTCCTGTTCTATCTCATGATTCACCTCTCTTTCTTGTTCCTCATCGACATCAACATCTGCAACCTCGTTCACGCCAAGACTCTTCAATCTCTCCCGCAACTCGGGCACCGAGAAAACTCCTTGTCGCAGATTGGCATCTCCACCACCGACTCCAGTAGTCCCGGACCAGTCCTAACATCATACATTTTCTCCAAAGTTCTCGCCTCCTCCCGCACCCAAACTTTCTGGAGGATATCGATGTTAGGTGTGATTTCCTCTTCCTCGCTCTCGTCTGCTGCGACTATTTCATTGCTGAACTCCTCCCATGCTTGTCTTCTTCGTAGATAATCTAAACCCTGCTCGGCCCAATGAGGAAGATGGTGCTGGATATCTCGACAAGTCTCAAAAATCGTCCAACGAAGGATGTCTTCGACATGGATAGGATGGGACGCTGGCGTTGCACGAAGTTGACCTTGTATGCGCATTTTGGGTCTGAAAGTCTTGATATTGCGATCGATTTCGGAAGGAGCAAAGAAGATGACGGATTGACCGTAGCCAAGTTTTCGCATTCGCATGGCGCCTGCAATTCAAGGGGAAAAGTCAGCTCGAAGTTCTGTGTCTGCAAGGATTAACACAAACCTTGTATGAGACGATCCTTTGTAACCTTTGGACCAAGGGTCACAGCTGCCCTCGAGTTGATTGGTAGTTTTAGGTCAGTTCCGCGAGTATGTGCGTCATCCAGGTACACCAGGCAGTGATCTAGTTGGCCTTTGAAAGGTGAGGAAATCAGTGTTTTCAACGGTCCCATCCTGGGTCACGACCATCAACTCGTCCTTCTCGCTGAAGAAAATACATGCAAGCATCTCGGGACGCAACCTAAGCCATTCCTTTGCCAGCTCCTCATTCTTCAAGTCCAACATTTGTGCCCCAACGTCCAGGAGCACTTGGACCACTTGATTGGCCGTCTTCTGGCTCATGAACTCCAAAAATTGCACGACGGGAAGGCGACCACCGTCAGGCAACGCTGCGCAGTGATAATGGTTGTTCTCTTTTTGCAAAAGATAGGTGAGAACCTTTGCATTGGTGCCGCTTTGCTGTAACGGGTCACGCTGGGAAATGGATGTCGGAAGAAGGAACCGATTGTCGTTAGTACCACTGAATCCGGTGGTAAGATGCCGTGGCTTTGCCTCTGCAAGGTCCCAGCTAGAAGTCGATAGCTTGAAAGGGAACTCTTTCGCAGCCTTTGGAAAGACGACTTGGGAAAGATAGAAATCAATGACGGTTTTGCGTTTACCGAAAAGCGGTATGATGAAGTTGACGTGCTGGTCTGCGTCGTCAGTGTTGACGCCATTCAGCGTCCGAAGATGAATAGGAATGGCCTCGTCGTCATCAACCCATGACTCGTATTCCAAAGGAGGGTTATCGAGCTTGAACAGGAGATCAAAGCAGATCTTCAACTGTGCCGAATCAAGACCTTGGTAGTAATAGGTAAGACATGTCAGAGCTAGTGCGACGTCTGGATGGCCAAATTCAGCACGGATAGAGGGTACATCCTTCGCACGATAGGGCACCGCCAACAATGAACGACTGAGATCCAATCCATAGTCAACACGATATTGTCTTGCTTTCAGAGAATACAGCAAGATACCGTGGGCAATGAGACCACGCAGAAGGAGCAGATGCTTCCAGTCATTGCCTCGTCCGCAATACTCCTTCAGTTCCTCTACCACTTCAAGCTCCACCTTTGGGTTTTCAACAAATGCGCGGGCAAGGACTTGTACGGTCTCCGGGAGAAATCTGACGTTGAAACTGGAGAGCCGGCCACTGAAGACATCGTCAACCACCAGTTTGATGAGCTCTCGCCCAGCTTTGGTATCAATGATGCGAACAGGAGAAAAACTACCGCTTGGCCCAGACTGCAGATCAACGCCGTTGCGATTCTGAGACTTGACGTCGACGATGTGCCAGGAAACGAACTTGTAAAGCTCCTCCATAATTGTCCAGCGATCTGGATGTAGTTCAAGGGGTTGTTGCTGACCAACAGTGTATACAAGCTGGTAGCGGATGTGGAGGATTTCGTCGCTTTCGTCGAGAACATCACGAGAGTGCATATCCAGCCAGCGTTGAGATTTGGCCAAAGATTCGGCAACGGACCTATCTGCAAGGTTATTCGATACCAGACAGCGGTCAATACCCATGAGCTTGAACGAGAGAATATGTTCAGGCTGGACAATCCAGATACCCCCTTCCTTCATACAAGTCTCATAGGACTTCTGAATCTCGGCTACCTGTTCTGCCCCAACGCGAATCTTTCGTGAAAACGGCATGTAGAAGATCCGACGATTGGCAAGACTAGACAGTCTCTCGACGAGCAGCTGGAACATCTGACCAGCTAGAGGTTTCAGGACAACGACTCGGACCAGTTTCTTTCCATCTGCAAGCGCGGCTGCGACAAGAGGGACAATGACGGATGATTTACCCTCTCCCATGTTCAGTTGGAGGACCGTATTCTGACCGGAAGAAGGGGCAATCATCTCCTGTGCTACTCGCAGTTGCAGAGGTCGCGCCAGGAAATTACCTTCAATCTGAAGAGATAAGTCAGAACCTCATTACAGAATTGTGGAACTTTGAATATAGCCTTACCTGGATCAGAGTCCAATCCAGATATTGGAGAGCTACGGTCATGTCGAATGTATGGGTATCAAGTTCCCGGAAAAAATCTTCCCTCTTTCCCTGTTGAGCATACGCCAAAAGCCTTATCGCCCGTTGGTACTCTAGAGTGTCCCGGGCAAGTAGGGTGAGAGCCACTTTCCATTCCTGCGTCAGTTGGGCATTCCGAGGATATGCCAACAGACGAAGAACAGACCGCAAGGTAAGGCGAGGCCAATTACCGCCTTTGGCAATAGCTTTTTCAGAAGATGTGGTAGGAGACAGTGCAGCGACGACGACGTCCAAGAAAGATTGATAGCGTTCTGCACAAAGCTCCTTTTGTACCAGAAGTTCCTGGACAGAAAAGGGAATATTCGGAGCTGATGGTAGTGATGGAATCGAAGTAAGGTTATTGTAACTTTCGTGCAGGTCGCGAGCATAGGCTTTTCGTACTTCCAATGAAGAGTCTGACATCGTGTTGAGTAGCTTCTTGAGCTTAGCTGACTCAGCGGGTGGGTCCCCGTTACGGAAATCGTCAGGATTTCCCCAAAGCTGCGCGTCGCGTTGAGGTAGGGCCGGGGCATTGCGGGAAAGGAGACCGGTGAGAGAAATGGATGATGAGGAAGATGGTACATTGTCTTTGCAGGGTTGGAAATCGTACTCCGGCACGTCATAGGAAATGGTATTGGCGAAATAGGTATCAAAAACTGAGTTCACTGCACGAGCATGATTGATCAAAAGTCGGTTCTGATTGCATATGTTGAAATAATTCTGAACATTGGCAATCAGACTTTCGACTCGATAATAGGATCTGCTGACATTGGGGTTAAAGGTAATGTCGAGACGATGAGTCATAAAATCTCCCCATTGGCCAAGGAAGAAGTTGTTGAGCAAGACAGAAAAGTCCTTGCAGCGCCGGTGATAATGTTGTCTTCGGCGGATGTCATAATCTCGGTCTTCTTCGTCTGCGAGCCTCTCCAAATTCCATGAAGGCGTAGCCTCGGCAGGAAGTGCAGCCGGAGTGATCAAAGACGCAAGTTTCAGGTCTGTTGGAGCAATTCCCTGATCCAAATCAAACAAGAACTCAACAGAGTGAGGTACATGTTGTTGACGTAGTGTCTGATCCCAAAAGGAAAAGACAATGGGTGCCACAAAACAGCTGTGCTGGGGATTGGCAAACACCATGGCGGACAGACTGAAGAGTAGTCTATACTTTTTTCTATCCCTCGAACCACTCTTGATACACTTCTCGTAGATACTCAGCCAAGAGTCGGCAAAATTGAGAGAAAACCACCCTCTGTTGTACGACAGCCGGAAACTCTTTGAAGGCTGACGGAGTCTGGCCCAGCGCTTGAAGAGGTGGTGAAGTGGTCGGGGCTTGTCCGCTAGACAATAGGTGGGTCCTAAAAATACATTGGATGCGGCTGAGCATACCACCGTTTCCAATAGAAGTTGCGTATCGCGAGAGCTGTATGAAAGATCGTAGGTACGGCGTTGCGGGGCACCAGCGAAGTCGGAAGGGTAATAAACGGCATTACGTGCAGCAGCTCGCGAGTCCACGTGGTGATTTCGAGCAGGTAGTCCATCTTTCTTGTCTTTGCCCTTCATATTTTGTTCCGACTGAGGTTTAGCTTCATCGTCAAAGACACGCTGATGCTCAGCAGAGGCAATGATTTCCTTTGCACGAACAATGAATGCATCATGCTGAGATAGAGGTGGGAGAGAAGGATGCCAGGTGATGGATTGCACTTTAGGGCAAGACGGCGGGACACCAAATCGGCTCGGAGTCAGCTTGCCAATCTTCACCAATAGGTCCATATCCTCCTCAGTCAACTCCCTTGATGACATGCAAGCCGCGGTATGAAATTCGGATAAAGCTTCCTCCACACCAGTCACCTTTGTCAGTGGATCCGGGAGACAATGGCTTGTGACTGCCAGAAGGTAGATGAGAAAGAGCCGAGACCTCAGACTTGTATTTCCCGTCAAGCACCCTTGCTCGACATCGACAACGTAGTCGGCAAACCGAATAATACGATCATCCTTGTTGTCAATGGTCACCGTGACATGATCATCCAGATATGGCGAGATCTCGACATTACCATATGGTACTAGAACTTTACGACGGGCTCCAGCAAGGGACCTATTGTTAGGTCGTAGTACCAGACGGTTCTGAAGACCAACGAGAGCACCAAAAGACTGATCATCGTGGTCAACGATCATGCCAGGAAAGTTCCGGGATTCCAACTCGTCTTTGTCGTTTCTGTGAAATGCAAGGCGGTACCGGGGAAGGTCCACTGCGAGACTCGAAGGGTTAAAGTCGTTTGAGCAGGTGACGGTAAGGTACTCCTTGCGTTCTAAGGGCTTGAGAGTTGCTTGGACCATCTCAAAGGTGAGACTGTGGACGTCTATCATAGTTCTGTTGGGATCCTTGCAGACTCGAGGCGATTGGAGAAAATGTATAACCCAATTTGACGGACTTCGTTCCCACATGCTCTGGAGAGGACGCAACTCGACTTCGCCATTAGATAGGTCGACCCAATGTGTATAATCCTGGACAAAACGGAGAGGAAGATCGCCTTCGAAATTGTGGTGAGGAATGAGTTCGAAGACTTTGTCGTCACGAATAGCGCGTATAACCAAATCCCCCTCTTCTCGCATGCCGAAAAATACCTGCATAGATACGGAGATCAATATGACAACTAACTCAGACAATATTGTACAACTCACTTGGTACCCGTTAATAAGCGATCTGGTAGCGAATTCCATCCCTCTCAATTGAGCTGGTATTACGTCAAGGACCTTCTTCTATGAAGTGAAAGATACTTTAGCAAGGAAGAAAACAGAAAAAGGAGATCACTCACATCACCAAACGTCCTGATATACAACTCATGTTTGACAATCTCCATCGGTAATCGTCCCAAAGGCTTCCCATTAACGAGCAATCTCCCTTTCAACAAATCCAAATGAACCATCTGCCCAACAGTACCCATTCCGGTCGTATCGCTCCCATTACTCCCAGCATCGGTGCGACAATAAACCCAACGCTCGTCTGGATCAGTCATGTTTAACCAGCCGGTACCAGGTCGGTAACTTGTCCATATCTTCTTCAGAGCCTCATCTAAGCCCTCTTTACCCACAGTCATCCCAATCCCGAATCCAGCAGCGTTGTCATTGATGAGAAACTTTAACCTCGCTTCTGCCGCATGGGCTAAGCGTTGGTCCCGCCGCAAAAGCTTCTTGAGGTCGGGAGACACATCGGACTTGTCTGAGTTGATATCATGAGGTGTGTTGTCGTGGACGAGAATGCCACAGCGAACGAATATAGCGACGTCTTCGACGGTGGAGAGAAGTGAGGGTAGATAGCCAGAACCAGTTCCTAATGAAGATGTGAGCAATAGACTTCAGTACACGTGGAAGCGGCGAATAATATTATGATGGACAACAGAAAAGCACAGGTCAAAAACTGAAGGAAATGCCAGCTTACCATCTTCTTTACAATCATCCGCGTCAAACGTGCTCCTACAAACTGCAGCCATCTCACACACCTTCATCTGGAATGCTCTAACAAACACCTCTCCGATATCCTGCATCTTTCCGTCCAACTGCCCGATCCATTCCCAAACTACTCCTCTCGCGTTTCTCAAAAGCTCCAAACATCCATTCTGCACTTCCTCGTGAGGCGTCGATGCCAAAAGCCTTGCAACGATGTAAACGATTGTTCTCACAGTAACAATCTCCTTCCAGTTACCCTGGACCTTCCTCAACAACATCCCAGTCTCATTCAGAACAATTTTACCAAAACCGAGTTGGTATAGTTCGGTATGCCATTCCAATCCAGCTGTCTGTCTACATCCAGAGGAGGAGTCGACAGCAAAAGGACCGACTTGCCATATGAGCATTCTAACCAGTATTCCGACTTCTTCAGATGCCCATGTCAACCCAGACCCAGTGGAATGTATCTCACGGATGAGGTTCATCCATTGAACGCGACCTCCTGCACGCAAGGTACCGAAAGCAGAGAATTCATGTAGAGACAATTCTGGTGGACAGTGGGACTGGCACGACAGTACTTGGTTGGATGTATGTGTTGTTTTGGAAATGGCGTATTGCAGCTTAGCTTGGGCGTATAACGACGGCTTGGTAGTGTCGAGGTACAAAGTTCCGAACCTAGAAGTATCCGCTTCCTGGAAAATGTTTGACGGGGCAGCTTCTGAGTACAGCCACACTTTCTTCCTTCCATCCCATCCCTTCCACCTGTATCCGCTTGGTAAGCACACCTCGGCAGACGTGATGGGTAGCCTTTTCGTTCTGGAGTTGTATCCTCTAGCTGGCGGATTTGTAGACGCCAGAGTCAAAATTCCCAAATCATCTGCAGGCTGACAATACCCAGACAACTCATCACAAGTGCTCAACACAGCCGAAGGATGCTTTGAGCCGCTTCCCTTCGTCAACTCCTTCTGCATCTCTTCATTGGTTCCCATTTCGAAGAGAAGAAGGCAAGTACCAGCTCTCCATTTTGCGAACACTTTAGGTATGACCAACTCAAATACCACGCGTTTAACTTCGCCTTCGTCCTCGGGTAATGGCCACTCGTGTGTCGAGACTGCCAAACTTTCGACCTTGCGTTCGAGCGTGCATTTGGCGCAATTATAACCCAAGACCACGCGTCGACGTTTTGCTCCTCGGCCTCGATACTCGTAACGAGTGTGTTCCTCGTCATGAAGATGGTTCATCTGCCCTATCCTCCTCAACAAGTCCGACCGTTCAGCCATCTTGTCTTGCAACTCTTTCAAGACGACCTTTCTGGCTGCATCCGCTTCCCTTTCAATCTGCCCTCGGAGATTATGCATCCCAGCAGTAACCCCGGCAGGGGAATCATAGAATTTCGAATAGAAAGACTGAGAAGAAGACTTGTCAGAGAAGACCGAAATCTCGTATTTGGCTTTGTGATGTCGCATCCGGATGTACTCGTCAATCTTCTTTAGACGAGCCAGATCGACAGCTTTACGGAGTAGTAAGTGACGGACGAGGGCCTTGCCTGTCTCGCCTTTATCGAGAGGAACCTCGGGATGATAGGACTGTAGAAGGGGGTATGCAGCACAAGCGAGTTTGTCGAGGGCAACCCAGATGTCCAAGAGGGTTAAAACCATCATAGATTGGTCTTCTGGGTTCGACAAGTACGCAGTGGTGGCGGAGGAAAAGTAAGTACGCATGCAAGTCCAAAGATGGGATGAGGCAGTTTCCTTGTGTGCGATGTTGACGTTTGGTGAGAGATAGGGCTTGAGCCATGTCTCTAGTGCCCCACGACCGACGAGAACCTCAAAGTCGGATAATGCAATGACGGTATCGTTGGTGAAAGCGTCTTTGAGTACGGATGAGCTCAGACGGCTAAAACCCCGCCCATTTTGAGCTTCATCAACGAGATCTCGTAACCGACGATGCTCGGAGGGCGTAAACGTAGGAAGAGTGGTTGGTTGGGGAGCATTAGGGTTCAGAGCCATTGAAATGGCCAACGAGGAGTTCTCCAATCGCAGGTCGGTATCCAATTCGATATTGAGCTGGGGAGGGTTCCAGGGACATTCAATAACAGAAGGAGGTGTGATGTATTTCTGCTGGATTCTGGCCCAGCGACTCTGCAGAGTTGAAGTAGTAGCGTCGAGGACGGAGTGGACATATGTGGTGAGGAACTCGGGGATGGAAGGGCCCATGAGAGCGAGCTTGGCGAGTCGGCGGGAGGTCTTGGCCTGCATGGTACGGAGAACGTCCGAGTCAAAGCTGGTGTCCCGATTTTGTTTGAGTGCGATGTCGAGGATGGAGGCGTGAAGCCACACCATGAAAGATTTGTACATCCAATGGGTAGGTTTGGCTCCGTCGACTTGCATGGGTTGTTCTCCTTCACCTTCTTCGTAGTCGTAATCGGCGAACCTATTGCTCATCAAAGTCGTCTGCAACACAACTCTGAGCAGCAACCACACAGAAGACCGTCTCCACGGTTTATTATTCTTCCCTCCCTTTCCAACGGCATCGTCCCCAATTCGTTTCGTGATACGCTTGACCTTGGCAGATACCCCGGAACAACCCCGAAAGATACCAGTGAGAAGAGTGGTGATGTAGGTAGGGTCGACGGTGTCCTCGTTATCTACAACATTTAACGATGTCTTCCTCTCCCTAACACTCTCGTCGAAGAAAGGCTCATTGTTCATATCCGCTAGGAAGTTGGCCAACTCGTTCACAAAGTCATCGTGATCGAACGGACCCTTGTCTATTTCGATAGCGGGACCTGGGTAAGAACAAACGAGCTTGCCAGAGACGGAGAGAACCTTGGAGGCAGGCGGGGAGAGTTCGAAGGATTCAAAGACGACTTTGATATCTTTGGGTCCATTGGGGTTGTTTGCGTGCCTGGGGCGCTCGAAGACGTGGAGGACAACGCCAGCGTTTTGGGCGCGAATGAAGAGGGCAACAGTGTCTATTTTAAAGGGAAAGAACGCGTCAGAATACGAAAGTCGAGTCATTAGAGAGTCAAGAAAGGTGAGAATGGTAGTGTTGAGATCGATTTAAAGAAAGGATGGTGGGAGGCTAAATCGACGTAAGGCGAAGAAACTCACCACCTGGGAGCAAGTCACTAAGAATACGTTTCAGTTCCTTCTGGTCCATAGTATCTGCTTTCTGCGTAGTCTTGAAGTTACCCAATGTCCTTGTGAGAGGATGCCACTTCTGATAACCCGGGCTAGCAGATCCAAGTTTCGTTCGAAAGTCGCGGGCGCTATCTGCGACTATTCCAGCTAGTGCGAAGTCAAACTCAGTACACTGGTCAAACTCCTGGGTAAATAGAACAGAGAAGGAGTCAGTGGATCGATAAGAAGATAAAAAGCCTGACGAAACACGTACTGCTGGGAGCTTGGGAGGTAAAAAAACATGGTGGATTGCATATTCCACCTGTGGGCGCGTATAACGCGACATGGTGGGCCTTTAGACGCGTTGGTAAGTCTAGCGTAGTGAAAATGGTGGATATGCCAGGTTGTTGTTGGAAGAAAGGCGGAACAAGCGTATTATTGCTTTGTCGCGAAAAGGTGTGACAAACCCTGGAGTCACAAACACGTTCACGTGAGTGGAACTGTCGCGACGAGCCAGTAGGTCCAGCGTCTTCAAGCGCATTCTGAGGCTCTGAGGACATGGAGAAAGTGGACGAGATGGAAATGTGGATGACAGCTGCAATTGAAAGATCTGCAATGGCGTATCAGTCTATCAGATGATGTCTGTTCCCAGACCTGCCAAACTCGTGCCAGTACGTACCCAATACGTACCTTCCTCGATCCTCGATGCCTTGGAACGGTCTTTGGGCCATTTTTTCCGTGGATCTGGGGTAATTGATATAAACACACAGGAGTGTTGCAAATCCTCGAAATGGATTGTCGAATAATGTGGTGAGTTAGGCAGCTACATCGATACAGGCACTAATGTATGGTTGTACATTACAAAATGATACCAATCATTGAAAAGGGAGTCGTGAATGTGTGTACCGCTCATCCAATGTATGAGATAGATGACGACCTTGAGCCAAGGCAACATAATCTCAGACGAGGATGTAATGCAAGTAGGGATCTATGATCATCGGTAGTTGATTGTTGAGAGTAAGAATGCGTTAATCTGGGTAAACGGAGGGGAGATGAAAGAGACAGATGAAAGAATACAGATAATGCAGAATGAGCGGCAAAATACATGTTGAAGATGAGGCATTTGTGTGATTGCTCGTTAAGAATGGTGGATGAAGATACATGTAGAGGAGAGATGTACACGTAGATGTTGTGAGAGGTGCACGTAGGAAATGGATAAACCTGAAGACTTCTCGTCCAAATATGGAAGAGGTGTTTTCGCCGTGACGATAAATACAAAAGGCAGTCACTGTGAAGCCTTTTCGTGGTTGGACGATGAACCAGCATCGATGGAGGAGTCCCCCACTGACAGTTCGGAATCTGATGGAGGGTATTCTGGTGAAAAAAACCCTATCTTCGATCTTCTCTGCTTCGGCTGGTAACCATGGATGTTTACCCTGTGATTATATATAGAGGTACGATTCGTTGCTGAGAAATCACAGCTCGGGCATGAGAGCATTTCCTTCGTACTGTGTAAATGAGTCACATAAGACGAGCAGCAAAACGAATAAAAAAGAAATGACTCACTGCGTCCTGATGTGATTTTGTAGATTACTCTTTTGTCCCGTTTTATGGCCGCAAATTGGGCAATGGAATCTGCTGTAATCAGCGTCATATAAGGTCAGATTGACTCGGAGTAGAAAGATGCAGAAAAGAACAGAACTCACACATTGGTATGGACGTTGTTGTGATGACGCTGTAAATCGGCTTTACGCGTAAAGGGCTGAGCGCCTCGCGTACAGCCTTCCACTTCGCAGATGAATTGCTAAAACAAGCGTTAGAAGATCAGAATAAGAAAAGTATAACAAACACTCACTTTGACCTTAGATGCTCTCGGCATTTAGTATCTTGGGAATGGATCAGGAAATGTATGTGATAATGGGCTGCGAGAACGGGGGGCGGAGCTGAAGCAATACCATCTCGCCTTGTATTTTATAGATACAGTGGAGGGACGATTGGAGAAGAGCCGATACTAAGCCGTCGTTTTTGCCTTTCCCAGAAGTGCATTGATTTCGATTAGGTGAGTAAACATAGACATACTTACAATCCCTTCCAGAATTACTTTGTTTGGAAGGACCTTTGTATCCGGATCGCCAACGCGCCCAGAAGACCTATAAAAAGTGACCATGATGACTGTCAGCGAATGCTCATGCCCTTTAAATTGTTCCCTGACTTATGTCTTCCCAGCGAATGAGTTCGCGACTCCGTCGATCTCGTCCCAGCACCTCGATAGTCCACTTCTTGGCTTGGTCCCATCCTCCACTCTCGACGGGGCCCGGATCCAAGCCATGGGCCTGCTACCATTGCTTTCCCAAATCCTTTATATGTTGACTTGATGTTCCTTTGTTCTGCAGAACGCTATTCGGCGTTGACCGGACGTTGACTGAGATTACCAAGTGACTTCTTAAGGCGAAAACCATCAACTTCTTCATATGGCCCACGCCCGACCTACAAAGCAAATCATCAGCATTAACTATGCCATAGTAATGGAGATATCATTTACAAGAAGTCGACTATGCAGTTGCTATGTAGTCCCTAAGGATCCTGATGCGTATGGGGAAGTACATTTCGTTTCCAACGCACGGTTCACTACATCAGAAAAGCTGAGCTGCCTATAGTCAAAATTGTCAGTAATCTATCCGCAAGACAGAAGGGTTGTCGCACTGCTGAGCCTTGCATGAGGAAGATTCTGGAGGCGCCTTCAAGCTGTCCATATCCCGAGAGCTTCGGCGCATCTCAAATCCTTCAGCATCCCTTGTCTCAAATAAGTACGTCTGTACGTACTCGGTTTTGATTATTCCGCAGACCTGGCCATGGACATCATTATTGGATCCTCTTGAGCATTTTTCTTCAAAGGGAAGATCGGAGTTACAGCTAGATACAGTGGTAGTTGTCGTCGGAGTCATCGGAGCCGATGTCAAACACGGTCGCGATTTGGTCCGAGTCGCGCTTGCTGAAGTTGTTAGCTTGCGACTCTCTCTGTCTTCCTCAGCTGCAGCCCATCTGGTGCTTGCCTCTTACACCCGTCATTTCAACCTTCCTTCTCTTTTTACTAGTTGCTTCTGCGGCTCAACTCCCAACCGTCTCGTTGTACCTCATTCCTCTGGAAACCCCTGCTCTCATCAACGTACATCCTGCCAACACCCATGTCTTCTTCTCTGCCATCCAGGTCCTTGTCCACCATGTAAAGTCACATCTAAAACCAAATCTCAGCAAAAACTAAAATGCACCTCAAAATGCGCAGTGGTAGCGGTGGTAGTGGGAGAGGTGGACTTGGAAGAGATGTATATAATGACAAGCTGTTTGCGTTTCGTATCCCAACCCCAACTTATCCACATACCCTCGTCAGCTTAGTACCAACATCCACACGCACATAGTCTCCACCTCTCCTTGGCGTAGTGGTAGCCCTGCCAGTAACGTCTACATCTACTACTTCTGCTACGACTCCGAATAGAAGACGGACGTCTGTCGTTGGAGGTACGGCTGCAACTGGTGCCAGCGCTGATGCTGGACGTACATCTGGGCTGGTGCGTCCCTCACCGTGTACCAGAGGCAGCGGTACCAACACCAAGTGGATTAGATGAATCCGTGCCGGATAATTGGGAAGATGAGGCGTGATTAGGAAGGCCTTGGAGGGATTGACTGGCTTCTGCTCAGAGTTCGCGCAACGGGAAAGCGGACTGATGTCCGTGGTGTTTAAATGACTGTCATGTCCAGCTGGAGGTAGACAGATTGGTCTTTGAACCGGTTTCATGCCGACTGACTCGACATTGTGTTGTACAAATGATATTTCCTGCAAGCTTTTCCCTCCATGTTGCAGATCAGTGCCGCTAATCGGCGTATATCATTGCTTCAAGTATGTGACAGAAATACAGCACAGAATGAAATTAGATCTTTAAAACTCCAAACTCTTGCTGTTGGACGGCTCTAGATCTGCAGTCCTGCCTCTCCAACAACAACAACTCACACCGGCACATTCACGAGTCTACCGTTACTGCCCTTCTCACCAAAGCCAAGATGTAATACGCTTTCGTCTCCTCTTCCTCCTTCGCCAACATGAGTCAAAATGTTCTCCAATTCTTCAATGCCTCCAATATCCCTGAGTCTCTGAGCCTGCTTGCAGGAATTCGTTTGTCCGGTTGACGGGTGAGCATTCGCGTCCAAGACGAAACTCATGTTACACTATGCTTCGTGAGTTTAGGACTCAACGTTCATTCTCTCAGCCGCTGTGCCACTGGGTGCGTCAGATGCCTCCACTGCGGGTACACTGGCTTACCGAGCACCCTCAAAAGACACATGACTGTGAATCAGTTCATTTATTCTACCTTGTTTTCGATTCATATTCTGACAATTGTTAATTGCTCTATACGTAGTTCTAGGCAGGACATGCGTACCATGAACGCGCACAGAAGGGCTCGTCTGCTCGTCGTCGCAGAGTCAGGACAGATTCCTTGACTGCCAGCCTACTCCAGGTTAACCTTTCTTGAAAATGTGTAGTTCTAGACTTTTCCTCATTGCCTCGACTGCCATGGTTCTCAGAGTCTCTGGTCCAAATTATCTCTAGTTTCTACCGACTATACACGAATATGCATGATTGTACATTAGATATTCTTTAGAACATACTAACACTGTTGTCTATGGTGTCTCCAAGCCACATCACCGATGCTTAAGTAGAAATAAAAAATACAAAGTCCCGAAGAATGAAGATGTCCGACTGATGATGGTGAAAATTAAAATGTCCGTGTAAGAAGTTTGTAAGGGGCAATCCAATACCAGAACATTGGCTTGGGTGACATTAGAAAGACATGGTGTTGAGCCAATCTCGGCATTCTTCCAACGGAAGAATAGCGGGTGCACTCGTGACATCCAAGAACTGGGTAGTCCATCGTTCGCCAGGTAATTCGTATCATAAATATTAGGATAGGGAGCAAGGAATTGGGCCAGGTAGTGGTCCAGGTCAGCTTGAGGGACGACATTGCTAATGTCGTTATCTGCGGCATCGAAAGCGTCCAACTCTGCAGGTGCAGCTGCAGGATGTATATGGGATGCCATGACGTGCTCAGCGTGTGTGGATTGGGATAAGACTGTGTGAACTGCCCGAATTCGGCTCGTGAGGGTAACGGGTCATTGATGAGAGGAGGGGGAGGAGCATAGAAGCTGCCTTCGTTGGTATCACTGTACCATCCCAGGATGGTACCTTCGGCAGGTAATTGCATCCCCGGACTGAGGGTAGCAATCGCAGTAAAACCTTCGTCGTAAGGCAAGGGTTCAGGGGCAATGTCGGAATGCAAAGGGTAGGACGCGGAGACAGGTACATCGTAGACGTTTCCAGTGTAAGCACCAGAGGGTAAGGGGTATTGAAATTGGTTAGGATTAGCAGGATCGTTGGCGTGGTCATGAGGCTGAAGCTGAAGTAAGGACTGAGAACTAGCTGCCGGAAGCAATGGGATGGTGGACTCGGGCAAGTTTGGTACAACGGTCTCCTCTTCGTTTGAGTCCCTCTGCTGTTGCCGATAATCATGGATTTTCACCCTATGCTTGTAGATAGAAGGCTTGCTGACTGCTGAAAAGTCGCAGCTCGGACACTTGAGCTTCTTCCCGGTACTTGATTCAGCACGGAAGACTATCAATAGCAGAACAATCAAAGACGAAGACGCGACTCACTGCCTATTGATGTGATTCTCAAGATTACTCTCTTGACCAGTCTTGTGAGGACAATAAGGACATTGGTACGGTTTCCTACGGGTGTCATGCAGAATATGAGTGTCCACGATGACGAGATTATAGACAGTCCTCACTCCTTAGAATGTACGTTGGCGTAATGGCGCTCTACGTCGGTTCTACGCGTGAATGGCTTACTGCCTCGCTTGCACCCTCCATATTCACAGATAAATCCCTAAAGATGTGCGTCAAAAGGACATCGAGACAAAACAAGTATATGCCACCACTCACTTTCGACTCGGATACTCTAACCATTTTGATTTTTTCGGTAAAGGAGTGAATAGAGCTGGGAAGGCTTGGAGAAGACGGGGGGCCGATTTCAACAGCATTTCGCGTTTCGTTTTATAGATCTCCCCGGGGGACGATTGCTCGATGTCCATTTCGATGAACATCAACTTGACAGAGTCGTTTCTTCCTTTTCTGGCCATCTTGACAGCAATTTCTTCGATGCGGTGGGCGAACAAACATAAGTATACGAGCAATCGTCCTGGACTCCTGCTTTAAAAGATATTACGTTTGTGGTCAATCAACGGCAGCGTAAAAGAACAAGGTCACCTACACGACGAATTTACCGATGCCAGGGTTTATTCCTCGCCTTCACAGGACAGACACATACCCATTCCCAAGGAGTTTTCCCTTCCTAAGCACGTAAAGACCCCCAGTCGCCTCACAATCGCAGAAATAATCGAGTCATTCGCTCCCCCCAATCTTCCCGAAGCAGGATTCATTGGTCGGTGTGCATTGCTTTCTGTCGTTGCTTTGTTCTAAAACAAGGACTTGCTCGGCATCGACCGAGCTAGCACTGTCGCACAGCTGTATTGACATCCGGGTGCAGAGGCCATCCTGTTACGTTAATGACGTCGCCGATACACTGATCCAGAAGAACTCCCTGAAATACTCAAGATCTTCGCAAGAAACTGCAAGTATTCTATCATTTAGCTCAACATTCTACTCATCTTTGCAAGGTAAAGCAGTGGCTCGATGCCAGGGGTCGGACTTCCTTCACAGTCGAGCTCAAAATTTCCTGTATCTGGCAGACTGTGTGTATTGGAAGCCTCCTGGCCAGCACTCGATAGGCTACGCCTGTAAAAGTTGATGAGAGCCCTCAGTTATAGGTTGCATGTATGACAGAAATCGCAACCTATCGAGTTATTTCCAAAGGACAAGTTAAGGACAAGAGCAAGATGTTCGGACAATGTGATGCGTCAACGTGTCAACAGTCAAAAGCCAGCGTTGGCGAAAGGACCTTAGCAGACTACGCAAAATTAACGCAACAGGATTGAATGGAAATGTTGTAGTCCCTTCAAAGATTCCTTTGACCTTCCGGGGCGGATGGGATCTGGCGTTTAGAGAGTAGCCTGGAAGCGTTGAAAATCTTGGACCTTGAATGTGCAATCGCAAAAGAGGATCAATAAAACAAAAGGTGGGTTCTAAAACGCTTTGTACACATCATTCTCTGGTCTACTGAGCGGTATGAAAGGGCAAAAATCTAATTGGTTTTTCAGTTTTATTGTCAGAAAACCTTCAAGGCATCACATTTCAGGTCGTACCTTTGCCTCAGTTATGTACAGCTGGATATCCATGCAGAAGGCAATCTGAGCTGGGACATTGACCAAAGGTTGGATGGTGAGAGTAAGAAAGTTATCCCGTTCCGTGAGAACGAGAGTCTCTTTCTCGAACCATCATCTCGCAAAAGTAATATTTATTACTCTCGGAACAGGCTTGAACAGCTCTGAACTTATCTTAAATGGGCAAGAAGAATGGAGACTTTCTACAATCTTCACGAAGCAAACGTGGTCGAGGAGGACGCGCCAGAGGTGCTTCAACTTGAAGAGGTCTTACCCAGAGGATAGCTAGGAATCTCAGCGACTGAAGGCTAGTCCCTGCTGACGAACTGCGAATCGAAGTTCGTATTGCGATGTGGGTGAGTACTTTGCTGCGGCACTCAAGGAGGTCAAGGATTGAAGATAATGCTAGGATTTTAATCACTGCGATCCACGACGTTACTCAGGCAAAAAGCTTGCTCTTCTAGGTCTCATCATGATCAAGGAATTCAAAGTGGGACAGTATCGTTTTAGAGGCACCATTACATCGTCGTGAGCATCAAGCTATGTTACCTTGTTCGCATCTTCGGCAAACTACCTTCACCATTTTCGTTCTCGGTCATTTTCTTGTAATGCTTCTCTAAGGGATACTCACTAACGATGTGTTTTAGACCCAATGGAACTGCAGTTATTAGCCCGGCTGACCGCGATATCTTCCCCAAAGGTGGATTAGCTGTCGTAGAGCGTCCCTGGGCACGTCCGGATGACGTCTCTGGGGAAAAATTGCCAGTTCTTGCGAAAAAATTATGTGTGTTGGCCTTGGATTTCTTCGTCCACTTGCCGCCGTACTAATTCATTTTTCTCTAGTACTATACCTCATCGCTCCGACTATGGCAAACCGTGGTGACTGAACTATGTCGGGGCACTCGCTGCAGCGGTTTACATCACTGGCTTTGACGCCTACGCTGAGAAATTTCTTGCTGGGTCGTTTTAGACAGGCAATCGGTGGGTATTGATTGACTTCTAAGGAGACACCCGAGCTCAATTCCCTTACTTCCAGTATACTTATTGAGTTATACAGAAAATGCAATTCCTCAGCAGAGCTTAGCACGACCCAAGATAGGATCATCGCAGAATTGGACGGTAGCTGGGAGGAATCGAGGAAGGAGAAAGGTTCGTGTTTGTGCACCTTACATTCATGTCATACCTAACTCTCCACCAGAAATGCACTGAGACGCGGGTAACATCGTTGACGGTGAAGATCTGTTATTTTCAAATCCCAATCATCAGCCTTCGGAAGAGGATAGTGTGAGTTCGCTTGTGGGGCGGATGCTTGGCTAGAGGATGAACCGAACGCGCAATCCCCTTTGAAATACTTATATTCTCGAGATTCTGAGAGTCAATATTACGTATAATTTCCATAGATAATGCACTTTGAAATCGGTGTTTCGCAGAAGCCAAACAAGTCCTTTCACCAACCGTATACGTATTCGTCCTGCTTGAGTCGCTCATATCTAGAGCGGAGATCCTCGCTCTGGTTTTCCAACCATTTATCTGCCGTTGTAATTGGCGGGTTAACCGTAGATAAACTCGATAACTCAGAAAATATTTTACCTGAACCTTTCAGTGCTCCCAGAGCGTCACGGGTATATTGATAGTAGGTGCCCTCTTTGACGAATTCTTCATGCAAGTCGAGAAGGGGGACAATGATGTCTGATTCTAGCATTTCTTTACAGGCGCGTTCTAAAATCGCGGAGGTGAGCATATAATCATACCATAATCTGAATGATCCTACCATGATCAGCCATGTACTCCACGAAATATGCCGCAGACTTCCGTATGGCAGGCGCATAACGTCCGTGTCGGTCTGAGAGGACGGAAATGATGGCCGCGAAGGGCTTCCCCTCTGTAATGGCTTCACGCAGGTCATCTACATAGACATACTTAATCGCACAAGATAATCGAAGACATAGACTGTGCTTACCATCCCTTGAAAGGACAAGCAAAATTTCCATTGCTAGGTTCGCAGGATGATATGAAGATATAGGCCAATTTTGGGCCAGAGCTATATGACTTATATGGGAAGATGATCACGTACGAACAAGAAATAGGCTCACAGTCCTTCAGCCCATTGCAGCTAAGACAGGCATCTTTAATAGATGGCCACTCTTCAGATGCGGGACTGCTGATCAGATCCACTAATTTTTGAACAGTGGCGGACTTGACAAGAAGTTCGGCTTGAACAACAATTAGTGAATGAGCACGAGAAATGCCTAGTCAAACTCACAGCTGATAGATCTCGACCACTCATATAACGCATCAAAAGCAGACAAGCGTACTCCGGGCGCTTGGCTTTTCGATAATGCAAGGTCCAGGACACAACCATAAAGACTGTGAGCTAGAGTCTGCTCCATAAGCAGTCGCCCTATGTTTGACGGTGGATCAGGACCAAGTTTCCTTCACAAGAATATGACATGCCTGGATAAATGGCTGCAAAAAACCTGATTGTCCAAAAGGTCGTTGCCTGACCCTGACTTGCCTGGATTAATTCAAACAATTGAGACGCAAGACCTCTAGTTGCTTCGAGTTTACGGATTTCCTTCAGAACATCATCTAGAAGCAAGGAAACCAATCTTTACAATTCACACTTTGGAGGATTCAGAGAACATACCATCTATATACTTCAGACAAGACACTAGCCATCGTATAGTATGTGCTTTGCCTGCATTACTGCCAATAGTCTTGAGGAGATAAACGATTTTCTCTGCATTCTCTCTGAATATGTACATAGCGACACCGTCTAGAAATCCAGAGTTCATTTTGTCTTATGCAGGTAGGGGTCTCGGATCGACTCACCATGGTCAGTTGCAAGCTCGTACAGCAATGTCAGAGCGATTGTCGAAATCGTCAAATGAGGGGATTCCCGCTAGTCCGGAAACGGAAGTCTGATCGTCTTACTATCAGTGATAGTCTGTACAGACTACACTTTACTGACCTGATTCAGTCGCGTCACATTGATGCAAAGCTGCCTTCTTAGAAAGCTTATTCGGGTCTGGTACTTGAGGGCTGAACAACATCTCACACAGAATAGCGATATCAATAACATTACAATGATATAATCGGCCTATGCGCGCGTCAGCTTGGTACTGGGGATAGAAAAGAACTCCTACCATTGGAAAGGAGAGTTGCCAGCATGTCAGACGCCATCAGCCGCACACAGATGTGCTCGTCTGTGTCGTGTACAATCTGCAACAACTGAGTCAAGAGGCCTATTTCTTGTATCGCGTCTTGCAACGCCGTCCTGCGGCCATCCAGAGCGGTGCCCAGTGACAAGATGAAGAAAAATCGACGTTTGACCTCGGAGCGAGGTTGATCCAAACATTGCACTAGATGCTTGAGAAGATGATCTACCACAGAACTTGAGTAGGTGGCTGAAACATGGAAAACAAACCGTTCGCAATACTCACCGCTCTGTTCTAAAATGGAGAGGCACTGGAACGCAGCGTTGCGTGAATCACGATTCATCGCTGCATCCTGCAACATTTCAAGGAGAGCTTTACATGCATCAGGTTTCCAGTCTGGATCTTCCGACTCCGTCATGTCCGCTAGTCGTGGTATAGATACCAGTCACTGGAACTGTCAGAAAGGTAGACAATGTCATGACCTACGAATTTCATTGAGGGCAGCAGACAATGCGCGAGCCGCCGAAGTAGAAAGTACCTCGTCTCTCAGTAGCACAGCGAGATTGCGAGCAAGTCCTTTCTGGGAAGATATCGTCTGGGACATATCTAGGTGCAGCATGAGGAAGTTTCTTTAGGACGTCCAGCTTCGTAGAGCGCAGACTTGTACACTACCTTTACAAGCACCACTTGCTGCAAGGATACACAAAAGCAAGTCGGCATAACCTCGTGAGTCTGAGTCAACTGATTTTGAGTCGAGGTAGTTTTGAAGCTGCGCCGCTGCGGGTTCAATGACGTTCTTCAAGGACTGGAAGTGCTGTTCCATATTTTGTGCTAGAGCAGTCTGAGTGAAAACAGTAGGCAGCAACATAAAATAGACAGACCATTGCGTACTACATGCGCTAGACACTCGGCGGAGAGGGCACCAAGGTATCCGGCAGAGTCCTGTTCTCTAGCAGGGCCTTCTCCCCGAGCAAGGTCTAAGACGCTTAACGTGTTATCAGAGCTTTGTATAATGCTCCTCGCCAGAATTTGTATCAGTGATCCGGTATGTTGGGCTACGGTCTCGGCACCATCACCTAGGAGAACAAGAACAAATACATTATCAGCACATGGCATCGTGAAAAGGTGTAGACTCACGAGATCTTGCTATGAACGACAGGCGATGTAGCAATTGCCTTTTTTCCGCTGCTTGAAAGCTCGTTTCAAGAAAGTGATTAATGGTTTCCTTGACGAGAGAAGCGTCAAAGAGATCCATCTCGAGTCTACCCCTCAGTTCTGGCGACTCGCTCCAGGAAATATCAACAATCATTCCACCTTTAACTCTGCCCTTCCCAGTCAACTGAGACCAGTCAAAGTCACGCAATGAAGCAAGTGGAGTATACTTATTCTTAAACGCAACGGAAGCATGGATCAGTTGACCTTTCTGGATGGTTCGGCCGCGGCCTTGATGAGGCATGCTGAAATAGTAGTTAGCACAACTGAGAAGAGCACAAAAGAGGGACACAGACAGAGTGAAACCCATGCCGGGAAGGAAATACGGCGCAAGGACTATATAAAGATCGAATCGGAGAAGCCAGATGGCAACACATCCTGTCTCGCCCATAATAATGCGGGCGAAAAGCATGCAAAAGAATATACAGAGCCAGATGGCAGCACGTGTGAGCTTGCCCGACCTGAAAATGCTGGTCAGAATCGAGGTGGAAAATCCAAGGACTAGAATAGAACCCACATAACTCCATTTTGGATCGATATAGAAGGAAAATCCCCGGACAGATGGAACTTCGTGAACGGCTCCTTTAACCAGTTGCAATACGAAAATTCCAGTACATTTGGGATGAAGTCAAGACGCAACACATGAGAGTCTTGGACTAGTTTGCTCAACCAAATCCAAGTGCACGACTCGTGAAAAGTCCACCGTAACTCCTGCACATTGTCATGAAGATGCTCCCAAGACGCGATTGGAAGGTCTTCGAATAAATACCATGGAAAAGGTGTCAATGACTCGGTCGGTTGTTCACTTGCGAGAGCGTCCCACTTCCAGTCTATGCCTTCTTCGCGAGCGCGTAAAATCAAGCCGGTCCGACTAGCCTCGTTTTCCATCCAAAGTAAGGGAATACCAGCATTGTCAAGTGTAATATTCCTTCTGTAACCTCCACCACTATGCCTCGTTTGAGTGTGCAGTCTCGGAAAAGTCTGATCAGAACTTACATGTCTGAATGAGTTCCCGCAAACCAAACTTCTTTTGATTTCAAGATACCTTCTGCGTGAGTTGTCTCACTAACCCTTGGCTGTTGTTCGGCTCCTGTCCGCTCGTTGTCGTCATCTTGGCGCATGCCTTCTGCGTGAGTTGTCTCAGTAACTGTTGGCTGTGGTTCGGCTCCTATCCGCAAGGTGTCATCATCTTGGCACTGGCTATCATCCTTCTTTTCGACCGCTGTGTGAGATTTGCTTCCCTTGAGACCGACATCCCTTTTGTCGATCGGTGCTTGGAACTTGGTTTCTTCGAGATCTGAGGTGTCAGCATCAAGTTTGAGATATTCCGGTATGAATTTAACACGACGTTCATCAAGCGCCAGGGCATGACGAAAAAAACAAACATGACTCGTTGTGTTGGATAGTGGAAGAGGCTTTTGTCTGAGCACGCCGATAGAGGATACAGTGTCCCTGTCAACATTTCAAATTAATCTCATACATGATATACCTTAAGCATGAATGTACCAACCAAGCTCCTACAAAATGTACTCGGACATCCTCGTATGAGAAACTCCTTTTGAAATTGTTGACAATTTTGTTGTGATCAGTGCCTGCCACTCGTGTTAAACATTCACTATTTGGAAAGAATAGAACGTAACAATCACCGCCGGCCATGGTGTACAAGTCATAAGCACTATGAATTATCAGGAGCGCATTGCCACAGTTGCCAGAAAAAGACATACTACGGGATCATTGTCTTATTCCCTGCCTCAAGGAGACCAAGCTAGGGACCAAAAAGATTCAGTGGAATGAGGACAAAAGCAACACAATCCGACATACAGTGTGGATCATTCCCGCTAACGTACGCACTTGATATGCCCCTCGAGAAAACCCTATCACAGAAATGAGCAAAATTCGCAGCACAGATCCTGGAACTTGCCAAAAAGGAAGATCCTATCCCCAGTCTTGTAATGATCCATCAACCATCGATCTGTAAGTGAGTTCATAGATGAAAGCAAGGAGGGATAGAATGAGCGCTCACATGCTTCCTGAATGATACGTGCAAAGCGCCTGGCGAAGTGATATCAAGTCTCGACCAACGAGGTAAGATGACAGAAGTAACAGCCAGCAGACATACCAGGCGATAGCTAAGTCAATCCAATTGCCGAATTTCACTTTCCAATATGATAGCATTAATGGCGAAGGAGGTAGGGCGGTACCAATTCCACTGAGGTAACATTTCAATTGCATTCCGTCGCCTGTAACGATCCGGCTGTGAAGCTCCACGACGTTGGTGTTCTAGGAATTTAGCAGTCAGTGTGATTGATGGGAGGATGTTAGGGAGAAGCCTACTGCTTACATTCTTCCCAAATTGGTTGGATGTCCCGTCGATGCTGACGATCAGATTGCGGCCCTTATGTCTGCCACAGCTTTTCTCGCATTTTTCGTGGCGGCAATAACAGTGACTCGGATCAGAACAAGTACAGTCGCAATCGCAATCTGGGTCACATCTACATTTGCATTTACTATCCTCCTTGCGTCTATTCTTTGCCGGAGAAGGTTCGGAGGAACTCGACAGATCTGTAGTTGGTGCTCCCGCATCGGTAGGCTGTTGTTCTGCAGTAGTGGTCACTATGAGGCCGGTACCGGGAGTAGGACCGGATGATTCCTCCAGTGATTCAGTGATGGTGGTAGCGGTCCCGTTCAGGTCAGGGGTCGTATCATGCTCCCCAGAGAGCGCAGGGGTCAGTCCATCATTCGTCTCGGCTTTTCCCTTAACTTGTTCTTCTTCTGAAAAAGAGGTGATACTCATCCTGCTTTGTGCTTCGAGGAATGCATCGACAGTTGATTGTCCAGATTCGTCAATGGAAGGGACGCCGTCACTAACCGGCGGGACAATCTGAACGCTGTCCTCCGCTACAACCTGGTTATTGGTTAAACTTCGATCAACAGAGACACAGACCTGACCATACCTTGTCACTCTGTCCGTTACTGAGCGGCAAACCTTCAGATCGAACGTTGTGATTCAACTCTATAGTTGCCACCTCGTCGACTATTTCATCACGGGGAGTAACCGCAGCGCCAGCTGGCGAGACATTAGGCTGTCTATCGTCCTGTGAGCAGAGAGGATATTAACAGGTTAACGACTCAGTGGAAAGGCAAACAAGACGATACCCACAATCATAGTACCATCTACGCCCTCTGGAACTTCGCCCGATTGCTCGCTGGACTCGGAGATTGGTGGATGCATGAGAAAGATACAGGGAGGAATGGGTAGAGTTGAGGTACGTATTCGTCCACTTTTTGTAACTGAACAAGGGCGTCTGCTGCTATTCAGTAGAACATCAGCAATTTGTGGCTAGGAGACACTAGTTCTGCATATAGCTCGTCTTGAATGCCAGTGACAATGACATCGAGAATGTTGCTGGAACATATGCTATCCACCAACAGCGTACTCGGTCAGCAGATAGTCTTTAAGTTTAACCGGACAGGTACTGGTGAAGCCTGTCCCCCATAAGCCGGTTCTGTAATGTCAAAGGGAGTTGTAAGTGGTAAACGGGTACCAAAGTGGTTTGTTTTGGGAGGAGTAACCCGGAAAAGCGAGCGCCAAACAGGCGCTTTAATTTGCCGGATTTGAGAGCGCCACTTATGTAAGGCCGGCAAATTGTCGTCCTGTCAATGTCATGTTCTCATCCTTCTGTCAGTCAAGGGTCAAACTTCTCGACTAAACTTGTTACTTGCATGAAGTGCAAAATATTTAAACCACTTTGCTTGTCCGACTCGGAGCGCAAGCCTCATCAAATCGCGCTCTATGTCTCCAGGAACGACCCCTTCCGAATGGAAAGAACACATCCATCCGAACGGATGGATTTACTTCGTCTCACAGAGCTATCATGTCGTTACTACTAGCAGAGAAGCGGAAAACTCGCCCATAGATCCGCCACTGGGCAATCACGAAGAAGCCGTCGTGGACGTTCAAGGCAAAGCAGAACTTTACATCAACCATGCCTTGCAGTATGCTTCCTCGGAAAGGAAGGATATTGTTGACAACATTGTTGGTAATGACAACGCCGCAGCGGGTCTGTATCACTTTTGTTATATCGGAGCGTTCAGTCTTAATCTGCAGATATTTGGTTCACAGAGGCGCGCGCTAAATTTTGGATTGCTTACTGGAACTTTATGTATCGCTTTCCCGCACATCATGAAAGCATGCGGCCTATAACGAAGCCACCAACAATCGCCCCTCTTCTTGCCGCTCAGCAAGTACTCAACTTCTTCAAAATGGGTTCAGACATTTTCTCATCTCGTTCTGAAGACTCCTGACACGTTTCTAATCCAGATCTCCTTCGACGCAGGTCGGACTCGGAGGCTCCCTTCACATTGAATCAGTGCAAGGAACTCATTGACCACCTAAACAAACCGTTGCTCGAAACCGCGCAGCCTTTTCCGATTCCTGATCAGCGTGTTGCGCTACATGCTCTAGTAGCATGGGTACTATGGACGGCCGGTACGAATATCCTACGATAACTCCGGTGTACGCGCTATCATACTCACAATTGTCCGCCTCGACAGCGAAACACTACAAATTGCATCGATATGGTCAACATCTTCGTTCGGATTTAGAAGCAGAAAAAGAGAAGACCCCACTGGTTTTTCATGCCTTGTCTTCTGGTTTGCTGTTTGGTGCACCCCGTAGCCATCTCGAACGCATACGAACCGCTTTGAAAACCATGATGCTTCAAGACAGAACGGACGCGTGGGTGACTCTTCTGAAAGTTCTAGAGGGAGAATTGAACGTGTCGAATTTGGGTGTGCGTGTTTCAGCTCCAAATGTTCGAAATGACATCGTGCTAAGACAAACATAAACAGGCCACTGTCCTTCTCGCGTACGTCTGGGTTATCACCTCCTTTTATTGGGTGTACTAAATCCAATGCGCCAGATCATCGTCCGCCTTCTTAGCTGTACCTGGCTTGGACAGGTTTACTCGTATCGTGACACTTACCTCCGTCGTGCTTACGCTCAGTAGTGTCATGACCGGGCTGTATCTCCAATGGCAGACTGGAAAAATCAGATTCAAGAATGTGGTCAGTGTTTTATCTTTTATCATTCAAAATTCTGAGTTTGTATCACCGTGACTGCTTTATGTTTTCAGACCTTCAGACCGACCGCATTGGCACTTCTCTTCAGCCTTCCATTCGCGGCACTTGTTTGGGGCATTATCCTTTTCACTTTGTCTGTCATCATGTATTCCGTTCTCGGTACAGCAGACTCGAATTCCGCGAACCAACCAGCTGGGACAGCATCTACCACATTTGGAATGTCGACGTGGATTCCGATACTTGCTATCAGTTGCGTATTTACTATTATTGTCGGAATTACTGTTTTGGTCTTTAGGTTTATTCGCTACAAGCACCGTCATCGAGTTAGCGATGTAGTCTGATTTGGGGCAGTTATCTTAGGGATAGACACGTCTGGATTGTGTTCGCAATGCATGAAGATTGGAAGGCTTGATACTTGCACTTTGCACCCTCAGGACGTTTCTTACTCTCCTCAATGTTGTAGTGTATAAGTATGGCTATCGGCCACGAGCTTCATATGAGTCTTGCCCAAAATGGAAGTTTTTCCGGTACCTTTCTTTGCTTCAACTTTGGTTCCTCGAAACAAGCGACTCGACACCTCTCGACACATACGGCGCTGGATCGCAGGCTTCAAGCGACTTTGAACGCAATAAGAGTTGAGAAACGATAGCAAGTCTCCGACATTATACGACTTTTACAAGAGAAGGTGACTCAGGGAGGGCAAGACCGAGGTAACAGAGATGTGAAGCGTGGTGTATGCGTGGTGAGGAAAATGACCTGGGTTTAAATATTGCTCTAAGCCTCCAAGGTCCTTTCCGTTCCCACCACCCTTCTCGCATCGATATTTGCTCGCTTTATCCCTCCAAAAATGCCGAGAGTACCCACACCGAAAGTGAGTTGCGAGATTTAGTAGCTGCCTCTGCTACTTGTTTGACGAAGACTGTAGCAATTGTTCTGTACAGTCGAAGGCTGTAAGCGGGCTGGGAAGCCCTTTACTCGCAAAGCTGATTTGGAGCGTCATCATAACAACGTGCATACTGATTTGTGAGTAGGAGAGATCGATCTTCTGAGATACTCTACTGACGCGCCTTTGGCTTCTGTTTACCTACAGCAAATTCGTATGTCCAGTATGCGGTCATAAAACAGGACAAAAGAGTAATCTCATGAATCACATCAGGACGCAGTAAGTCCTAGTCCTCTCTCTGTCGGCGTGGTGTATCTGAAGTCCTGCGTCTGATAAAGCACCAAACAGTTGCTCCAGTGCCCCGATTGCGATTTCGGAGCGGCCAGTAATACTTCCATCCACTCACATAGAATCGCCGTTCACAATTACCAGCCCAGAGTGAGAAGGTCAAGTCTGCCAGATTTCGAGATCGATTTTCATCAGTCCCCGTCAGAGCAGAATTTTGGGGTGGTTACCGATCGGTGGCAGCCTATGGAGAGTACGGCGCAGGACTCCCCTTTACCGCTATCGAGAGTCCGAATACCAATCGAGTCTCTTCTGAACCCCGTGGGCGGATAGCAGCACCCAACAGCACTCATGCTTCGCGTTTTCTGCAATATCGACTTCGACTTCGACCAGGCTCGGATAAACGTGTATCGTTTTGGGCACTCACCTGGTGTACTTCCCGTTTCAATCAGCCCCTTATTGAGGCATTTGTGTATCTACAGCCTTCCAGTAATACAGAAAATCCTATTCAACTGCAGGACCAGAACCATCATGGAATTGGAAGGCAGAAGCTGCAGATGGACGTGACGCAGACAAAGGTTCGTCCCCATGCGGTCTCTCTCGCTTATATGTCTTCCTGACTTGTACATCAGGACCTACAGAGATATAAATCTAGACGGCGTTTACGCCCATCCACGTGCACGTTGCGAAGGTCTTATGGAATTGGAGGTCTTGGCAATGAGCGAGGACTAACTGGTAACAGAGTAGCGATGTTTACCGGACCTGTGTCTGGATCTCGTCTTCTTCGTAGTCTGAGACGTCGAGAGCAATGGTGTCTAGATGTACATATTCTCGAGAGGGTTGTACAGTTATACTTATTATACGTACAGATCACGACTCAATGAGCGCTTTTGACGTATCCATTTGGCCCATGATCTGATGCTTACCACCTCTTACCACTCCAACTTACAATCCTTTATACAATTTCAATTGTCAAGTCTATGTGAAGTTCAGGGGAACAATGGGCTCGTACTACTTCAAGCAGGACCAGGGTCGCCCACTTGTTTTCACATTAAAACGCCCACAATCACTTCTCTCGCTTTCACAGTCACCAACTACGCCTGCTCGCTCCTCCATACCCCCAAGAAGCCCAATGGCTAGAGCACCCAAGGCAAAAGTGAGTGTGAATATGATTACTTGACTCGTATTGGTGCTCTTCTGACTGACACCTGTTCTAGCAATTGATTTGTCAAGTGGAGGGTTGCAGGAGAGGCAGAAAGCCTTTTACTCGTAGGGCTGACTTGGAACGTCATCATAGCAACGTCCATACGGATGTGTGAGTGCTATTACGCCTTCTATCTCTTTCTCTCACTCTGATCGCTGCACGTCTTTCTACTAACAGTAGATTCGAATGCCCTATATGCGGCCACAGGACTGGACAAAGGAGTAATCTGGAGAATCACATCAGGACGCAGTATGTCCTTTCTTGACTCTATTCTGCCTTCCTTTGTGTCTTACGTTCCTGAAGCACCGAGAACAGGCTCAAATGCCCAAGTTGCGATTTCGAAGCGAACAGCACGAGTCTCATCCATAACCACAGGGTCAACACCCACAACTACAAGCCTGGAAAGAGAAAGTCAAAGCCGGCTCTGCCAATTGAAGCTCTCTTGAATCCTGCCCCGTAACATCAATCACGGTAGTGCGGAGCATTGCATCCTCTGCCAATTCACAACCTCAAGGCCCTACCCAGGATGTTGGGGCGGAACGCAACATAGTGGTGATGGGGATGCTGCTGGTGATGAACTGTGGGCACAGGATGAACTATGACTCTCCAGTCTGTCATACCTTCCAGGACAGCTTTTCAACCCCATCACCCATTCGTTCCACTCACCCTCATGCCGCCGTGTCCTGTCACGCAAATCACACAAACCTCGCGGTGGGAACCTCGTGGCCAGGTTACTCCTCCTCTCACCCTAGTTACACGCCGAAAGACAAAAATATCCGCTCGACGGATAGATGACATTATTGTACAGATATATCTTATATCTGTACAAAAATGTGTTTCTGTACGCCTTTCTGCCGAGCGGATATTTTTGTATTTTCGGCGTGTTAGGAGCCGGTGCTGAGGAAAAGTTACTGGATATACGCGGAAGAAACGACTACTACAGTCTGGGACTCTGGGTCATATCAGTTAGCAATCCATCGCGATCACTTCCATTCGGGTTTTACAAGTCTCTGCTCCTTTCGGAGTCGGGGATAACTACTCTACTTGGCAACCTAAACTCGTAGAGCGTATAATAAAAGTGTATTCATTCTAAGTACCTATAGATCATTGTAGGTATGTATGTATGTATGTATAAAGCGCATTATAGTTGTATGAATGAGAGCAAAAACCCAGAGAGCGACCACAGAGCATCATTAGTAACAAGAATTCTAAAGCACACAGTAAGTAATTTTGACTTCTTCATTTCATTCTGACCTCCACCACCACCAATCAAGACATCTGAACCATCTATGCCATACGGCCCAAGACACGAGGCTGCGAGACATCGGCCATGTTGATAAAGATGTCGTCTGCAGGGTGACGGTAAAGAGGAGCACGGAGACGTTTCTGGTCAAGGTGGTGACCGATGAAACCGATGCTACGGCCGAGCACGAAAAGACCATTGAGAGTACCGATCTGAAGACGGAAAAGAAAAGCAGAAGAGAGGAGTCAGTCAAACATCCTTCGTCAAGTAAAGCATGTATTACTGACCTTGATGTACTCATCAGCCTCTTCAGGGGTGAAGGCACCGCTATCTCTCAAGAGATCGACGAAGCAGACAGCAATGCAACCATCGACGTTGAGAATGAGGGTGTCCTTCTTAGCAGTAGTAACCTTCTCGACGGCGAGAGCATAGTCGAGCAAGCTGTGGCTAGGGAAGTTCTTGCGGACGTACTCCTTGACGAGCTCGACACGGAGATCAGGATTGTTGACGCTCTTGATCTTGTGGCCGATACCAGAGACTTAAAAGAAAAAGAGTCAGTAAAACACTGCAAGGATGAGACAATAAAAACAAGACTCACTAAGTTTGTTTGCCTTTCTCGAGTTGTCGACAAACTCTCTGGGGTAAGACCAGTATCTCTAGCCTGGGAGAACATGGCGGCAGCCTCATCGAGGGCACCACCGAATCGGCTACCGATAGTCAAAAGACCGGAAGCCAGCGAGGAAATCAAGTCCTTGCCAGCACGGGTAGCAACGATGGTGTTCATGGCACCAGACACGGCGGGACCGTGATCAGCAGTCAACATGAGAACCATCTCGACAAACTTGGCAGCCCATTGGGGTAGACGACGCTTGAACCACAAGAGGGAGACGACACCACCGAGACCAATTTCTTCTTTGAAGACTTCGGAGATACGCATACCAGCGTACATGAGCTCTTGGCCACGCTCGTCGGAGATGGTGGAGATGAAGGCGGCAGGTTTACGGATGAGACCGAGTTCCTGAGCCCACTTGTAGTCCATGGGGATGACGGGAGGTTCTCTCTCGGGTTGAGGCTTGATGGCACCTTCCCTGACCAACTTCTCGTACGTCTCACGAAGAGCAGTGGGGAGTTCCTCAAAGGTATCGGGAACAATGAAGCCAGCCTCCTTCATGGCCCTGTTCTTAGCATCGGCAGTCTCCATATCGGAGTTGGCCATGGAACCGGCGTGACCGAACTGCACCTCGGTGGTGAACATCTTGGCACAAGTACCAATGGCCCAGGCGACGATGGGCTTCTTGATCTTGCCAGTCTTGACGGCTTCGATAACGCGGTACTCCTCGACACCACCAACTTCACCAAGGAGGACGAGCATCTTGCATTCGGGGTCTGCTTCGTAACGGAGGAGATGGTCGATGAAGGTGGATCCAGGATAACGGTCACCACCGATGGCGATACCCTCATAGGTACCGTTGGTAGTGAAGGAGAGGATGTTGTTGAGTTCGTTGGACATACCACCGGACTTGGAGACATAGCCAACGGAACCAGCACGGTAGAGCTTGGAAGAGATGATGTTGTCCATCATACTGATAATACCCATTAGAAAATCGAGGTAGAACAAACATTAAAGCAAGCACTTACCCTCCAGAGTTACCAATCCTGAAGCAACCAGGCTTGATACCACCAACGGTGGCGGGACCAATGATCAGGACACCACGTTGCTCAGCCTCCCACAGAATCTCCCTTGCATGCCTCTCAGGGACACCCTCAGCAATGATAGCGATAGACTTGATCTTGTCGCTGTACTGAAAAAGGGAAGGCAGATCAGTCAATACAAAATGCTCTGAACAAAAGCATACTCGTAATACTCACGTCCTTCAAGATCTCCATGGTGCTGCCCAACACACTACGGCTGGAAGCAAAGTTGACGACGACATCAACATCGGGGTGCTTGGCGACAGCATCACCGACGCTAGTGTAGACGGGCAAGAGAGTCTCCTTGGTTCCCCAGTAGAACTTCTGGATGTGGTGACCACCGAATGGATAGATCATAGCGGCGACGGAAGGAGCAGACCTGCCACAAGAGTAGTCGAAGTCGAGCATACCCTGAATAGCACGGGGCTGGAGACCGTACACGAAGGAACGGGTAGAAGCGTCAAATGGACGGTAAGAAGGGCGTGAATGAGGCTTGTCGGCATCAAAGTGAACGATCTGGTCGCCAGGCTGGGTACGTTCACCAGAAGGGTGGATAGCACCAACAGCAGCGGTCTGGTCAACTTCGACATTAGCAGCGGATTCGGGAGGAGTGTTGGCGGAGGTGGCGGGGATGCTCTTGGGAAGGCCAGATTTGCCAGCGACACCGAGAGCGAGAGGAACGATTTCAGTGATGTGGGTCTCAGGACCGTACACCTTGATGGGGACACCGAGAGACTCTCCGAGTAGACGCATGGCTTTCAGACCTTCCTGGTAGTTAGGGCCACCACGACGGACGTAGATCTTGACACCAGAGTTAATCAGTTGTTGCTTGTACTCCTTCAGGGCACGGATGATACCCTTGAAGGTAGCAGCGACATTGGTGAAGTTGGCGATACCACCACCGATGATGAGCACCTTGCCCTCGGGGTGAGGTTTGCCACGGGTGATGAGGTCAACTAGAAGAACGGTAGAAGTGAGCATCACGTTGAAAGAGATGCTTGGATCTAGACTCACTGATGGTTTTGGCGTATTCGTAGGTCTGGCCTTCGGTGGGTGCTCCAGAGTATTCACCGTAGTTGGCGAGCTCATGAGCGAAACCAGCGGCAGCAATGGCGTCACTGTAGACTACACTAGCACCACCACCAGCAACCATGGTCCAGACACGACCTTCGGCGTTGAGGACCTGAGGAATGTCAGTCAAAGGATACCAATTCGGCACAGAGAACCAACTTACGGTCAACTTCAGACTGGCACCAGTGCTAGCGTCCAGTTTCTGAATGTAGGCTTCTTCTTTGGTCAAGGCACGACCAAAGGGAGCAGGGAAGACCTGAGGTTACAGGCTTAGTTTCTTGAGACGTAGCAACGAGCACAAAAACGTACCATTGGTGGTCCACGGTCAGCATTGATCTTACCACCTTTACCTACGCTGACTGCAGTTTTGGTAGCGTCGGCCTCGTAAACGGAGAGATCACGAGCAATAGCCCACTTCTGACCAGTAATGCTCTCAGCAGTCTGGTCAAGTTTGGCAGCCATATCGAGGTAATGGATTTCAACATTTCCGGATTTGCTGTCTGCAAAATAATAAGCAATCAGATTTCGAGAGATGGTGAACGACGTACCTTTGGAGCCGAAGCAGATAAGAGGGTTGATTTCGAGGTAAGCAAAGTGGAGGTCGACGTAGACGCTGTACAGGCGAACAATGAAGTCCACCAAAGCATCCTTCTTCTCCTCGGTGTCCACATTGACAAGTAAGGTGTCTTTGACGGCCTTCTTTCCGGGGAAGGTATTCGGGGTCTTGGCGGTAGGGACAGGGATGTCAAGCTTGAGAGCTTTGGCGTCAACATCACCGACATCAACACCACCTTCATGGGTGAAAAGGATGGAATCGCCTTCACGGCCCGAGTTAATGCAAATGTAGTACTCGGTGTTGGAGGGATGGGGAAGGAAGGGTTCGAGAATGAATGAGGTGAGTGGTCCAGAGACAGACTCGACCTGGAAAAACACGACGTGGGGTCAGCGTGACGATCACGTGTATCGATAAGCGAGTAAATGAGGGTACGCGTCGCGATTACAATACATCGCTTAAACGCCTCGAGGATTCTGGGAAATGCCACACAGATGAGGCAGAAAGATAAAAGATCGTCAAATGATAAGGTGATTTGAATGGGTACTCTTCGGGTCGCGGACACAACTGCGCGAGTACCAAAAGACGGCAGATCGAAGAAGATACCGAACAATCCAGGAAGGCAGACATTCCAGAAGAAAGAAAAAAGGGGAGTAACATCGCGCGATGGAAGTAGGGAAGAGGCGAAATGTTGCGACTTGCAGATTAAGGCGGATCAGGTAGACAGCTCACCTTTTGGATCTTTCCAGCTCTCTCACTAATCCAAGCATAAGCCTCTTCCTTTGTCTTGTTCAGTGTGAGCAGGCCAGCCTTGCCTCGTCGCTTGATGAGCTGATCAGGCTTTGCAACGAGCTTTACGCCTGGTTCTGAGAGCCATCTAGGGAGAGCATCCGCGGGAGTAAGAGAGCGAGTGTCCTCATCGAAAAGGAGCTGGGCGGCACGAGGATATGCGGGTGTCGCTGATGGCCCGAGAGATAGAGAAGAATCGATGAGGGGAGCACGAGTAAGCCAGTAAGTGAGCAAAAGTTTGGCGTCGTACTCGCGGATGGCTGGCAAGATTATCAGTAGACATCAGAGAGAGAGAGAAGAACAGGTGCGTACGTTTGGAAGACATGATGAGAGGAGGAAAGAGGACTGGTAGTACTCTGGTTATGGGACAGCCATATTTTTATCCATACAAAGCCCCAGTTTTCCCACGGATTCTGCTTGACGCGTAGAAAGTGTCGTCCGATCTCTACGCGCTAACTCTTCCTTGTCGTCCGATTTCTGGCATTTTCTTTTTTTTCTATACCCCAGAGTAACAACAACTACGACTAGTACGACTAGCATCTCTAGACTTTCTCTCCCATCTCCTAAAGCCGTGGTCAATTGACCAGGGTATCACTTCGAAGGAGATGGGTTACTTGGGTATACCGTGTATCTACCTCGGTTAGTCAAACTGGATGCAGTAAGTTTACCTCCCTTGTGCTCGGTGCCTCGCTTAATTCAACCAGTCCCTTCATCTAAACGGCCGTCTCCAATATCTACTTCGGCCACGGGCGGTGGATACTTACTGTCAACTTTGAGGATAAATGCTTAGGGGTTTTTTTGGCGGCTTGCCTTGAACCTTCAAGCTTCAAGCTTCAAGTTGAGAATAGAACCCTGTGCACTCGTCCCCAAAACCCGGCTGCAAACCTACTGGTGGGCATTACCACTGGTCCGCTAGAGACCTTTTCTTTCGGAGCCGAATATGTATTGGTCCACAGCGCTCACGTCCCCCATCATGTCTACTTGATGTTATCGGCCGAATCTAACATCCTGGTGTCTTGTCTTTCACGTTGTTTCCGAGTTCGACGCAGAACCTACAATCTAACGGTGGCACCTTTATTGTTAATCAGGGTACCAATCATATCATCTTTTAGTTTTACGGGAACATTCATACTCTTACAAATTTCGTACAAGCACTGCTTTGATCCTCCTTTATCTGTCTAATAAAAAAAAAATCAGACAACATACTTATGAATTGCAGTAGAGTGTCTCCAAGTCTCTTACTTCGTGTACTCCCCAAAATTCTAACATTCGAGGTTCCTATGGTTGCAACTGCGGCCGTGACTAGTCGTACTACTTTGCATTTGCAGCATATTTCCAGCTCGCCGTCCGTCAGATATATACATAGGCCAGCACTAGCATTTTGTCAAATGTCCTGCATACATGTCTGAGCGAAGAACGGTTCAGATAACGTATACGTACCCGAGCAGAATCAGCAGATCCCGGTCAAATGAGTAGCCGGCCACGTCGAGATAAAAAGCCGGTTGTCGTGTTGCTCAGAACTCGACTACGAGAATTAGAGCTTCAAGAAGCTTTGCAATTGAATACTGCATACAAACATATTCTACTTCACCTATAGCGTAGCATCATATACATGGGTAAGTAAATCGGAGTGCATATATCGGGTCGGTATACTAACTACTAAAATCGAGTAAAATCAGAAAAAATCAAAAGAGAAAAGATGAAGGAGCCGCCGATGCCCTGCATCGACACTCAGCACCACATAAATCAAATCGTCATCAAGTTCACGGCTTCCAAGTCGGCCTACCACTCCCACCTGCTTGCCCAGCATCCACCGCTCCTGGGCCTCTCACTCCCTTTCTCCAATCTCCAATACTCCTGACCCTCTTCAACTCTTGACTCGGCCCACCTATACTCTTCTTGTCGATGTCCTCAAAATTCTTCACCAAATCCTTTACACTCCCTCCACTACTCCTCCTAGGCCTCGGTACCTCCCTCTCCTTCTCCTTCTCGGCCGGCAACGGCACATTCTTCAACTCAACCATCCTCTTCGGAACCACTTTCCCTCTCCTAGGAATCTTCGACTCTTCGGGGAACGGTCGGTGATTCAAATCCACTAGATCCTTGGCCGGCTTGGGTTTGGGAATCGTTGGACGTGCAGGGGTATTTACTGGACCTCGAGGTTTTTCCAAAACTTCTGCTGGCGGGAGGGGAAGACCTGGACGACGTTGGGAAGAAGTTTTACGAGGGATCGAGGAAGATTTATTGTTGGTCTTGGAAAGTGTGGGCAGGTATGAGAACAAGAAACCAGTGACCTTCTTGCCGAGTGAAGGACGAGAAGCATGACGATGACCAGATTGTTCTTGCTCGCCTGATGTATCTGCTTCAGTATCGACGTCGACGTCGACGTCAATACTATCCCCTTCGGACTCCTCGTCCTCTTCTTCTCCAGTCTTGTCGTCCACTGCAGTCGTTCCGGCGGTCGCAGATTTAGGGAAGGGGACTGATTTACTGACCGCAACGGCTTCCTCCAACAAATGAGAATACCTCGGCGCCAGAAGCGTTGCTGGGACTTGACGCCTGGGTGGATCATCCGGTACACTAGCTGGAATGTTACTGAAAGGAGCTTCATTCCCTGCGGGTGGAGGTAACGGAGGCGGTGGGGCTCTTGACTTGCGTGGAGGTGCTGGACGTTTCCCAAGAGGTGTAAAGTCTGGAACTGGCATGCTTGGTTGGGGGTTGGGATTTTCAGAGACATTACGAGGAGTATATGGTGTCGTAGGAGGAGCAACGTGCCCTGCTCGTTGTTTGTTCTGAATGGCTTTGGTACGCGCGAATAGACTTTCCCTACAAAGTGACGGTCAGTATTCATTAGAAAAGAAAACTGAGGAACACACTGACCTTGTCCAACCAAACTTCTCTGTCTGCTCTTCACTACCCATCAGCTCAATGAATCTGTCCACAACACGGTCAACGTCCACCATGTCCACACCAACCATTGGAAGATCATCATGGAACTCTTGTGCAAGCGACGGATCTTGTTCTCCAAGCTCTAAACGTTCATCTGTGAAACAACCATCAAGAATCTTCCACTCTTCTTTCGTCCATTCTCGTGGTCCAGCTTCTTCATTCTCATATAATTCCCCGTCATGTTGCACTATTCTTCCAAAAGCACTCGACCTCCGAGCAAACTCAGTCAATTTGGAAGCCATCGGCGTACTGAAAGGATTCCTCTGCTCCGCGACCACAGACCGTAACGCAGTCACTGGCGTAGATCTCGCAGGTGTCAAACCCTGCTCATCCTCATGCCCATGCCCATGCTGGACTTCCTTCTCTGCCTCTTTCAACAGACTTCCAAGCGTCGTGACAGGGCTACCGGGAATGAAAACTTGATCACCGATGACACCACCCACAGATTGACGTCTAGAGTAAGGTGTAGCCATTGATAATCGACCTTTGCCTTTGTTCTTGCTGATACCAGCATCTGCAAGAGATTTGCGTCTCGAATCTCGTTTCAAATCGTCTAGCGTGGAAGTCGAGTTACGAGGGGTACGCTGCTGCTTGAGGAGAATCTTGGTGAAGCAGTCATAGTCGTGCTATAGGTTGAGAGGATTAAAAAATCTGTTGCAAACGTAACAATCGAATAAATATACTTGCCTGCTTGAGTATAGCAGCGGCCCTTGCTGCTGCTCTTGGATCCGAGCTAGTGATCTTGACCAGTCCTGGATCATCAATATCGCTGTCTTCGTCTGCACTATCATCATCGTCCGCCTGGACTTGCGACATTGGCTGGGTATCTTCATCGTCATCATGTAGAGCAATGTCTTCGGCCGCGTCTTCAATTGCTTCGCCCTCTGAGCCTGTTTCGACCTCGGCGTCCTCTGGCTCCGCCTCAGGTTCCCATGAAACTTGTTCAAACAACCTTGAAGGTCCTGGACGCACAGGCGACGTCGTCCCAAACAATTTTGCTGCCTTTTCAAATGCTTCCGAAATCCTGGGCTGAGAAGGTCGTTTTGCAGAAAGACCAAGGAAAGAGAGGTCTCGTAAGGGTGGTGTCTGTGGAGTAGATGGACGAGCAAGCTGGGCAGAAGCTGCTTTGAGGGGAGACACCGAGACGGATACTCTGGGTTCCTCCACGTCATGAGAGGCAACGTCTTCTTCTGCATCAAGTTCCATGCTCATTTCTCGAACTTCCCGTTCCTCGTCTGCTTCCTGATCCAAGTCCACGTCTACGTCCACATCATCATTCTGATCCTGACCATCTGCGTTATCTTCAGCAGCTGGCTCCATACTCATTGCTCGGACTTCCATTTCCTCAACCAAGTCCTCAATGTCCTCATCTTGACGACGGGCAGTATCAGAAACATCTGAATGCCCGCCCTCTGGCTCCATACTCATTGCCCTAACCTCCCTTTCTTCAGCCTCATCTTCATCTGTATCCTCGGACCCAACATCTCGAGCTGTGACTGCCTGACTGACATTCGGCAGATGAATCGTAGAATCCTCTTCTTGCTCTTCTTGGGACTCGGAATCTGTTCGTCCGTTCCCCAAATCCCTACTCTTAGATGGACTCTCAACCTCATTATCATCCAACCCTCCTCGACTTCGGTCCACGGTATAAGGATAAGGACTAATCGGCCGGCCCCATTCGTCCATCCTCACTTTAGTAGCACTACTTGGAGGATCGGCTTTGGTGCGAACTTGTAAGAGTCTCCACCGACCAGTATACTCTCCAACACCATTGCCGACAACAGTAGCTGGTGCACCAAGAGTATGTTCGATGTTTGGAAGCTGGTGAAAAAAAAAAATGGAACCGTAAGCACATGCACATGAAGACCGTAAAGTATACCTACCTCATCATTCTCATCGTCGTCACTATCAGTCCACATCCCCGAAGCGTCGACTGGTCCAGTCGGATTCCCATAGATATCAAATCCAGTGTTGACGAGAGAAACTCCAGCGCCAGCGGCGTCGTCAGGATCTACGTCCATCTCCATACTATCCGTAGACCTATACCCATCAAAGTCATTGCTCTGGTCAACGTTGACATTGACATCATTAAAGTTGAAGTACGGAGCAGGCTCGTCCATCATCGAGGAAGAAGATGGAGGAAGCGTCCCAACGTCTTGATGCTGTTCGATATCTTCATCATCGAGGTGGGTAGCAGGTGAAGGCGGGGAGGAAGGAGGCAGGCTCTCTTCTCGTGCACGTGTCCAAAAGGGTCTCTCTTCATCAGCCCTCGCAAGGACTCCAGCCTCTCTCCTGTTCTGACTCTGTTTCCTAGCCCTCACCGGCGAAGACAAATCTTCGTCTGGGGGCCCACTCAGCAACAACGGGTCATCAGTCGGACTAGCCGGTGGCATAGGCTCGCTGAGGTCAATCTCTGGAGCTTCAGTCTTAACAACCAACTTGAGAGATTTCCCTCTGGTTTTCCTCCTCGTCCTAGAGCTTTTGGTCGCCGAAGATTCGGACGGTGAAAGGATAACCTCTCGAGGAGGTGTGAACACTTCAGAAGGTGGTTCATAGGGAGGAATGATAACGGGAGTGGCACTCCTTCTGCCACTGCGCCGGTTGTGCAACCGGGCAGATACAGGGTCTTCTCTAGGCGTGTTGTCAGATGGAGAAGTCTGCCCCGAGAGTATGGCACGGAAGGGTGGTATGAAATCGGCGTCGGGGTTGCATGCATGAGGCGACTGAATGGTTACGTTACGCGACTTCGTGGGTGATGAACGATTTCGTGGAGTGGACGCCAAAACCTGGACGCGTCCATTGAAGTCGATGTCCTCGTCGTCTGTATCCTCCATGGGAGGACCCAAAGAGGGTCGCGACTTAGATTGCCGAGTAGGCGACGACACAGATTGCATAGACGTATCCGAATTAATTGAGCTGTTTCGCACGTGAGCGCGCCCAGGCCTTTTGCTTTGCTTGCGGGGCTTGGGGTTCGGGGTGGCTTCTAGAGGCTGAGCCGTTCCAACATCATCTGCAACGTCGTTACTGCCCGACAATCCGGCGAATGATGAGGGTGAGTCGTGAGCAGCGGTACCTTGACCGGTGCTAGTGGAAGTTGGCCACGCGGAGCGTTTTCGTTTCGAAAAAGAACCTGAGGGTGGGAGGGAGGACGGAACGGTTGCTGTAGGCATGGACGGCGGAATACCATCGTGAGCTAGATGTGCATGAGAGGTGGAAAGAGTGGAAGTAGATGGGTTAGATTGAGTGTTTATATCCGAGTGTATATATGAAATCTTTGAATACAAGGGTCAATGAGACAATGAGCAGGGCAGCAGGAGACAGGATACTCACAGATGACCTATTGAAACTTGCCCGTCGTTGTGCGTTCTGGAGCTGCAAAACCTCCTCTGGTGGTGGACTAATCAGCATTCTAGCAGGATCCTGCTCCTGCTCAAACCGCTGCGTATCCTCGCCTGGGTTGTTGTCGGCGATTCCCAGGCCAGAAGAATTCTGGCTAGAGGGTGGAGAGAATAGTCCTGAGCTGAGGCTAGTCCTGTTGTGGTTGGACATGGGTGTTCTTGTTGAGAGTTTATCGGTAGTAATGTTCTTGGAATCGCGGTTCTTGTTCTTGTTCTTCTTTGCACTGGCGGTAACCAATTTAGCGAAATCAATTCTAGGGACAGTAGAATCGCGCCTTTGTTGAGGTATATTGTTCTCCGCCATGGAATAGCGCTGGTGGGTGTTAGTCTTGCGGATTGGTCGTTGTCTGAAAGTTGCAAACTAAAGTTCCGCACTTCAACCACACGTGACCGCATCGTGCTTCATGACTTTCCCATCACGGGGTCTGCAAGGCGTCGCGAGTAATCCACTTCCAACGGATTGACGCGCCAAGATACTGCTTCTGAGCTTCCACGAGGATAGCAGTACCCAAAGCTGATGCATGAGGACGAATCCTGGCAGAAACTGTGGTAATCAACGTCGTATCCGAGCGCGATTCAAGTTATTGATAGCAAAAAAAAGGTGCGCATCTTCTTCGATGTTTCTACGTCAGGAAACGTAAGATTCATTCACATCTAAACGAAAAAAAAGACTGGGAGACATCTTGTTCCAACGCGGGGAATCGAACCCCGGGCTGCTGTGTGAAAGACAGCAATGTTAGCCACTACACCACGATGGAGATATTATAAAGGTGTCAAAAGTGATACTTGAGTAGTAATGGTGTGGCAGTGCCACCGCTTCCATGGAACGCCCATTTGCCCCTGTTTCCTTTGTTTACACAGGCGCCGTTATGTATAAGTTCGTAAAACATTGATGCAATCTCCATCTTTCCCTTTTCTTCTTCATCAAAGATGGCGTCTTCTCTTCCTCCTGGAGCCGCCATGCCAGCTGCATTCCCCCACCCCAGCAGCAACCCTCCCTCTCCAGGCCGGCCTCCACTCGACCACCAGCCCAACTCTCAAGCTTCACAAGCCTCGACCGCGTTTCAAAGCGTCCAAAGTTACCCAAACGACGCCGACTCACCTCCTGGAACACCCAGGCAGAAGCTCCTCGGTGTCCCTTCTGATCATTCACTTTCTCGAGACAACTCGCGTGCCGAGTCACCTCATGTTCAGTACGCGACATACCCTGAAGAAAAGAAAACGTGGATGACAACCCCGCCGGTGAAAGGTGAGTCGTTCACGCCGGCTTTGGACTTACACTCACCATGAAGCGACAGACGACGGCGAACTCAAGCCATGGGTCCCTTACCCTTTGAGACCCTGGTTTTGGATCACATTCGTTATCGTACTCGTAGCAGCTGCAATAGGGTTGGAGGTTGCGTTGCATTTTAGTAAGAAGAATAATGGTGCGTATCTACGTTACCTCTCCGCTCTTTTCATTCGGTATTCAAATTTATCCCCCACCGCGAATAGGATGGAAGACAAACTCGTCTATTACGACCGATTCAAATGTTCTGCACTATGTCTATGTAAGTTCTTTCAAAACTTTCCTTTGTTTCATTCCGTCTGCTTTTCTTCCATTATCATCCGTGTCATGTTTCTCTACTTCTTCGTCTTTCGCTCTTCTGTGTATTCCATTTCTCCTTCGAAGCCATACGTCTTGCCACCTGTCCCGTCATCTCCACGAACAGCACCGCAGCAACCATCCAACAGTCAACACCACGCACAGATCGTGTGTACTTACGGATACCCAAAAATATCCCGTATCCAGGGCATACCACAGAAGGAATTGCGCTGCTCATGATACCTGATGTCTGCACCAGGAAACGCGCGATGCCATTTCTTTATTATTCCGAGGCGTATCACCGTCTACAGCTCTCCTCAATTCCAGAATAGACCATGGTCGTTGACCGTTGGCTATGCTTCGCTCACGATCAGACTCGGCGCCGATTCCCTATTGGCATTGCTTTAAGCCGCATATGTCCACAATCATAATAACCTATCAACAAGACTTGGAGCTTGGAGACTCGTCGGACCCTAATCACATCTGCTTTCAATTCTGTTGGAACCGTCCACTCCATTCCCTCTCCACCGCCGCCTCCGTGTGGCATGTCTCAGACCGTCCCACTTTGACTGGAATAGCTCAGGACCGGGGAACTCCTATCATCATCCAACTCCCGTTTTGGTCATATTCCCACTTGTGCTACCGGTACCGTGGCAGTACCGTCTGTTTCACAAAGGATATTGCCTGCCTTTGTCTTCGTGTCCTGTCTCTTCTTCCCTGCCTAGACTCCTTCGACATCGCGAGACATGCTGCTGACAAAGATCAGTTACGCAAAGCACGGCAGTTGAGTTGGAGCCTCCGTCCACTTTTTTTTTTCAAAGTCTATTTCGCGTATGACGACCAATTTCATTTTCCCGACTATTCTTGGAATAGTACATGCACATTGCACCCAGACCGTGTCTCAACCTCGTCGTGGTCCCAAGGCAGCTATGTGATCGACAATGATTGGTCATATCGGGACTGGTTGGGAGTGGCGATGGCGTCAACATCGGGGATAGTAATAGACATGGAATTAAAGTGGATGCTAAGGTGGTTTTTGGGATGGGATGATATGGGAGCCAATGGAGGCTAGCCAGATATACATCCGGACTTGTAGAGGCGGCGACGAACTGGCTGTTGGATCGGGATATCTATCTCGTCAAGATCATTTGGCACCCGCGAGATGTTCAAGCATGGACATTGGACACGGGAAGGGATTTTCCCCAAAGCTACCACTTTGCAACAGCGAACTGCACATCTACCCACTGCTTCATTGCTCTGCTGCATGAGCCTCTTGGACCGTTTCGATGTCTGCTGGGTTTCGGTTCCCGCTTGGCTTGCTACATATTATTATTACCTCTTCATTGACTACATCTTCTATCTCCTCTTTCTGATTTTTCTTGTTCATCTGCGACACCGTTACTTACTGATTCTTTCCGTTTGTCGTCCTAGACTCTTCCGCCAGTCGCAGTAGCTGCTATCGTGAGTTCCCTTGTGCTTTGTTGTTGTTCCGCCGATCAAACCACTCTCGTAGGTCACAGCAATGTGGACTTGGACTGACTTTGAGATTAAGAAGATGCAGGTGAGGTTTACCTCTCAACCCTTGCATCTTGTGAACGGAGCTAATATATTATCTTTACTTCTCATCTCATAACAGCCCTACGTCGACCTAGTCCACGGCGACTCACCTCCACACCGTTCTCTTTTACTCGATTATACCCGGTCCAACAACTTCTTCGTTTGGACGCGTGCAACGAGGAATAAACACTACCTCGTCGCTCTAGCTTCGTTGATGGTTGTGTTGAGTTTGGCTTTCCAGCCTCTGGCGGCGGCGTTGTTAGATGTCAGGTCGACGTGGTGGGAGTTACCGCCAATGGATTTGGCAAATTTGAAGCATTTGGGGTTGAATCAGAATCAGGAGTTTTCTGATTTGACTGGTGGGTATTATGTTTTCTCGAGATTTGCAAGCTGACTGACACCGGTGTTTTTATCCAACAGCTTTCCTAACGGCCTCAGGCTATGCATCTGCCTCGGTATTGTATGACATTCCCTCTCCACCATTCGTCATGAATCAATACACCGTGGCACCCTTCCAAATCCCAACGGATATACAGGTGAACGGAACGGTGTTGTATGCTAACACGACGGCAATGAAGTTTGATCCTGGGTGCCAACCCTTGAAGGTGAGTAGAAGTCACCTTTTCATTTCAACGTTCGTACTCAGGTCTTGAAATCCATCTTCTTTTCACAGGTCAACATGACCCAAACTGGGGTCGGTGAATGGCTAAACTCGATTTCCTTTGGGAGCTGTTCATTAACCTGGCAGGTTGAGCGGGAGGCTGACTTTTTGTTCGGTATGTTGTTTTCTTGTTTTAGACCCATCTTTCTAGATATCTGACTGGTATCTGAATCATCTCATCTCGTACAGGCACGAACGCAACAGTCTGTAATCCTCAGCAGCCACCTCAGTTTAGCCCAATAGCCTTTTGGTTCTTCAACTATGTCCCTACGGCTCAAGCTAGTGCGACGATTTGTCAACCGACGTTTGAGTTATTTGATGTTAACATCCAGGTTAGTTGTTTAGGCCGTCAGTTGAGAAAAAAAGCTCATTTGGATTCTTCATCGGATACTCTAGTTCGATTTGGCCTCACAAAATGTCACGTCTGTAAGAGAGATCAGACCATTCACTTCCAGCTCCAATTTTTCAAGTGCTGCTGGAAATATCACTGGAGAGCCTCTGAATGGAAGGTAATTACTCTTGCGAGTTTCGTGACCCAAATCCAAAGCAAGGCTAAAATGATATTTCCATTTCCTTTTGCAGAGCATACAACGGTATCGAATTTAATCTCACTGAGCCGGTGGACCCTTTTGTCGCAGCTCGTCGTCAAGCTCTCCAAATCCAGATGGCTGCGTCCGTATTTCAGCAAGCTAGGGAGAGTCCAGCAGGCTTGAGCGCGAGTTTTGACCAGAATGTTTTCGTGGGCTTGAGTACGAAGGTTTATGTGAGTTTATCGACTTGCGTTGTGTCTCGTGCATCGACTAAACATTGATTCATACGTGCACAGCTGAACTACCTCACGCTCATGGCCTCGACTGTATATTTTGTTTCTCCTCCGAGTACTGAGCTCAATACTGTTCAAGCTAGGACGGTGATGGATAGGGTATTCCTCAGGTATGTATCATCTCACTGCTCTTAGAGCACTAATTTAATCGTCCAATCCTTACAGTGATACCGCCGTCCACCTCCTCGCGACTGCCATGCTCCTCCTCGCCTTCTTCTCCATCATCATCCAATTCTTCCACCGACAAGACCGCCGTTCCCTCAAACTCCGTCACGAACCCGGCACCATCGCTTCCGCCGTCTCCATCGGTGGCCAAACCGAAATGGGGGCCCTCCTCGCTCGAGTCGATGCTGGAAAGAGTGACGATAAAGAGATCGTCAAAGTGTTGGGTGAAAAGAGGTTTAGGATTGATCCTCAGACGATGAAGATTGTTATGGAGGGTGAAGACGGGTATGAATTTGCGAGGAGTCCTGGGTTTAGGAGGAGTGTGTTTAACATTGGAGGAAGAGGTGGTGATGGTGTCTCTGGCTCAAGGTTGAGTAGGAGGTTTAGTGCTTGGGGAGGCCGTGGGGGAGCGGGGGAAAGTGAGGGCGAAAATAGGTTACCAAAGTCGCCAAAGTCTCCTTTAAATCCTGGAACACCGAGAAATCCAGAGAGATCGCCTGGAAATGTGGTTTGAGAGGTGAGAGACTGAATGGATTGGTTGGACAGTTACACTTGGACGATGACTCTTGCATTACTCTTCTCGTTTAATTACTTTACATCTGCTTTTGGTTTTGTGTATGCTGAATATGGGAACAAGTGGCAATAACTCGTGCATTGGTAGTTGAATGAATACCAGCCTCGATGCCAGGCGCGCAGGATGTAAGTAACCTGGAAAGTACAATTGGATTAGTGAGCGATTGGTGAGCGACGCTAACGCTAAAGAAAATGTCCACCCAAGATACACGCGGGGTATACCTTTCTATCACTATATACTACTTGGTCCTGAACCAACTACCTCGGTATCTGTCCCCGAGGAATTTGAAAGAGAGGAAGTACTATCATCCTCATCTCGAATGAACTTCAACTTCGCGCGCCCGGTGCTGCTGGTGTCTTGACCACATTGGCTTTCTCCGACTGGTTTGAGATGCTTTTGCCCATTGGACTATCATCTACATCGCGAATGGACTTCAATTTCGCGTGCCCAGTGCTGCCGGTGTCTTGACCAGATTTGGCTCCCTGAGCGGACGACTGCCTTGATATGTTTTTGCCCATTGGACTCTTCAAACTAACTTGAAGCTTGGCGCTCGAGCGGAGGGAAAGACCGAATTTCAAGGAGAGTGAATCCCATCATTTTTTATCGACAATATCTGAAAACATCCACTCAAACGCGTACTCGGAGCTGGAACAGGAAGAGCAGTAGGGAAGAAATCCAAAACTGCTTCATATCATGGAATTATTAAGGTATGTATGGACATTGGAAACCGAATGAAAACCACTTCGAAGGTCGCCAGTCTCATTTTTCCCCGTTGCACTGTTCTGGTCCAACCTTTGTCCTACCAATAATACATTGTACGCAAATAAATACATCTTCCAGTCCCTATCAATTGCCTGTCAATCATAATCATAAAACTATGGTATTCTCCACATAGCAATGCCTGCCCGGTCTTCATCAATTTCTTTCTTCACTTCTTTGCTATCACGACTTCTGATCGCAGCAGCCACCAACAACGTCAGAGCGTCCTTGACGATCTCTTTCTTTCCGTCCTCTGTATCAGCGATGTGGACATCTTTCTGTTCTGACTCGCTCCCATCACCATCAAGAACGACTCTGCTCCAGTCTATACATAGATCAAAGAACTCGTACAGCACTTTGACGATCCCTTCAAACTTCCCAGTTGTACTCTGCGCTCCCTCGGGTGTCTCAGGAGGCAGTTCTACATCCCAAAGCTGCTTCAGTGTGAGAGCATCCCAAGCAAGGAGAGGTGCTCCGATTTTGGCTGGGAGAACTAATGCAGGACATCCATTGAGTAGAATATAATTAATAAGACTTTCTCCTGGCCTGGCTGAGGTGGTCCATAACTTCCTGTGAGCTGTATTCGTGCATTAGACGTAGGTAAGCGGTAAAATAATGAAAGCATGACGCACGCTTGATGCCTACGACCAAAACAACAAGCCGACGAGGGACCGCAGGTTGAGGCAGCGGAGTCAATTGTGGCTCTGGGGAAGGTGTGCGTGATGGCGCATGGGTGTGAGAACGAGTGAATAGAGAAGGAATCTTGAGGTTTTCAATGGTTGACTGGACAGACTTTGTCAAATCGGTCAGAGTGTGATGTGATTTGGTCTCGGAAGCTTCTTCTGAAGGCGGTGGGGGTTTGCATAGCGATATGATAGAAGCTGACTGGTTCATGAGGGTCTCTCCGAGTTTGTAATCGCCTTCATTAATGAAATAAGATGGTCGGTTCGGCACTAGTTAATTTTGATGACGACTTGCCTTGAAGGAAAGGTCCATGGCAAAATACAACATCAGGTTTCATGGATCTCGGTATGATAGGGCGCCGACTGCTAGCGAAGAGGTACGGAGAAAACCATCCCTTCTCAACCGACAGATAATCCATTACGCTAGCAAAGAGGCTCGTATCGCTGAGAACAACTGGATCAGTCAGTGCCTTCTCTGCAAACAATAGTGATAGCTCACGCATGTACGCTACTACGGAAGAAGCCCAACGCAGCGTCTGTCACCGTGCTCTTAAACTTGAGCGTTATCAACAGAGCTTTCACATGAGTCGTCTCAAGCCTCTTGGAATGGATGGGAATCGCATGCTTGATGGTGTGTTCTATTACAAGATCATTCGCAGCCTTGGTGGTCAGATCAAAGCCAGCATGCAGGCCGAGCTCCACGAGGATAGTGTCTCCAAAGGAAGAAATGACGAAGTCTGACACTGGACCCATAACTGGAGAAGCGACAGCGGCCATGCCACCCTGATATGGGAAAACAAAACATCAATCATTCCAAATCTTCGCTGTCCAGGACAGGATGATATGGTGGCTTACTGTAGCAGCAATCACAGTGTGCACCGCCAGGTCCCGGAATCGAATACAAGGAAGTGTAAGTGGTGATTGATCTCCCCACTGAGTGGCACAGAAAATGATCAGTGGACTGCATCCGTCTTTGTAGCTGGTGTCCGTCTACTCACAGGCGACAAGCAAACGACACTAGTTCCAGCAGCTCTCAGAGATTCGTAAGAAGACATCATAATCCTGCCTGTCATTGACTGGAAGAGATTGCATCAGCGAAGACGAGATTACAGAGTATGCTGGTTGTAGAAGCGTTCATGAAAGGGCAAAGCAAGGGAAATGGGCTTGGCAACTTGGCAAGAATCGGCAAAAAGGAATTTACCCACCCCGACCAACTTCCTGACGATCCATGGAGCAGCCTTTTCCTTCTCATCTGTGGACCCACTGTCAACATCCTGGACTGATGCAGGATCAATAGGTCCCAAAGCAGAGACGGACTGTGTCTGCGTCGACATTTCGCGTATCAAAGATTACGGATAAACAGAGGCTATGAAAAGAAGACCACAATCAGTGGCTCTTTCGTCAGAAATCGGAAATTCTGATGACCCCAGATGGGTACAGACCTCTGAACAAAGCCAGTGAAGAAGGCGAAGAGAATAGAAGCAGAAGACTACGATCAAGATGAACTGTAACCTAGTGAATATATGTGGTGATTGGACCTGTCAGGGCGCTGCTGTTCTCTGTTCAGTCACCGGTCACTCCCATAACTACCACTTTGACAACGATACACTCCGCAACAAGGCGTACAGACCACCGAACAAGATCCATTACAATTCTAGGAATACAGTCAAGCACGTTGAGGCTCTAACAATACAGGGATTTTTCTTGTTTTCCTTCTTGACTAATCTACCACTGCCATCCCACCACCAGCCTCGGCGCCACCTATGCACCTCTATTTTTACTCCCTGCCGTTATACTTGTTGGTTTTAAATAATCCGGAACGAATAGACGGGACATCCGCGTAGCAAAAGGACGTTGAAATCCGAAATCTTCCGCAATAGTAATGGCGAGGGCTCGTTGAGGCCGTCAGCATACTACATCACTGGTACATCACAGCGAGCTTAGTATCTGCAGGATATCCATCAATAAGACATGTCATCAAGCGAATATATCGGAGACAGTACCTGTAGTGGTTGGCCTTGTAAGGACCATTGACGGGGATGTCCAAGTACTTGGATTGAGTGTCGCTCAGGACGGTCAGCTTGACGTTGAGACTAGCCAAGTGAGCACGAGCGACCTCCTCATCGAGTTCCTTGGGGAGAATGTGGACACCGAGAGGGAACTTTTCAGGGGTAGTCCAGAGGGCGATCTGGGCCAGGGTTTGGTTGGTGAAGGAACAGGACATGACCCAAGACGGGTGACCAGTAGCACAACTGTGTTTCGAGAAGAATGTCAGTAAGATAGAACGAAAAAGTAGGCGATGACTCCGCACCCCAAGTTGACGAGACGACCCTCAGCGAGAAGAATGATGTGTCTGCCGTTGGACATAGTGTAGCGGTCTACCTGAGGCTTGACGTTGACGACAGATTTAGCGTTGGCCTTCAACCAAGCAACATCAATTTCGATATCGAAGTGACCGATGCTGAAACCAAAGACTTGAGTTGGGATATCCAAAGGCGACACGCAAGGTCACTTACTTGCAGACGATAGCATCTTCGGGCATAACATCAAAATGCTTTCCGGTAATGATATCCCTGTTACCAGTGGTAGTAACAAAGATGTTTGCCTTTGGTGCAGCCTCCTCCATGGTGACAACTTCATAACCAGCCATGGCGGCCTGAAGAGCGTTGATAGGATCGATTTCAGTGATGAGGACACGGCTACCGTAGCTTCGCAAGGACTCCGCACACTAGAGAGAATATTAAATCTTTTCTTCATGTAGACGACACAATGTACTTACACCCTTGCCAACATCACCAAATCCAGCAACGACAGAGACCTTGCCAGCAAGCATGACGTCGGTAGCACGCTTGATACCGTCAACAAGAGATTCGCGGCAACCGTAAAGGTTGTCGAATTTGGATTTGGTGACAGAGTCGTTGACGTTGATAGCAGGGACCTTCAGTTCGCCCTTTCGGAAGGCCTGGTATAGGTGGTGAACACCAGTGGTGGTCTCCTCAGAAATTCCACGGATGCCTAGACATCTATCAGCTAAAATTGGATGAAACAGCAGAGCGATGTCGTACCAGGAAGATACTGCGCGTACTTGTCATGTACGATGCGGGTCAAATCGCCTCCATCATCGAGGATCATGTTCAAGGGTTGGCCGTTAGCAAATCCAGCGATGGTTTGTTCAATACACCAGTTGTACTCCTCCTCGGTTTCACCTTTCCAAGCAAAGACAGGTACACCAGAAGCCGCGATGCTAGATTGTTGTAGTCAAAGTCAACTCAACTGATACACCGTCCTCAACGTGAAATACGAGACATACGCAGCAGCCGCATGGTCTTGAGTGGAGAAGATGTTCTAAGAAAAGTCATTGGTTTCAGACACACAAGGACGCGAGATATATATATGCAACTAGAACATACGCATGAAGACCAAGTAACTTCAGCACCGAGGTGAGTCAAAGTCTCGATCAGAACCGCAGTCTGGATTGTCCTAAATCAAGAGAGGCGATCAGGAGCAATCGATTTGCAGATTAACTGATACTTGCATGTGGAGGCATCCTGCAATACGAGCGCCCTTGAGAGGTTTTGAGGGTCCGTGCTGTATGGATGATTGATATGGTGCATTGACACCTCAGAAGCAATGATAGCCAACCTTTTTCCTGAGGTACATGAGACCAGGCATCTCATTCTAATGACCGAGGCAGTGTCAGATCAAAAAAAATCAGTATCAGGACAAGACATACCTCAGCGATCTCAATCTCCTTACGCCCAAAGGCAGCGAGGGAAATATCTAGGGAGAATGAGCACCTACAGCCCGCAGCGATGAGCAGGATGCGTACCGGCGACTTTGAAAACCATTCTGAGACGCGATGGAGATGATAAGAAAAGTAAAAGAAACGAAGTTAATAAATTTCGTCCTCGAACGTTTTTAATTGAGCGAGCACGTGACAAATGACAAAGTTACTCGGCGTCTCCGCACGGCCGTTTTCCTTTTTACCTGTGTCCGCCGTCAACGTCCACTCCAATGGCCCCCGGGGCCACAGAGGAATGCCAGATAGCGGAGATCATCCAGTTCTCCTGCGAACCTAGGAAGCAACAGGGCAGGCCAACCATTCATTGCTTCCCTGTTTCGCGACTTTTCAGAATGTACTCACTTTCTACTCCAATATATTGTCGTCTAAAAACACGCGTCTTCCAGGTGTAAAGGTCTCCCAACAGTGGAGATTACGAAGACGGTACAAGTAAATGATGATGGGGAAATCTTTCTTCCCAAAGAAGCAGCGTATGTTTGCCTCTTACACTTTGTGTTTCAAACCCTGTAATAGTAATACTGCGACAGCTCGATGATACCGCAAGGGAAGGCTTGGAGAGACATCATCAAGTATGAAAATCCAGAAAGTGGCAACAACACTGGTCAGTTATGGACTCTCTTTGTTCACCAATCATTGATATTCAATTGCCAGGCAAATAATGCATGAGCTCTCTCTGAGCGCTCCGCTGCACAATGTCTTCCTGCCGGTGGAGTGATCAGTACACGTGCGCGTCCGCATGAAGCGGAACACGAGTTGGTCCTCCGTTCTCCGTTTTGGTGTGCTTACCCGCATCCTCTTGTAATCAATAGTGATGCACGCAATGCCTTGTTTTGTATGGTATGTAGGGCCTTACGACGACGAACAAATCACCGCTATACTTTCAAATCATTCAGGTCTTGATCTTCCGTCAAGCTCTTCCTTGGGCAAATGACATCGATTAACCCACTCTGAGGGCGATTTGCGCTTGTCTTTGGCCCTGTGTTTGAAACCCTGTCATCGATTTAGGTTCTTCATCGTTGATGTATGGACAAGTACAAGTCCGACGCTCCATCAACACTAAAACTGTTCTACCTAGACACCCAACCAGTGTCCTTGTGTGAGTTTGCTTTGTAAAAGTGGGAAAGGCGGGAGACCGGTAATGTATGCAGTCCAAATCTGTTCATGATCGGTAAATATCAATCTCCAAATTGGTTGTCTGCTGAAGAGATCCCATCATGTGTACAGCCCCGTTGAAATGTTGAGACGTTGCAATCTCCCTCGATACTCTTCTGATCCTCCATGCTGGAAACTGACGCCATCTATTGTCCAGGCAGCTACTCACAGACATTAAAGGAGGCGAAGTCTCGTTGTCAGCTTGCTCCATATTCCCTTCATTCCCTCTGCAGTGTGATCTGCACCGCCTAAAGATGACCGACTCGAGCTTTTTCGAATGGATTTCTTGCACGGCTGACGGAACACTGGATGATTTAAAGATGCCAGATGTTAAAGTCGAGATGCATACCGACTCCTTTTCGTTTTTAACGCCTCCCTTGTCTCCGTCCCCTGTGACGAATCCGATATCGACGCCGACCTCTTCCCTGTGTCGACGAAGCTCTAAAACATCGAGTCCCCGCAATCACAGAACCAGACCTTACCCCGAGACGTGTGCAATGTCCGGTAATAACTACGTCTGGAGTGTTAATCGTAATCCAAGGTCTAGCGAACGTCGATCTTCGGATGGTGACCAGTCCTACGCACCCGACTACCCTCAGTCTGTAAGTTCCTCCTTCTACGTCAACCGCAGTCATGACCAGCGCTCATATGTGCTTATTTAGTCGATGTATACTCATCGTTCTGCAAGTACAAGATCATCGCCGTCTGGAATGGTCTCACCTTCCATACCCAGGGCTGATTTGTACTCCGGGGGCATGTCATCAATGGATTGGGCTGCAGCCCATCAACCATCACCTGCGAGCGCTTCTGTGTTTCCCCCTGAAGTGCCAGGAATACAATACGGCCCAGCATTTGACGATTTCTCAGGCTCAGTAGGCACTCCAAACTCGTCTGGCTCAGGGACTCTTACCTCCTCGCCGTTCCATGACACTTTCTCTTATGACCATTCGACGAATCCCTCTCTCCATCACCAACAACAACCATTTCCATCATCATCATCATCATCTGCCAGTGCCAGTCCAGAAGAGATCCGCCAACTCCGATCGCAGATCGCCGAGCTCGAACACCGTCATCGTCTTGATAAACAGCGGATACAAGCTCTCGAGACGCAGATGGCTAGCAGTGGCTGTCCACCACCTCCTTCCCCTACTTTCCAGGCTTCCTGGCGTGCACGTACGGAAGCTCGAATTCGTCAATTTTGTTCGCTAAACCGTGCTGGTAATGCTCTCTGTGCATGGCACGATAGTCGAAGGGAAAGGCGGATATACCCTCCTCGGATGGCTCCTGAAGGCTATCTCAACTGTGGCTGTACCTATCAAGAGGCTTTGTTTGAAGAAAGTCTCTCGCGCCACAGTGTCGGCAGTTATCTCCCCGGAGATTCAGTACGAATGGATCCGGCACTTAGAAATCCATTACTGAGGCTGCTTCAGGAACGGTATGGATATCGTGACGGTGACTTTGAACGCGACTCTCGCTCTGGCAACTGGGTTACTGGAGAGGGTCACGAAAGGTGGGAAGAACAAATCAGTAGAGGAATTGTTAACCCTCGGCGTCCGCAGAGAAATGACCAGAATCGGTGAGGTGGTTTTTCCATGACATTTTTTATGACAACGAACCTTGCTAGATATATTTATCTGTATTTTTTTCCTAATTTCATCCGCTCTCTGTTTTGAAACTATGTTATGTTCCCTTCTAATGAATACCCCGCTCGTGTATTTACCCCGTTCGCCCATCTTGCATCCTGCATTTCTTGAACCTCCATTCTCTCATGTATTCACTCGCTACTGTATTTCCTGTCCCTACATCACCCCTTATGTAGAATATGTTACCTTCTAATCTCGCTGTCTTAGATGCCTACCTTAATGACTGTATCCGTACATGTTCTCTAACGCTTTCAATGACAATGGCATTGCTTTCGTGAGCATTATCTTTCTTAAACGTCTCTTGTGTAGTCGGGATTCAACGTTAGTCAGTATTCGAGATGAACTTTATTGAGCTAACGCTCCGAACTCTTCCAAGAACGGTACTTAGGCACATACTGACTAATTACCAGTACATTAGTGATAGGTAGGTAGACAGATTAACATGACCCAGCAGACCGAGATCGTTAGAGATCTCCGGCGTATCCGGTCTATATATTGAAGGTGAACTTGAAATCGTTATTCGTTCCTCCAGCGCCTTCCTCCAGCGGAGGCTCATGCTACAGCGGAAGGTTCCGAGAGTTAACCAGCATTAATGCATTATGGTGTATCTTGAAGTGCTGCGGATTGACAGACATAGGATATGCGATGCGGCTTGGACGTCTTGGACTCCCAGATAGCGTAAGTGGCGCGGAATCCTGATCAACAAGGAGCGCTCGGCCAAGCTCAGGTACCGTGGGTCCAGAAATATTTTTATAGTGCGCGCAGGCTTCCGGGGGAAGTTTTTCTTGGAGCTCGTAATACCGGGTTAATTTCAAGAACGCCGAAAGGCTCATGGACAACTGATCAACCACTCGAAACAGTCGGCGGACAATAGAGTGATCGCAGTCCACCTGTATGCAATGGACTCGGAGTTCTTTACCAATCTTGAGAACAAGAACTCTGCAGGCAAGCCACCTATCACTGATCAGCTACGTGCAGGAGGTGCCACGATTGCAATGTCTTGATTGTTCCGTATAATTGACTGTCTACGAGAGGTAACCGTCAAGGTCAACTCGAAGATGGGGGCTTGATGCTTGAGGCAACGATATGGAGGCCGTGATAGTGACAGAACTAAACTTGAGATTCTGATTAGAACCGCGGCTCTGGACCAGTTTTTTGGGTCCAGCGCCAGTGCAGAAGCTGCTAGGCCATTGTGAATTAGTGAATCAAAAACAAAAGGAACTAGACGAGTCTTCTAACAGTACCGAATACGTACTTACATCGTGTACCACTTGCCCTGGCCAAATTACCTACTGAAGTCATGATCAACCGTGTGCAGATCGTAGAATATATTTAGCGCTTGATCGTACTGGGGCTATGTTATGGCAGGCTTTCAAGTTATTGACCGGTGTGATTTTGATGTAAATCATCAAAGAACGGGAGTGGCAATGAGGCTCGGAAGAACGGAGAAAGAGCAACCCAGGTCGAAGATGCACGTGGAATTAACTACTTCGGACAAGATGCTCCCAAGAGATGGGTATCGTCATGTTATGTGAGAGAGAGCCGGAGGCGAGTCGTAGAGCTTCTTGAGTGAAAATATTGTGACCGAAGACGGGAACATCAATTTGATGGTCCATGGATATGGAAAACGGTAAACTTATGTAAAATGCCATTTAGTATGCTTCAAACGCAGCCTCATGATGAGAGCCCGTGGATCTCCAGACGGGTCACGCGACAGGGGTTTTGAAACAATCTTTATGTGAATGCCCAAGTGAAACGGACACAGCAAGAACGCTAGGTGAGGGTTTGTGCTCAAGAGTCATGATCGTCTTCAGCAAGCATCCTCAGAGCATGGTGGCTGAACGAATGTGGTTGTGTTTGAATCAAAAGGCGTCGCGGTCCGCAGACTCCGCACTGTAACCGGCAGTTGTCTTTGTCGGCAGGCATCGAAACATTTCATGTTAGACGTGTCTTGGTGAGGTGGACTAATGCTCCTCCTTCTCTCTTTGCTGCTCTTCTCAACATTTGTTTTCTCTTACAATCATTCCTTCTCAATCAAGCCCGCTCCAACTACCCCTCAGGATCAGTTTTATGCCATATCCACCCATGCTCCGAAGAAGGAAGAGCCGCCAATCTGTTGCTTGGTACCACTACCACCTCTGCCAGGTGAAGGAAACACGATAGAAGGACATGCAGAAGAAGTCTTGCTCTCATTTGAAGAGTGGAAGGAGAAGGAAAGAGAGAAAGGTGTGGGAGGGAGAAAACATGTCGAGAAAGAGAACAATACTGCTGAAGAGGCCGACACACCCTCTGCGGACGAACATCTTCCTGAGGAGCCCTCAGAGAACACTGTAGTCCTCCTGCCACTTGAATCTCAAGAACGTCTCTCACCACACTTCCAAGTACCTCTCACCGACCGCTTCAATTACGCTTCCCTTGATTGTTCTGCCCGCGTCCATACGGCTCATCGTTCCGCCAAGAGTCCATCCAATATTCTCTCTGGTAAACGCGACCGATATATGCTTTCACCTTGCGTTCCTAATGAGCAGCAATTCGTCGTTGTCGAGCTATGTGACGATATCCGAATCGACACTGTCCAATTGGCGAATTTCGAATTCTTTTCGGGTGTTTTCAGGGACTTTACTGTCAGCGTGGCCAAAACATATGTCGGTGAAGGAGAGAAGAAGAAAAATGATTGGGTAGTTGCCGGATCTTACAGAGCGAAGAATTACCGAGGAGTCCAGTCTTTCCATCCTCCGAGGTCGCTGACGGACTTTTACCGGTTTCTCCGCATTGACTTTCATTCGCATTATTCAAATGAGTACTACTGCCCAATATCATTATTGAGGGTGTATGGTCTTACTCATTTGGAAGAATGGAAATGGGAGATTTGGGAAGCGGAGAGTAGAGCAAAGAGGGAGCAGGAACTCCCTGAAGTGATTGTGCAGCGTATAGAGGACGAGGACATGGCGACTGACGATGCCCTTGAACTATTTGAGGATATGTCTACTCCATCGCATCCTCCCTACATCGTTGGCGTCACTACTACTACTCTATCTTCGCTTTCTTCTGCAACATTGTCCGTTGTACAGCCCTCAGGGACACCCTCGTTATCGGTTACGCCTTCTACGGATCCCAACTCTGTCATTGTGTCACAGTCGTCTATTTCCTCATCCATATCAAGCATGTTAGACATGTCGACAGGACCTGCATCTATTTCTGGGTCTGTCACACTCTCTTCCTCCTCATCTTTACACACGTCCACCTCGACTTCACTCCAGACGGGACCATCATCAGCCCCTACATTAGCCGTTTCTGTTACACGTCCTATCGAATCAGTGTCTGTGTCTATTAACAGCGGCAGCGAAGGCGCGGGAGATCCATCCGACCACTCTATCTCCGCATCCATCGCCTCCATATCTTCTTCCTCCTCGCAGCCACACACGGGTACAGATTCTTCTGTGGCTGGTATCACAGCAACAAATGGAGCTGGAAATGTGGATATTGCTGCTTCTGCTGCCCATTCTTCTTCCTCTTTGTCCTCATCATTAAGCGTGACTCAAGTTCATGGCCAGCCTTATTTCCCGCCTATTGCACCTGTTTCTGGCGGCGGTGAATCTATCTACAGGATAATCATGAATAGATTGGGTGCGTTGGAAGGGAATCATAGTCTGTACACTAGGTATGTCATTTGCTTTTCTCTTTTTTCAAACTGGTTCATCACCTCGTCACTCATCACTCTTACATCAGATACGTCGAACAACAAACAACCACCATCCGTGGCATGCTCTCTCGTCTTTCAGAAGACGTTGGCCGATTAGAGGGTATCCGAAAATCTCAGAGTCAGGCTGTTTGGAGGATACAGAGGGAGAGAGAGAAGGAGAACAAAGAGAGGAAGAGGCTGGAATCCGAGTTTTTGGAGTTGGTTAGTCGGGTTGAGTACCTGAATGATGAGGTGGGTATTTCGTCTTCTCGTATTTCGTCTGGCTGGCTTTTTGTCTTCTTTTCTTCTTGTTCCTGCATTGGATTCAGCTGAGTTTTTTCTGATCGAAATTTCCCTTTTTCGTCTCACAGATCACCCTCGAGAAACGCCTCGGTATCGCTCAAATATGTATCCTCCTCACCGTCATCGTCTTCATGGGTCTCACACGAGGCTCTCGAGGGAGTGAATTCGATCATCATCATTCTCATGGCAGCGTCAACCTCTCCAGATCCGCACTAGGAGCAGGAAGATGGAAAGATGGAGTTTACATCAAGGAAGGCATGAGAGCATGGGGAAGAAGACATCTCAGACTGAGTCTTAGTGGACTGAGCGCGTTCTCGGGGAGGAGTAGTAGGAGTCAGAGTCGGAGTGGTGGTGCAGATGGACGACAAGAGGACGAAAAGTCAATCCTACGAAGTAGCAGTGAAGGAGGCGCGAAGCATGATCAGCAATTGGAAGAGGGAAATGGTGAGGAATCGATGACATTGCAGAATGGGGAGAGGAAAGCTAATGGGAAATTGCAAGTGCAAGTGAAGAGAGAGCGGCATAATCATGACCATGAGCATGGAGACGGAGAGGGCTACGCAGACGAACGCGAACATGGACAGTGGCACCGACACGGACAAGGACATGAACCCGAGCATGGGCAGCATAAATTCGACTTTCCCACTTCACCCGTGGATCATGAACCAATTTTACCTTCCTTACCTTCCTCTTCCTATAATCTCACCCTGAGCCACAAGTCTACTATACATTCCAATGATGATTGGGATCATGGGGATGGTCATTCCACGTCTCATTACCCCTACTCTTCAACAATCAGAACGGAAGCATCAACCAACGACCACGACCCCGACCACCGCCGTGTCAAAACGGCTGGTCTTTACTCTTACTCTTCTTACTGGGGTGCTGATACTATGAGGTCAAGATCACGTTCTCATTCGAGATCTCGGACGCCTTCTTTGAAGAGTAGGGCTGTTGGTACTGGTGTCAAGGCTAGTACGAGTACGAGTGGTACCGGTATGAAAACGCCACGTACACCCACTCGCCGACCCCGACCTCAATTACGAAGGTCAAATTCGGAGTCTCATGGGTCTAGCACGAATAGTCCGAGTATTGGATTTGACCCTAGTCCTAGTATGAGAGCGGCGCTTTCTACTGGGCTCGCTGGACTTGGAGTTTTGGGGCTGACACCGAGTGTGTCTTGGGGAGGTGGAGGCAGTGGGGGGCAGGTGCCGAGGAGTGCAAAGAGATGGGCGAGGTCAGCCCATTTGCATGAGGTCAAGCGGAGACGAGACAGGGATGGTGACCAACAGAAGGGTAGCGAGAAGGATAATAAGAGGGACGAAGGCGAGTACAATAAAGAAAATGCAGACTTGGATGCACAAAAGGGGAAGGAAAAGGAGTCGGACAACCTTGTTGATGAAGAAGACGTTTTCTCCAGTCCAAGTGCGACTGGGAGTCAAACGACAACTACACTGGCAGCGACCAGTCTCAGTCGAAAGATCAGTCAGGTGTCGTTGATAGTACCTTCGCCGTCAAAGTCTTCAACTGCAGGAAAATCTCAGCGATCACCTCTATCTTCACGTTTATCTCCAGGGTCATCCCGGTCACAGGATTCAGCGGGAGACGGAGAAGATGACACAGATGCTTGGGCCACGGAAACTGATATAGAGGCAGAGGATGATAGATGAAGTGTTTCTGTAACGGTTGGAACGCGGTGTCCTACTACTGAGATTTGTTTTTGCGTTCAATCAAGGATCTTACGTTGGTTTTACGAGGATTGCATAAAATTTTTCTTTTCTTTTCTGACCCTGGACCCATCATCCTCATCTGCATTTTCTTTTTTGCACTGTATCATATGTACATAGTTTAGTTTTCTCTCGACCTTTGTGCCATCCAAGTGCTCTTTGGGGCATGTCGCCGCTTTGTGACATCACTCCCTGTGACTCCACGTGAAACTCATGGACAGCGTGGCAACGCTTTCTCCGACGACGACAGTGTAGGTTTCCCTGCTCTTCATTCCAGTCCACCATGTCGTCCGCCTCCCAATCCAACTCCCAATCCCAGTCGCAATCCCAATCCGGCTCGCAATCCGGCTCCCAGTCCAGCTCGAGCTCAGCCATTCCTCAAACGGCACCAGCTGGTATTATTTCCCTCACCCAACCGCCCCAGCAATCGACATCCTTCTTCAAACTCGCCCCCAGTGAAACCATCAACTTCCAATGGTCTTTCTCTGGGGTCCTCCATACTCCAACATCACTTACAATCCAAGCCATTGGTGCAAACGGCTTCACCTACCCGATTGGTAATGCTCCCGGAACTGCGACAACTATCAACTGGGTACCGTACGACTATCAGCAGAGTAACGTTGCGACGCCTTTGGCACAAACAACGTACACTTTGGCGGTATTCGATGAACGAGGGATATCAGCGACAATGAAGCCGGGTTGGCTCTCTCCGAATACACAGCTCAAGTTTGCGTTGTATACTCCTCAGCCATATACAGCGCTTTCCAGCGGTGAGTAGCTTCAAGCTAACTGCCTTTGTCACATCAGAGTCATTTAATGCGTTTGCTTGCTTCTACCCTTATCAGGCTGGTCATGCCCAGAATGTAATTCTGCGACTTCCATAACTCGGGAGAATCCTGCTCTCGTCGCCAGCTTTGCAACACTCCTTGTTGTGTTCCTTTCAGGATTCGGTCTTCTCCGAAATTTCTATGCCTACCAGCATCAGCGGCAGTAATCGATTCGCTTCCTTGATACCAATCCGCTCTGGACCTGGGTCCAGTGGACCACGTCGTGGCCTCCGAGCACCGACGGACGACCTGCCCGCTGATGGCGGTGTATAACTTAGAGCCGGTGTTTGGAGTATGATTGTCCGCTAGTTTGTTTAGGGTTTGCGTCGTTTTAGAAGTTCGGTTTGGGACTACTTTATCGTCTGGGATTTTTTCGTTGTTGACAAGGACAAGTATGGACTTTCCCCTCATCACACCTCCACATTTGCTTCCCGTTCTGTTCACTCATGATCGCCAAAATTTGAACGTGTTTGCATACTTATGTTACCGCTTGGTCTGCCTGTTATGACCGCTCCTCCTCATCTCCTGCACTCCGAACCTTACAATCTTCTCCTACAGTATTGATAATTTTCTCGTTTTCCTCGTTCGTTTTGCTGATACTGCACATATCAATAGTACAGTATCATAGTACTCTATTTTTCAGTCGTTACAGATGGACTTTATTACAAGCTAGTTTGCTATGATAACAAGGAAGATGGCAAGAAGACTCTAATGGGCAGTCACCCTTTTCCGTTCGCTTCAGCTCCTGAGGCCTCTTCTAATGTCGTACAGCCAGTAGGCGCGTTAGGCAACTGCACTGTTCGGTAAAAGAGCATGGATCCGAAACGTAATATTTGTTCTATATATTCAAAGTTAGTATACTTCAAGTATGTATAGGTCTATGGTAGTGGTACAGAACCAGTTGTGAGTAGGGCTGGGTTAGAATCAGATTTGGTGGTGTTAGTAACGTGAGATTCGTGAGATTGACCCAGGACCTCCTGGTGAGATTCGTTATTTATGTTATTTATTGTGAGATATTCACGCGAAGCGCGAAGAAATTGGAATATATAACGTGTTATATAACAGAAAATTGTGTTAGTAACACAGTGAGATACCTATATATCACTACGATGCAACGGAGATGATGTGGCGGTGACCGAGCAGCGACTACTTAAGAAACTGGGAGATGTCCCAAGCACCAGGCTTCCCTTTGGGAATTTGAGACACCGGAGTTGAGCCCATCACTGCGCTATCAGCTGATGCTCCTGGTCCCAAGTAATCTACATTAGTCAAGAGGCTGATAAGCTTCTTGTCGTCCAGCTTGATGTACTCTGCAATATTGAACCGGATCTGAGAGCGTATGACTGTCATGTTGTCATCATCTACCTTGAGAGAATCATCCACGCGATCCGTTTCACCAAGGTCATACGGATCTGGGTTGTTGAACCACTGCTCTTCGAGACCGGCCAAATCTGCCTCCTTTGGTTCAAGATTCTCGGCATTGAGAAGATCTGTCAAAGTTGGGGCAGAATGGATATGAGGAATTGTCGATGATGGATTGTGGATGGGAGCCAAGTGAACTCGTGCCTTATGACGAGACTTTCCCTCATCAAAACCATTGACATAGGAATCATAGAGTTTTGCACAGTCAATGAGATGTTCTGGCATCATGGATGCACGACGAGCTGCATCGAACCAGCCAAGGTTCAGTCCGTCTCCCGCCACCATGCACATCATGAATTGACCAGCGGCGTCATGACCCTCTCAGGAATAAATCACAATATCTCACTGAGCATTTTGACCCCTGCTTGTTAGTAACATATATAACGAGTAAATAACGTATGATATATAACATGTTACTAACATTTCGATAACAAACCCAGCCCTAGTTGTGAGCTAAATATACAGTATGTGAAGCGAGGGACCGGAAAATGACAGGACATGTCAACGAAAGCGAAAGTCAGACGTAAAAAGAAAGAGAAAATATCATAATATGTGTTATGAAATACGAGACCCATTAGGAGCACTCCGGTAGATAGTAGGAGAATCAAAGTAGAAAGCATCCAATTCCGAATCACTATTTATCGAATAATCATCCGAATCTTCATCTGAGGAATCGTCTCCAACGCGGAAGACATCGACGAAAGGTGTAGGTGGTACATCCTGTACGATATCGGGAGCTGTGGATTTGGCGAGGATGGCGGCGACACGGGCTTCCAATCTCCTGTTGGGAACAGTAGACAGTGTCGCTGGCTTGGGTGTTTTCTCGTCTTGGAAGAAGGTAGTGAGGTCATGCAGGTTTTGAACGAGGCCACCAAGGTCTTCTTCCACAGGACTAGACGAAGCCAAGAATTCCATCTCTTCAGGTTGAAACTCGATACGGGAAGGACGTGTCGGCATTGAGCAGGTATCAAAGACACCTACGAGATTGGCACGACAGGTGGCACGGAGTTCGTCAGCTTTGACGACACACCAACCGGATTCTTCGGGTACGCCAAAAACGGTTGCAGCGGAATCGACTTCTTTGGGTGTAGGGAGTGTTACGGTCCTCGTGTGCATACTCATACGCAGGACGTGTTTAGCAGCTAATCCTCCAGACATTGTCATTGGCTCTTCCAGGACGTCAAGAGCTTGCGAGGCAAGATCGCTTTCAAGGAGGCGCAGCAATGGCGTCAGTAACTCAGACCCTAGCAAGTCCACCGGATTTCTTGTCTCTCGTTGCTGGAACAGTACTTGAAGGATCTGCATGGTCTGTATACGTAGCCATCGCTCCTTATTCAGCACAAGCCCCATCAAGAGCGTCACTATCTCTGTCCAGTATTGTGTCCCATAGTGCTCCCGAAGACTGGAGACAGACTGACGAAGGAAGTCGTCTTTGGTTCGGAAATGACCTTTGGAGAAGGATGTCATTATTTTGTGAATGCTGATGCGACCTTCCCTTTTGGCCAGTAAGCTAATGTTTTCTGCAAACTCCTTCAACGACGAGTCATCCCCTCTTTCACCACTCATAGAGTGTAAGCACCAAGGCAGAGACAGCGTGTATAGGTCCCGGACGCGTCCTTCCTCGGCATCAATGAGCCTGCCGTCACTGTATCGAACCAGAATCTGGAGCACTTTCAGAGTTTCTTCTGACGTGACTGAAGAACGAAGGCCCTTCAGTAACGTCGACTGAAGCGAATCAGTCCCATTCCATTCATGTGGACGATGTGATAGGAGTTGGTCAACGATAACGGGGTCGTCGAAATTGATTCTGGTTAATAGAGTCTGAAGAAGCTTGAGGACCTCGGCAAACTCATGCTCCACGGCGGTAGACAATGAGGCACATGTACACCAAAAGAACTGGGGAAGCAGTGTCATGTCGAAGCTATCTGAAGAGATGACAGAGTTGAGCGTCAGTATAATCTCGCTGGTGAATGCTTTGACCCCGTCGTCAGGCGCCGAGATGGTGTTGGATAGTCTACCGATCAACAGAGCGAGTTGTTGTGTCTTGACACGCGGGAGGAGAGCCCGGAAGATCTGTAGAGAACGGAAAGCTGTTGATCTGATAGAGCATGCGGTTCCCCACTCGAGAGCTAGAGTACCCCATCTCTCCCTGAGTGACGGACAGAGAGGTTCCAGGAGCTGGATTACTCGTGATGACAATGTCCTCATTTTCGGCTCCACTTCAGATCCTTTTTCTTCCTCCTTCCAAAACAAGTCCTCGGCTTCTCTCTCCAGGTCGACAATGGCGGTTTTAAGCATCTGTCTACTGGGATAATTCACTCGGTCCGGAAGCTCGTCATATCCAGGTGTCCATGACCGTAAAAGCTGAAACAGCATACGCCGAGCACGCAAACGAATGAAGGATGTCCGATTGTCCAGATGGGTGAAAACGGAGTGAAGCAGGACCGGAAGTTGATCCTTCACTTCCCAATACCGCGATAATGTAACATCGGCGAGAAATAACCAGGCGAATTGTGCAGCACCCAATGACATCCGCGGTCTGCCATCGACAAACAATGCGTCCAGATCTGACCAAAGCTCTAAGTCATGGGCATCAGGGAAGTTTAGTCTGTGTTCCAAGGTGGGCAGCATTCGGACAGGTTCAATGACAGAGCAAATATCCTCAAATATCTGCTGGCCTGTCACTGCCTGGCAGATGCATGCAACGATGTTTGCAGCACTGTCAATAAAGACCGTACTTCCAACCTTGTGTGACTGCTCCAGCAGGAAGCGAACAGTTGCGTGCCCATTCGACTGATTCGGAGGCTCTACCAACCGATTCCACAATATCAATATCTGCTCTGGATGGCTTTGCCCGTAGCGTAACGTCAAGGTCATCAGCTGATAGAGTGCAAGATGTCCTTCGCGTGATAGGGAAACCTTGTCTTCAGTCATGAGTTGGATATTTGATATCCAGAACTCAAGACTCTGAAGCAGGAGTACAATGACCATATCAAACGAAGGCGTTGACTGAAGACCGGGCAGCCAGCGAGACAGCTGGGCAAGCATGGCCATGGCTTGATCAGGGTGTTCCTCTGCAAGGAAGTCCGACACAAGTCGATGCGAGTGAACGTAGGTCCCGGAAGCAGAACTACCGACAGTTGCTTCAAACTGTGACATCGTCAACAAACCGGACTGTTGAGAATGAATAGCTTCGAGTATATCGAAAGCTTGCCGCCGTGTCGCCAAAACAGGATGACAGAGGTTAGACAATGCCAAACATACGACTTGTGCAAAAGAGAACCCATGGGCAGAGGTTGAGCAGACCGTTTCAGATATGACTTCGAAGAAACGACCGTGGCTTGTATCGGATTCGTCGGTTGTGACAATAGCTCGCCTTAGTGCCTCGTCCTGGAGCTCCATATCGCCGGTATTGAGCAGCAATAAAGACTTCAACGCTTTCCTGAAGTGACAATGAGCTTTGCATCTGCGGAATGTTGTAAAAAATACTCACTTTCCATGCTGTTGTGCCGGTAGGTGAGCAGAAGTAAGGATTGCAGTCAGTCGCTCAAGGACCTGGCTGGTTGTGAGTGGCTTCAAATGATCTGAGGAATGACGGTCCGTGGGTGAGCCAGAGTCAACGCCGGGAGGTGAGAAAGCCTTTTGCTATGCGTATTTAGGTCAGAGATAGTCCATCTGATTGAAAATTATGACTTACACAGAGGATGGACAACGCACCAACCGCAGCATAAGACAACATCAAACTTTCCTCACGGAAACGTTCAATGGCCTCGGAAGCGCGTTCTGGAGGTACCGCCACCGCCCCAACTGCCTTCTCCATTGAGAGCTGTCGTTGTCTGACACGATCCGTCTGAGGGCCAAATTGACACCATTCCTCGCACAGTCTGTACAACGTCAAGTGCATATTGGCCGGGATGAAACGGTCAAAGTCCTTCAACGTCAAGAGATTGTCAAACAACCGTTCAATGGTTCCACAAAAATATCGTCGCAGACGCTGAAGTGAATAATTGTCTCGCATTTCAGGAGATGTTAGGAAGCTTTGAGTATTCCGCACAAACTTGAGGACGTTAGCTAATGTCGCTTGTCTGCCGGCAGATCGCTGATTGTCCAGGTGGCGGGAAGTTAAATAATAAATCCTTGCAACCGCAGAGTGGAGACGCTCTTGACGACGCATTCTTTCTCCAACAATGTTGTTGCCTTTGCGAGCTTCATCGCCTCCCTGACGAGCAGCTAAAACGCCCAAGTTTGTTTCTACCGGATTCATGATACCTATCGCCAACTTGGTTCTAGGATCATCATAGAACTGGCGCCCAGCCAGAAGACTGAGATCTTCAAGCAGCTGAGGATAGGCGTCTGGTGGAAGAGAGCTAATGCAGAGGACAGCTGCATCGCGGAATGGGGTGTATTCAGAGTCCAGGAAAGGCGTGAGAAATCGAAATAGGCCTCGGCTCGTCGTCAAACGCTCCCGTTCAAAACTGGTGTCTGAAGGAGCACGGGAGTGATCTCGGCCTAGCGAGGTGAGTACGGGCCGTACAGACTCTGGCAGCGTGGCCGTTGCACATAGAATTTTGACCCACATGTGCCACTGATCAATTAAGCTATGATTTGCCTCCACCAGCTTCCAGCCATCCCTTTCAAAAGATGGGACTGAACGTCCAACAGCGATGCGCGTGCTGAGACCTGCAAGCTGAGAAATGGTCGAGTGATAACGAGAAGCAGCGGCGACCAGGATATCCCGAAAGTGGGACAAATTTCGGGATGAATAGCGCATGCAGGATTGCATGAAAAAAGGATACAGGTGGTTCCAGATCACTCTATCCTTCTCGTTATTGCTGTCCGCTATTCGAAGTGCAGTGTCAGCACGTTTTGTCTGCCGCCATTGCTCGAGTCGTGAGAGTTCTGGCTTCTCCAACAGTTCGTCGTAACCTTGAAGGTAAGGAGAGTCACTGCTTCCCCTCCCATGCAAAAGCTCGACAAACACGAGGGGGGTGGACGGGCCGATGGCAGGAGTAGATGGTTCTGGAGAGATATGATTGATGAGGAGACCAAGAGTCCTGATCACTTTGAGCCCAGCCATATGAATGCTTCGTGTCTCATGCGAGAGCAAGAAGAGACCACTAGCTTCAATGTCCAGACATTTCTGCAGAATCACTTCCTCTTGTTCAGCAAGAGTTTCGGGTGACTGCTGAATAAGACTGCGTATCCACACATCCACGGAATTGACCCACAGATCCAGAAGGTTCGAAGCCTCGAACAATAGTTTGGTACCAGAACCTTCCTGTAACCAGGCAGGACTGAATAAAAACTGTGTGAACTGGCCTACTACCAGTGCCGAGTTTGTAGCGTCCGCTAAAAACCGCTTCAGGGCAACACGAGCAATGTCGCTTACAGCAGGCTCTACATGCACGATACCATGGAGCAACATGTCGATGGCTTCTCCTGTAGGAAGCGACGAATGCAGGCAACGAGGCCAGGACATGAAGGCAATCTGGAGCAGATTGACCTGGGGTACAAGGCTTGATGGATAGGCTAAAGTCCCGACCTCGGGATGCTTCCGAAGGACATAGTTTTGCGTCTCTTCATAGGCAACATTTTGCTTGGAAAGCAGCCACTGGTCATCAAACATCGACATCCTGCCCACGGTGTTCATACAAGTCCTGACTATGGTGGCTAGGAGCAACCCGCATCTGTCAACAAGGTCTTGTATGCCAGATTTAGCGAGCAGTGAAGGTGGCAAGAAATCGGAAGAGGAAGGATAGTCATCGGTGGGATTGGTGCTGTGGAAATCGGTGCTGGAAGGCCAAGTGGGTGTCATGACGTCACGCTCGTAGCCATGTAGCGAAAGAAGTATCGCCTGGACTGCGATGGCGGTTCGTTCGGGAGCCAAGACGCTGACGATGTTCCCTTTTGACTGGTGAGCAGCGTTAACAGCGGATTCCTGCATAAGCTCCAGGCATAAGTCTCGTCCGTATTCAAAATGCCGTGAAAGAATGAAATGAACGATGTGAATGAACGGCTCGATGTATTCTTCTGGCGGATAGATGGAGATACGGTTCGGAGGAAAGATGTATCTGAGTAGACTGTCTAGCTTGGTTGTCGTAGTCGAGGCCGATTCTTGACAGCGATAGAGATACGTCCAAAGCAGGCGTGTAAGGCCATGGAGAATAGGAACACGCAGCGATTTTTCCTGGTTGATGTAAGACATCAAGGGTAAAAGGGAATATGACTGAAGCACACCTTCATCTTAGATAGCGAGACTTCGAAGCACGGAACCCAATGTTTCCGAAAGTATGCTTCTGGGGCGACACATAGACTTGTGATCACCAAAGGGAACGCCACACTCCAATATCGCGGTTTCGCAGCCATCTCACGCGCCTTGGGATGTATCAATTCAATGGCTTTGGCCCAGAGAGGGATGTTGGTCTCTGCTTGTGCTGTCTGAAGAAACGTGAGAGAGAGGATGAGCCTGAGGAGGTAAACCACTGACCTGTCCGATGGGATGCAGGATTTGTATCAACGTCTCAGCGAACGTTGTCTTGAGCCTGAAGCCATGGGCATTAGCGAAGGCTTTGGACAGTTGCTCCATAAATTCAGCCCCATCCTCAAAGGCTTCCGAAGGCCAGACCTGCAAGCGACTTAGTGAGGGCTGAATGTAATCATCTGGCGGCATACCTTAATTTGAATATATTTAATGCCTTGTACAAGATTCTCATACTTCATATCCAGGTCCTTCGGTACTTGACCTTGAGCCACAGGAGCCAACTCCGCCAAAAAACGGTCCGTAACGCTCACGAACCTGCATTGAGAGAATGTAAATGCCATGAACAACATAATGAAAAACAGAGAGAGCCGACCGTATATTCGCCAAATGACCCAAAAGCTCTGCAGAAAGATCTGCATTCGTCCTATGATTGGCACTTTGCATTAACAGCTTGAGATCGGGTTTTCGGAATTGATCAAATGTCGTCTTCTCCAAAGAGTAGCCCAAATTCTCCCCAATAGCGTCTTTGGACAGCGTCTGAACCACGGCGATAAGCGCGCGACACATGATGTAGATTGCGGCCAGAGCTTTGCGGGCGTTCAATAATCCCGGGACTTCGGAAGGTCTGATAGAACGATTTACATTCGTGTCTGGCATTGTGCGGTGATATTCAATTAGGTCTGATCCCACATTTTCAACTTGACTACGTCGCCACCGCATAATAGAGTCCAATACCGGTTTCGTATGCTTCTGAGCGATCTGACCGAGAGAACGAAGAACTTCGTCAAATTTTTGATCGGTGCCCGGGCCAATGAAACCAGGTAAGAGAGGATCCGACTCCTGAAGAGAATTCAGTGGTGAGGCCATAGAGGGAATAGAGTTGGAACATACCAAAGGCTGACGTAGGAAAGAATCAATCTTCGCCTCAGCGGTACTGGCAAACCGCATAAAAACAGCATGCAGTGCGAAATCTGACGGGGTCTTTGGATCCATGACAACTTTGTCTTCCTCGTAATCTGGAGTTTCACTCCGTAAGGCTTCCCCAAAACTATTTGGGACGCGAGGTACCGGCGGTGGAGAAGTAGAGAACTGGTTTCCATGGCCGTCGCTGCCAGTGTCTGAATAATGGTAAATGGAACCAGATTGAGAATGTTGGGACTTGGCGTATGAGTGACCTCGTTTTGGTGTTCGCGCGTATTTAGAATCACCCGACCCAGGAGTCGGTGGTCTACCAAAAGGGGGACTGGTAGCAATGGAGCCACCAAAGGGGCCTCTGGAGGGGATGGGCGGTCCATTGTTGCTCAAAGAAGAGGTCGAACGGTTAAATGCATTCTTCATGACATAGTTTTCGAGTTGGGGAACAGGTGGCGGCTCGTTGTTTTTACCGCTTTTGAACGCGTTGCGAATGGACGCGAAAGAAGTCTTTTTAGTAAAGCCAGTACTTTGACTAGACCCCGAATGAGTGGATTGGGTGAATGAAGTCGTGGATTTATTGAGGTAACGCGAAGCAGCAGAGTTGGAGCCGGTCGATTCGAGAGACGTGATCGAGTCTCCTCGGTTATGTGAGCCAAAGTAGCCCTTGTCACTTTTGTCCAAAGCGATAGGGGTCATGAGTGTTGGAGAATCAGGAACTGCGTTGAGAGCAGCTCCGAAGGGAGTGGTATTGCCAAGGCCGCCACTGCCAAAACCACCTCCACCAAAACCTCCTCCTGCACCAAAGCCAAAAGCATTTCCAGCAGACCGACCAAAGGGAATGGCAGAAGAGCCATAATCCTCGTCATCAAAGTCTAGAATTCCATCTGTCAGAGGACTGGTTGTAAAAAGAAACGTAGGCAACGCACCAGGGATTGTGATTTGGATTCCCTCGGACATGGCTGAAAGTGGCTCGAATCTCTGGTCGGTCTGATATAGCTATCTTGGATAGCGCAGAGAGAGCCTTGAGACTTCCTCACAAGACCAGCAGCAGCAGCCAGTGCAACGAGTGGACAAGTAAGCAATTTAGCGGCTGGAAGATTTACTACCGAGGTCGCATATTTGTTTCCATTCTTTGCGGTTGTTTGGATTGAAAGCCGTAGCCGTCTACAAGGGACGCGTAATACGCGTTCTCGCAAAGTCCGTCATTTACAAACCCTATCATGCCTGAAGCTACCGAATTCGCTATCAAAGTCACCTCCGAAGACCCCAAGAAGAAGAAAAAGGAGGAGGAAGAAGACAAGGCCGAAGGCACCTCCAAACCCCAGACAGACGGAAAGAAGGATGAGAAGGAGGGCGAGGGCGACGAACTGGTATGTGCTCTTCCTTACGTCGCGACGATTTAGAGAGTAAAGCTGTCCTTTCAAGTCGGAAGAAGATCTCCAACTGCGTTCTGAGCTGGAAATGCTCGTGGAACGGCTCAAGGTATGCAGTTCCCTGCTTTCAAGTCTGTCTACCTCTCTAAGCAATTCCCTCCAGGAATCGAATACAGATCTCTACCGGCCAGCTCTAGAAACACTACGAACTCTGATAAGAACCTCGACTTCTTCCATGACCTCCGTACCCAAGCCTCTGAAATTCCTTCGTCCTCATTATCCTGACCTTCAGGCGTTATACGAGACCTGGCCCGCTTCTGAAGACAAGGTAAGTGTTTCTGTTGTCGATATACGCTATTCTTACCCTTTGCAGAGTCTCTTTGCAGATATTCTGTCCGTACTCGCCATGACTTACTCGGACACGCAGCCTCGAGGGACTCTTCGCTATCGTCTCTTGTCCAGTTCTTTACGACCATCCGACTCGCCTCTCGCAGACCCTGGCTCATGGGGACACGAATATGTTCGCCATCTTGCAGCCGAGCTTGGCGAAGAATTTGAGTACCGTCAAGAAGAAGAGGAAGGCGAGGAAGCCACGGCAACAAAGCCTGCAGTGAAGCTTTCCGGAACGATGGACGATCTGCGTTCACTTGCCAAGGAGTGCTCTGTGTTTTTACTCAATCACAATGCCGAGCCAGATGCAGTGGATCTCCTCCAAGAATTGGAAATGATTGAAGAAATCGTGCCGTTGGTTGACCAGAACACGTTCGACAGAGTGTGTCAGTATATGTCACGGTGCGTTGAATCTGCTAGGAAAAGGCTGCAACCTCTTACTCATTGACTGCCCAGATGCGTGAGCTTCCTACCACCTCCAGACGATATCATCTTCCTCCAGACCGTCCACAAAATCTACATGCAATTCCAAAAGTTTCCCCAGGCCATGACTCTTGCCATTCGTCTGAATGACAAAGACCTGATCTTTCAAGTCTATCAAGCTGCCGGAAACCCGTAGGCTTTTTTTGTCTGTCTTGCCTTGTCTTTTCTTATATATCTCTCCATTCTAGATTGATGAAACGTCAATTGGCATTCATGATCGCTCGGGCTCAAATTCCTGTCGAATGGCTCCAACCATCTACCGAAGAGAATTCTGATGGTGAGGAGGACGAGTTCCCGGAGGATCTTATGGAGTGTTTGAGCAACACTCGTTTGAGCCAATCATTCCGCTTCTTTGGGAAGGAAATGGGCGTTGCAGATGCGAAGAGTTTGGAGGACATCTACAAATCACATCTGGAGAACACTCGTGAGCTTTCTCTCTCTCTCTCACCTTACACGCGATCTGACGAGGCAAACAGGACCAGGAAGCGTCAATGTGGATTCGGCGAGGGGTAACCTTGCTGGTACCTTTGTCAATGCTTTTGTAAATGCTGGATTCGGAAACGACAAGTTGATGGTTGAGGCCGAAGAGGGTAACAGTTGGATCTACAAGAACAAAGATCACGGTCAGGCTAGCCTACATTTGTTTCAGAGATTTCATGCTCAACTTTATTTCCACATAGGCATGATGAGTGCTGCAGCCTCGCTTGGTTTGAGCATGCTTTGGGATACCGAGATGGGTTTGAGTCATATCGATAAATACACCTATTCTCCTGAAGAATATATCAAGGCATGTTGACCGTCTTGAGAAAGGGTGGACTCAATACTAATATTTCGTCTAGGCTGGTTGTTATCTCGCTATCGGTCTCGTCAACACCTCTGTACGCACCGAGACGGACGCTGCTCTAGCCCTTCTTACCGACCACGTCGAAAACAAGTCTGTTCCCCTAAAGACTGGTGCAATTATGGGTCTCGGTATGGCCTACGCTGGCTCCCAACGTGAAGAGGTTCTTGCGTTGCTGCTTCCATTCATCGCAGATGACGGTGTGACCATGGAGATTGCCAGTCTTGCCACTCTCGCTCTTGGATTTGTTTATGTTGGAAGCGAGAATGGTGAGATTACGGGTACCATTCTGCAGACGATTATGGAGAAGGCGGAAAGGGAAGACAAGAGCCTTGATGAAAAGTGGGCGAGGTTTATGTGCCTTGGTCTTGGGCTGTTGTATCTTGGTATGTTTGAATCTGGGTCGCAGTTTGTGTCGTGGTAATTGACAAGTACTTTCTTTACCAGGTCAACAGAATGGGTCAGATGCTACGCTAGAGACCCTCAAGGCGATTGAACACCCTGTCTCAAAAACTGCCCAAATTATCGTCGAAGCTTGTGCGTTTGCTGGTACTACAAACGTTTTGCGAGTCCAGAAGATGCTTCATGAATGTGACGATCACATCGTTGCTCCAAAGGAAGATGAGAAAAAGGAGAGTGATAAAGACCAGAAAAAGGAGAATGGTGAAGAGTCGAAGGACAAGGAAAAGGAGAAGGAGGAGCCTAAAAAGCGAGATGATACTTTCCAAACTTTTGCTGTCATTGCTGTTGCTCTGATTTCGATGGGAGAAGAAATTGGTTCGCAGATGTCGTTGCGACAATTTAATCACCTGGTAGGTTCTTTCATCATTCTTCCAACATCTCAAGCTCATACTCGCTACAGATGCACTACGGTGAACCCGTCATCCGCAAGGCTGTTCCTCTCGCCATTGGTCTGGTCAGCGCGTCAAACCCTCAGCTTCCTATTCTGGACACCCTCTCCAAGTACAGCCACGACAACGATCCCGGCGTCGCTGTCAATGCTATCTTCGCCATGGGATTGGTTGGTGCAGGATCCAACAACGCACGGTTAGCACAGATGCTTCGACAGCTGGCTGGGTACTACCACAAAGAACCTGATTGCCTTTTCATGGTACGAGTAGCGCAAGGTCTCGTGCATATGGGCAAGGGTACTATTGGTGTCAACCCCTTCTTTGCGGATCGTACTGTGATGCATAAATCTGCTGTCGCCGGTCTGTTAGCTGTGCTCACTGCTTTCACTGATGCTAAAGGATGTAAGGCAAACTGATGTTTCCTGCGAAGCATATGCTCATTTTTTTTTCTAGTCATTCTGGACAAGTACCACTGGATGATGTATTTCTTGTCGCTTTCCATGTACCCTCGCTTCATGATCACGTTGGACGACAAGCTCAACCATCTACCGGTATCTGTTCGTGTTGGACAGGTATGCCAGACTTGATTGTATTTTTGTGCAGGATACTCACGCGACCGTTTCATAGGCCGTCGATGTCGTTGGTCAAGCAGGCAAGCCAAGGACAATATCCGGTTTCCAAACACACGAAACACCCGTCCGACTTGCGACAGCGGAGAGAGCAGAGTTGGCCACGGAAGAGTATATACCGTTTGCTGATAACCTAGAAGGCTTCGTGATCCTACAAAAGAACCCTGGATGGGAGCAAGAGGACAAGATGGAGCTATGATGATGAGGGAGCCGTAGTTCTAAAAGCCGTATATGTAGTAGATAATGACGATGTCTAATCCATTTTTCATGTGTCTCAAGTCGGATGTGTCGCCGGGACCAAAAATACAAAGTCAAATTTTAGCACGTGGGAAGAGTCAGGGTACCTTGGTTGGAAGGTATGTACCTTTCAAGTCCATGATTATTCGACAGAATCTGCTATCACCACTCCGGGCGACCATCTCTCTTACTTTTCTACACCCATCATCATCGTAACCTCAGCAAACGTGAAACCAACGTCATTCACCACCCATGGACACAGAGCGGATATCCCAGAGAAAGGTGTGCTCATTACCTTATGTTTTTGACAGCTAGTTCTCAACTTCGATTTGTCGCAGGCGACGTTCAGTATTGCACCGAACCCTCCTTCTCCCACCGATTCTCTTCTTCCCCTGACCAATTCGGCGTCAAATTCCTCTACTTCGCCTCCCCCACCGTCCACACCACCCCCAAGATATCATTCTCGGCCTCGCTATCCAAACGACCTCGGCCGTGTCCCTCTACATCGTCGAGGCACTTCACAGCGTTACGAGCCCTTTGAAGACCTTCTCAGAGAGGCTGGATATAAAGAGACGCGCGTCTTCACTCCTGAATCAGAAAGAACTGCCGGGTCCTCGCATGATGATGCTGCGCTCAGTGAAGCAAAAGACCAGAGGAGCAGCGGGAGAGCGGTTGGCGCAGTCGTAGATTTCTTGTCTGGTCTTATTCCCGGACCCACTTTGAAGCGTTCCACCAGTTTGCGTCAATCTTTCACCACCGCTGTGGACGAGGTTCCGAGGTCTGACGTCCCTAGCACGCCGACTCTTGCAAGACATCAGCCTTCTTCACCTTCCCTACTGTCCCCGAGACAGTCGTCTAGGAGACATGTCCAGCGACCTTTGGACCCGAACCAGTCCAGTATTTCTTCCTTGGAGGATTTAGACGCCCCCGCTCCCAAAGCTCAGGATCATCGAGGAAAGGTCCCTCCCACTCGTCCTCGACCGACAAGTCATGTCGCAGAGCACAATCTACCCTATTCACATAATAATACATCATACACATCACTAAATCATTATTCGCATCGCTATCACCATGGACCCCTTCACAGCCACTCTAACGGAGGGAGTCAGCCTCAATCCCATACGCTATACAGGAACACTAGTTCAGCATCTACCACACGCCGCAATTCAAACCGTTCACCCGCAGTGCAACCTCTTTCTCCTCTCCCTCAGTCATCTTATGAATCACGTCAAATCACCCATACAATCTATCGTCCCGTTCCCTCCAGGGCCACGGCCTATCTTCGGCACATGGCCTCTGTCCCAAATATGCCGCGGCCGAGTTCGACACCTGCTCACCAGAGCTTACTTCACGCACAGCAACAACAGAACCGAGGAATGTTTCGCACCCAAAGCCGAGATGATGACGACGACGAAGAGCTCTTTAGTCCTCTGACTCGTGGAGACGGCGAAGCTGAGACAGATGCTCCACCACCTTTGCCTAGAACTTGGTTAGAAACTGTCGCCCGTGCAGTACTTTCCGGCGGCGCAGGGGCTTTTGCTGGTGGACCAGCATCTTCCAGTATGCTACAACGGAGTGCTAGTAACCCTCCCGGGCATCATGCTAGGCTTTCGCCCGCATTGCGACAGACTCGGAGCGTCATCTCTCGGACCCAGGTTCACGAAAGCGAAAGAGATACCAAGTTGCCACGATCAAGAAGTGGACTGTCAGACCATACCAATCGAGGGCCTCCGTACATGGGAGAGCGTTCAATAAAGAGTGCTGCGCCGGCCACTAGCAGGGATGCGGTTCAGCCTGAACTACTTTCCAGGATTGGACGATCTACAACGAGTGAAGGTGGTGTCAGGAAAACGAGAGTTGTGTGTAGGAGTGCTCCCACAAGCCGTGCATCTTCACCGGTGAAAAATCGGAAGGTTGATAGGAGTGAACGTAAAGGGATGGGATCGGGCAATGCAGTTGACTATGATGACAATGTCACGACGGACCGGGGAAGGAAGGATAAAAAAGGACTCCAACGAGTTACCGTCCCAACCTTGGCGAGGACAAGAGTGGAAGGCGACGATGTATGGCATAGGAAAGTCCCAAGAGACAAGAAGGCGAAGAGAAGCAAGGTTGATGACGGAAATAGGTATCTGAACGAATGGAATTGGGATGGAGGGAATGGCAACGAGAGTGACGTGTCATATTCTGCTAGCGAGGATGAGGACGAGGATGACGAAGAAGATGGCGAGTTGGATCTTGCTAGGATGCTGGTCCCTCCCAAGAGGCAGAATTCTATTCACAGCTTGCGGAAACATCTGATCAGTACCCACAATAATGGCGTCGTAGCAGGGGAATCCGGTATCACTGGGAGAGGTTCAAGCTCTGGACTCACGAGACGCGGGAGTACCTCGGTATATGATTCTGGGAATAGTCGCATTTTCCGTCGATGGTTCGTTGGAAACAGGATGTCGGAATACTGGGAGGATCCTGATGAAGGCGAGAGTGAGTCATCAGGCAGCAGTTGGTTTGCTGGTGCAACTATGGCAGATTTACAGCGACGACTTGTTGCTGAGCATGAAGCTTTGGAAAGGTTCCTCAGTGATGATGCTGGCGCTGGTGGTCGCGAAAGTCATGGGCAACAGCTCAACAGAGCAGAGGCCTACCGTAGTTTTGAAGGCCCTCGCAGCTCAAGGAATGGCACGAGACGTGGGCTTCCCAACCTATGGATTGATACAGCACAATCAGCGACATCCGAGTAGGATTGATTCGTCCAACTCTTCTTCACTCTATACTCCCTTTCTTCTCGGTATCTTATCATCGTCCGTCTGGCTCTTGATTTTGATTTTGGCATTGTACGTACATCTGCATATTATCTGTACACCGTATTCATCATTCTATCGTATATACTCGCCGCTGAGACCCTAGTACCTAGCTTCACTTTACATTATACATTGCTATCCAGTAAACGTGTTCTCCATTATGAGTATCGATATTGTATTGTATGAGATGGGTACATGAGATTAAAAGCACAGTCAACGCTGACTGTCCTCCTTTGGAGTATACCTGACTCTGACGCGATCAGAGTCTATCTCGTTTACCTCTAACGTATCGCTTAGTCTCTTGTAGTTCGCTTCTTCAATATCCTCGCTCTCCAGCTTGCCCTGCTTGATTTGCTGAGCAAGCTGAGCTATTTCCTCCTCGGTCAACTCGGTGTTATCCTTGCCCTTCTTCGCAACGTCACGTAACTTCTGAAGGTCACCTTCAGCCTCACGCATCATGTTTTCAACCTGCTGAAGGTCTGAGGAGAGCCCGGTCATCGCTGCGAGAGCCTCCAAACCCGCAGCATCTTCTTCACTAATCCCAGGAGACTGAACTCCTCCCTCGCCCTTGAGTTCTTTATCCCAAACCTCACTGGCCTCCTTAAACTCCGGCGACCGTGATTCAAGTTCTCGAGTAAGCCGCTTCAACTCCTCCAATTGCTCATCGCTAGGCTCCCCATCTTCGGATGTTTCTAGTTCTTCTGGAGCATAAAGATTTTCCAACGAAGGCTCTGTGTGCTCGGGAGTGTATCCGAGGAATTTAGCGGCATCCGGGATGACGCTTTGGTCTCGAGTTTCGATGCGCTCCAAGATTTTAAGGCCTTCCTCGGATTCAGGGACGGGTTCGTACTTGAGTGGAGAAGATGGAGAGGAAAGAGTGGGATCAGTTGCAAGTAGGGAGACGAGTTCTGTTTCTGTGAGAGAGGGGTTGGTAAAGCGGTATAAAGTGCCTTCAGTGTGGAGATAGAATTCGTTGGGACGCTCGACGATGGTGAAAATGAATATATCCCATGCAGGTACCACTTCTCTTTCCGTGTCCCTGTCCGTCTCCGTTTTCTGTCCGTTCTCGGATTGTGTAGGTGCATTATAGAACAGAATGGGTCTTGCGTCGCCGGGAAGAGCGTACTTTATGTTGACCATCCTTTCGATGTAGGGGAGCATGAGATATTCCGGAGAGAGCCAGTAGAAGCCGAATAGGTAAGGCCACTCGTCCCAAGTACAACTCCAGCCCTCCGGGATAGGTATTCTTGCTGGTGGAGCAGGCCAGACAGAGTTGGCTCGTTCAATGATAGCCACGGCTTCCTCATAATCCTGTACGACGCGTGAGAGGTATGCAAAGGTGTTTTCAATGAATGTCAAACCATGTAGGGCGGACAAAATCCAGCTTTTATGGGAGGCTTGGTATGTTCATTTCGAAGACTCCTCCTGCAAGCAAGCAAGGACGTTATTGTGACGATCCTCAACGGGATAGATCAGACCTACGAACCCAGTATGTAGACCGACGCTCCATCGCTGTTTCTCCTTCAACTTCGACCGTGAAGAGCTCAGTGACGAGAATGCGGGGTGAAAACGAGTGAGATTGGAGAGTACTGTCCTCTGTAGGGAATTAGAACGAGACACGCATTGTGATACTGGTTGACGTAGACGAGTGGTTGACCGTAACATGAAAAAAAAAAAAATTGCCGCCGGCACACCTTAACGCTGCACTTTATCGGCAAGTCGTCAACTAATCAATGCAAGAATACGAATCTTGAACGATTCAAATGTTCTTCGTACATGCATTTAGCACGCCCTCCAAGTTCTCGCATTTGGTGAAGCATTTAGAACATGAGAAAAAAAGCAAACTTGAATAGGAATGCAGCACAAGGTATTGGATTGGAATTCATGAACAGCGTACATAGGTAACATGAGTACAATTAAGTATTTGAGATGGATGAGATGAATGCATGGGGCGCATACCGCGCCCTGTCTAGGGAATGTTGGGATATACAAAGCTGTAGGGAAGCATAAAGCATACTAAGTAATAGATAGTAAGGATAGATATGCGTTTTTACACGACACCCAGAGGGAAAATCTAATCATTTAGTAGTGCACATGGACTTGACGAGTCTTTTGGACCTCGAGACCCTCGTCCCCGAAGTACCTGCCAGAGCCGAAGTTCCACTCGTCGTGTCCCCTGATCCACATACCGAGACCGTCGACGTAGAGCTCGACCTGCCTGTCAATCTCCTCACCCCATGAAGGGAAACCGTTGGTCTTGTGGATGACATCTTGACGGAGACGGAGGAAGTTGTCGACGATGTCGTCGTGGATGTCGGAAATCCATTGGATACCACCAGCAACATCGGTCTTCTCGTTGTACATGACGACAGTGACGGCGTTGTAGTCGGCGTCGTTGGTGAGAGCCTCCTTCTTGTAGGAGCACATGTCGTTGGCGAGGACAATCATGTCGGTGGTGTCACGAGCGAGAGCGACGATGGTAGGGTGCTCCATGACCTCATGGGGAAGGTTGATACCGAGAGACATCTCGAGAAGGGCGAAGGAGGGGTCAGAGCCGATGTTGTCACGACGAGAAACCATGTATTCGTCGATGTTGCAGATGTAGGAGTGGTCACGACGCTCGGCTTGGAGAATGACCGAGGCGATGTAGGAGCGCCATGCGTTGACGAAACGTTCCTCACAGGGAGGGGGAGCAGCCTTGCGAGCACGTTGCCAGAATCTGAGCAAAAGAAAAATAATTAGCTATGCTCGTAATAAAACGAGCATCGATAACTCACTGTCTGGCGATCTCGCCGATCATGTTTTCACCCTCGGGACGAGGCTTGTCCGGGTTCTCGATGGCATCCATGGTAGCGTAGCAGAGAGTCTTGACACCCTCGACGTCCAAGGGATCGGTGAACTCATCGAGAGTGAAGAAAGTGTGCATCAAGTCGCAGCAGCTGCGAAGCACGACTGTTGAAGATGATCAGTAAGGAGATAAGATATCGCAAAAAGGTGGCGCCACATACACTTGCTAGACTCGGGGAAGCACAATGCAGAGACCAAGCTGAAGTCGCATTTGTTGAACGCGATTTGAGCACGAGGAGAGTAGGGCTTGAAGCCCTCGAGCCAAGCGACAGAGTCGGCCTGGCATTCGCGGTAGTAGGGGGAGATCTTGCGGTCCCATGGCCAGATGCGGAGCGTGTCGGGAAGAGTATAGGTGAAGGGAATAGAAGGAACCAAAGCACTTGCAGCAGTGCCAGTAGTTGCCTCAGCGTTTCTGAGAAGACGAGCCTCACGAGCGGCGGCGGCGGCCTCAGCTTGCTCTTGGTGGGTAGACATTGTGTACAACAAGAAAAGGAACAAGAGTCGAGCAAGGAAAGAAAGTAATGAAAAATGCCGATGGCTGAGGTGATAAGGGGCTAGATTCCAAGGTTTTATAGTAGAATCGCCCGTTATGTTTTTCCTCAGAACACGGCGGTCGCCCCTACGGCCGCAAAATCATCCTCAGTGTCTTTTTTTTTTGCGGCACACATGGTGAGAGCAAATAAGGAAGGAGTGCCTCGAGCCGGATGATTGCCGGCGTTGTTTTCGGCTTATGTCATCACATCCTGTGCAATGGTCGGTGGCCAAAATCGTTTTTCGCGTCTTGCTCGCCGCTTTCTTGCTGCAGTTGCGGATCGAATTTGCATTAATTATGAGGAACAGCCGCAGATAAGGAATGGAACATTGATTGGCTTTTGCTTACTCCCCTTATGGCGCCCACGCGCGCGCGCGCGCCGTGCTCGTCTTGACTTGAACATTGAAGACGTTCGTTCATGTATACGGATTAGAATTCTAATTCATCACTGATCCATGAGTGACTCAAATTGAGTTAAAACACTCCATGCCTGCAGGCATGATCCACAGTGAAGCAGGTTCAAATCGATGCAGCACAAATTTTCTTGCCGCATGTACCTGAAAGTGGCAATTTTCCGGAAAATCGAACGCAGTTTGTCAAGAAGCTCCAACGTACGAACCGCCGGCCATTTCTATCCAGCGGGCCACAGGACGAGCACACTCACAGTGTTCGTACGTATTTTACATCGATCTCCTACATGAGGTTGACATGAATCATTTGACTCGTCCGCCGGCGGTACTGAAGCTATGGACAGAGTCGCTGATCAGGATCAGCGCGAAGTTCTATTGGCTGATTTCTTTCTGATGTTTCTCTCTCGAAAGTCGACGCCTCGATCTTCGAAGCCATATATACAATCAACTCCTTCTTAGGGCATACCCCTCCGTTACTGAGAAAATGCATACCTTACTAGGAGTATGCTTGAAAGTTAGTTTTGTTCCACGAAAAATGTATGCATTACAAGGCAGTATGACTTAGCAGGGGTATGCCAAAAGAGGGAGTTGACTGTATTCCAGTGTACCTGACAGAGTTTTTTGTAATTCGCCATCATTTAATGTGGATGTTCAAGTACGTATGTATGTCGGTTCTGAATGGATGTAGTTACATACCTGATACGTTGAGTTCTGCCTAGACTAGGACTTCTCACAGAATTAACAGGCTCCAAGGAAAATGACGGTCTGGAAATGTTTCGAAGCCCATACGAAGCCCGTACATTGAAGGAGGCGCAGAACAATTTACATAAGTATTGTGGACACTCATCCGTCTGCGGAAGTCGACAGCGGCCAAAATTTTAAATGACCGTGTATGTAGTAGCCGGTCTAGACGGTCAGACCTACAAAATGACGGCCAAAAAATTAAAACCCCAGTTGGACCCGTAGCTTTACTTCTCTGCGATAAAGAAAGTGCTCGTGTCTATTGACAGACTCAATGAACCGCTAGTTGAGGATATATACAAGCTCGAATACGAAGGACTTTTGCTCTTTCCTCCGACTTCCTCGAATATGAGGGACCTGAAGCTCTTTTCCTCCGACTTCCTCGCTGAGCCTCGAATCTGAAGAGGCCCTTTTGTGAGTTTATGACATGAATGTACTAAACGGAGCTGACTCGGAACTACGGCGCGAAACCACAACTTGATCGTGAAGGCTTGGTGGCACCAGGTGGCACCGTGGTCCTGTTGTGGCTGTGACACGAGACGCGACACACGTGACGGGACGCGCTCTGAAGTTGGGGTTATTTGTACCTCACGTGGGGTTGAGAACTACATCGCTGGACGAAAGGTTTCGAGTTTACTCCATCTCACTCGTCGTCTTGTACAACCATCATCGGACTGTCTACGAAAATTCTTTTCAATGTCCTCCGTGCCAGCGGCTTTACAAGTAAGTCTTTCCATCTCAATATCTTTTATCACAGTGGCTCAAGGCGTCCTCATCACCAGACACGTCGTGCATTGCGCACCACTCGTACAGCTACGGCCAAAGACTCGGAAAATGCAAACGCCCGTCCTTCTAGAATCGGCACCCGCGCGAAACCCATCTCATCCAACTCAAACACCACTTCTACAAACGGCGTCGCTGGTCGAGCAATTGGCACAACCGCCGCATCTCGGGCCAAGTCGGGCATCAATGGCGAGCTCAAGGCTGACCAAACTGCTGCAAAGCGGAAACGAGAAGCTTTTGGCGAGGTGACATCCTTCGTCGCCAATAACAGAGCAAGCACTACCAACATTAAGGGAAAAGAGAAGGAGAGGGAGGGTCAAAAGTTCGATGGTGTCGTCATCAACAAATCCAAAACCCTCACTCATCGGCAACCTCTTCGTACCGTCGCACCGACTCGTCAGACCAGGAAAGAGGAGGCTCTCCATCACATCACTGAAGAAACAGGCACGATCCAGGTCGTTGTGGACGAAAATGCGATGGCAGTTGATCCTCCTTCACAGTCCATTCTTCCCGCTCTCACTCTCCCCAAGTCTATCGCCGCTCCGGAGGATATCCCTGTGCGAGGCCGTAGGTCTGCAAGAGCTCATCCAGAACTCGACGATGAGTTGGAAGCAGGTCGCGTGTTTAAGAAGCCCCGTACTTCTTCTGAACCGCCCGACGCAGCTTCGGAGGAACGTCGTATGGCAGAACGTCATGCTGCAGAGCTCGACGCCCTTGCAGAGGAGGTGGAGGCGGATCCTGATGGTGAAGAATGGGAAGATCTCGATGCCGACGACGCAGATGACCCTCTCATGGTCAGTGAGTATGTACAAGATATCTTTGAGTACTTCAAGGAGATCGAGGTATGTGATAGAGTTCTTTGGGGACCTCAGCATTCTAACGTCCCACAGGTGACCACTATGCCCAATCCCAACTACATGGCCAACCAGAAAGACCTTGGATGGGCGATGCGCGGTATTCTTTCGGACTGGCTCATCGAACTGCAAGAAAGATTTCGACTCCTTCCCGAAACACTGTTTCTATGTCTCAACCTCATTGATCGTTTTTTATCTGCCCGAGTGGTGTCGCTGGCTAGACTCCAGTTGGTCGGTGTCACATGCATGTTTATTGCGGCCAAGGTTGAAGAGGTCGTCTGTCCTTCGGCGGAAGAACTCCTAGCTCAGACTGAGTCTTCCTACTCTGTCGCCGATGTTTTCAACGCCGAAAAATACGTGTTGAAAACACTGAACTGGAATCTCAACTACGCCAATCCGGTCCACTTCTTGCGGCGTGTCAGCAAAGCGGACGACTACAACGTCAGGGCACGGACTTTAGCCAAGTATTTGCTGGAGATTGCCTGCGTCGAATGGCGTCTGATTGCGGCACCCCCGAGTCTTCTTGCGGCGGCGGCTCTCTGGTTGGCACGTTTATCCTTGGGCTCGGAGAACTGGGTGAGCATATCTTCCTCGTTGTTTCTTTACTGTTCTGCTGACTGTCCGTTCTTTTTGATCAGACTCCAAACCTTGCCCACTATTCGTCTTATCCGGAGAGTGCTTTGATCCCAACCGCGAACCTTATGCTGAACTATGTCCTGAAACCTACTCGGCATGAATCATTCTACAAAAAGTATGCACGGAAAAAGTTCTTGAAGGTATACTCTTTCCCTGGTGTATTTGCGTTTCTTCTTACATATTGGTGCAGGTCAGTGTCTTCTTCAGGAGCTGGGTCTTGGAGCGCTGGGTAGAGGACACCCCAGTGAATTTGAACAAGGAGCTTCCTGGGATCAAGGCCGACATTCGAGCTGCCCGTGCAGAGGAGGAGTTGAACAAAGCCAAAGAAGAGGATGAAGTCGCTGCTCAACTGTAAATCGCCATTCGGAACGGAACATATCATCATCTTGCATCTCAATCTGTTTCAATTATCATATTTCATCCAATCACATCGCTACCACCAATGTTTTCCTTGGTCCTTTTTCACCTCATTTTCCTGTCTCTCGTCCTGCATGTCCCAATACGCTCTTTCCATGATATGGTTATTATGTCTTTATTGCACATGTGTCTTCCTGTTCGGAATTTGGACAGCCTATTAATGCCATTTTCATCATTTAAATAATAAACCAATACCCCCCTTTGATCCCCTTCCTTCGTTTCCCGCTGCCCTTTACTTCGTCTTCTACTTTGTCCCACATGTCGGCCGTTTATTACAAGAGCCTCGTGCGTGTGCTGGTTATGTTCTTGATTTGTTTTCTTGTGACCGCCTTCATACAATACAGACCTAGAGTAAAAAAAGCGAATACTATAATGTTTCGCTTCGTAAGATCGTAACACATAGGTACAAGTAGTCAACTACACTTTCGACTTTGTATTGGTACTGTATTCTGCACCACAATCTCCAACCATTTCCCAGACCCTTCTCGCACTATCACCCAGTGCGAAGCTGTCAAGCCTATTGCGATCATCTTCATCCAGTCGAAGCCCAAACACATTCAGGTTTTCTTGGACATTGCTAGAGACACCAAGTCGTGTGCCGACGATGACAGAAGCGACTTCAGGTCGGTCCAAAACCCAGCGAGTCGCAACGTTAGTTAAAGTTAGGGCTTGCCGGGGGGTTGAGTGTTTGTCGGCAATAGACCTAAGTGTTGCAAGGAGCTCTTGAAACTTTGGCCATGTACCCCAAGTGAGTATCATATCAAAGTACTGCGATAAGGTGTATCAGAAAATTGGGTACGATGATCAGAAACTGGAAAATAGATACCTTGCGTTGTGAAGGCGTAAGCGCTGCACTCTCGGAGTAAACATCTGGCGATTTTTGGCCTAGCCATTTCTGAGAAAGGAATCCGCCGCACTGGCCGTTTGGAGTCAATAGAAGGAGAGCTGTGAGTCACTTTGGCAACTCACGAAAGATCCGTATGTCAGGAGTTTGATGCCATACTTGAGGCATACTTCGGACATTTCCACCGTGGGCCGGGCATCCACCAGAGAGAACTATATCGACGAAGGAAGTTCGCACCGAGGTTGTGAGAATGACAAGACAGATCACCTACTTGTACCTGATTCGACACAACACCTACTTCGCCAATCTTGTTCAAAAGGTACTCGGCCGCCTCCTCCATATGCTTTGAATCGAAATTGCATAGTCCGACGTTGGTGACTAGTTGCGGATGCGTTTTGGTAATTTGTACAAGTTTTGCGAGGATGGGAAGGTAGATTTTATTGGAATACTGAACAAATATCGAGATCAGCGAGCTGGACGAGCACAGAATGACGACATGCAGACTTACATCATACCAGTGGAACTTCGATTCGCAAAGTTGATCAGACGTCCATCTGCCTGATGATGAGAATTGTGGCATTCCTCACCTGGAGTAATTCCACTCTTCCTCCCAATCTTTTGTACCTTTCTTTGACTCTCTCCAGAACTAATTCATCTAGACAATCTCCTTCAATCTTTAGTGGCCGGAAAACACACCACTTGGTGCATGCAATGACCTGCTGTTGTACTTCAGAAGGGAGAGATTTTCGGAATGATCCCCAAACGAGTTCAGCATCGCCCTGTAGTGGCATCCCGTTAGGAAATATGGCCAAAATATTCTCAAAAGACTCACATAATGATCTGCCATATCGGATGCTACCAAACCAGATTCTATCAACTCTACCAATGCTTTCTCTTGCTTCGCACTAGATGCAGAGCCCCATGCTGCTGAAGACATTTGCCAAAAGCCATTCAAGAGCCTTGGAAGTCTTAAGGATGTGGTAGACCCTGTTTGAGCTCCGAGCTCGGCGTATGCAATTTGAGACCACTGGGCGAGGTTGCAATTGATTATAATTTCGTTTGCAGTGGGAGAAGTAGAAGAGCTGAGAGCGATAAGCATCTTGAGTGGCACTGACTTGGTTTGGACGGTATCGACACCGTTGATGTGAAGGTCGTAGTTTAGGATGAGCGTTTGATGGGCACTGTTAGCGGCATGTGTAAGGCTGATGGGAGGAGTAGAGGCGTCGAGGAAATCTTGAACTTGTTTTCGGGCCCTTATAAAGGGAAAGTCGAGTCGTTCCTGGATGCAGTAGGACTGACATCGCGCTAGGGAGTCCAGAAGTTCGAGAAGCAGGTCCTTGGTCTCATCATCCGGAGATGAGGTACCTGAAGCGTTCAAAGACTCCTTCAAAGCCTGGATGGCCTGTACCAAGTCACCACACACACTGGCGAGAGCTGCACCCAATGCATGCGCACTGGTGGTATGATCACCATCATCGGTCACCCATCGGGCACCGGCCATGGGGATGGCATTGAGAAGGTGGGTCAATCTGTTAGTGTTCTGAGCAATTGCCAACCGGATCTTGGAAAAAGAAGATGGTCAAAGCTTACAGTGGTAACGACTCTTTCGCCAGTTTGCTGGAGAACCAACAACGGATGTCAGAGATGAACTGAGGATACTCTGGTTCCTTGAGCGGACTAGAAGGGAAGAGCTGGTCTGCGGGGAGTAACTCTGGAGGATTGGTGAGTAGTCTGGTACGGACGTGAGAGACGAAGGTTCTCTGGGCTTCAAGGCTCTGCGACACCAAAAGGCGCAGTGACGACTTGAGTAGCTGTGGAGGGACTGCGTTCATGGTTAACAGACGCATCGACGAGATCGAAAAAGTCGGCTTACGCTGGGAGATGAGGACGTCGTCCATGGTATTCCTAAAATCGTCGTTAGGAAACGTCATTGGACTGTGATCAGGAATGGCTTACACATGGCCAGAGGTGAACATCGTGGTTCGATTAGACGCAGAAATGAGAATATTTTGGCTTTATATGCGGTGCAGTGGCTCACCGCAAGAAAGTGAAACAAAAGAGAGACAAATATTAGATAAAATATTAACCAGCGGGCACAGCGGCCCTTAGCCAGTCAGAAAATGAGGAGTATTTTGTTTCGGATGGGTCTTGGATGGAGACAGCGCGATATTATTTGAACACCGGGATATGCAAATCCCCAGCAGAAGACAGCTCGCCACCACAGAACTGATTGTTAAGAAGTGATAGGCGAGTTGTTGAGAGACCGATGTGTACCTCATCCTTCCAGCTATACGCCAGTCTGGTATTTGTGTCTTTCCTCAAACAGAGGCGGATAATGGAGAGACGATGAACCAGGTGGGGCTACTTTCCATTTTTGGTAGAGAACAAAGGACAAGGGAACGATAATGCAAGTTCACAGTGGGAGGGCTGTACATGGTGTGATTGCCAATTGGATTTGAGGAAGCCAGCCTTACCCTTTTCCATGCATTAACGAGAGTACCATGGCCTTGTCATCATGGGCTTGTCTGGTTTTTTGTATGTAACACGGCTAATAGGAAAAGATGACGAGACATATTGTAAGAAACCAGGACAATTTTGCGAAACCTTTACACGCCATGCTAGAATGTTTTGAGGCTTGAAGGAGATCTGAAGGAGATTTGAAGTCAGAAATATCCGAAAATCCGATTCGGACCTTCCCACCTCCATGTCGACCGTCCGCGTTCCAATTCGTCGTCTACAAGCTGCCAACGAAGCATTTACAAACCATGAACTGCAACGGCCACCATCTCTGCCAGTTGCCAACCCCACTAATTCTTTCTGGCTCGACAGCACCCCCAGTGGTATGGCAAAGGAAGGAAGCACAGGCGTCTTGACGAAGGATGCAGATATTTGCATTATCGGTTCTGGAATCACCGGGGTTTCAGTCGCATATCATATCTCGAAGATCCTGCAAGAGAAACGGTCTGCAAAGCCGCTGACCGCCACCATATTGGAATCCAGAGATTTTTGTTAGCCGTGTCTGCTTGTCATACCTGGGTTTGATTCATTCATTCACGGTGTATTATATATTTTTATCCTCCAGGTTCTGGTGCGACTGGTGCGTTCAGCTGACGCTCTCAATGATGCGGTGGAAGTGATCTGTACCTTTCGGGCTTTTTGCCAGGTCGTAATGGAGGACATCTATGTCCAGCTATATTCATTGATTTTAAGGACCTCGAGTCGCGATATGGCACCCAAGAAGCAGTTAAATCCATTGCCATCGAGAACCACACGGCAAATAGCATACTCAAGTACATCGCAGATGAGGGATTGGCGGACAAAGTCGATTTAGTTGGCGGAGGACACATCACCCTCTTTGTAACGGAAAAAGAGTACGTCGAGGCTACAGCGGATTTTGAAGCTGCAAAAGAGGCAGGCCTACCTGTGGACGATGTTGAATGGATAGAGAGGAAGTCAATGCATGAAGTACGTGCCAGTTGGGAGGTCATTACTATTCAACTTGGTGCTCAATGACTGCAGACATACGGCATAGACTTTCCTGGTGCAAGAATCACAACCAAAGGTCACAATCTCTGGCCCCTTAAGCTCGTTACTCAATTGTACTACTCTGCCAAATCGAATCCAGCCCATCTTTCTCTCAATCTCCACACCAGTACTCCGGTCACTTCTATCGAATATTTGGATGATGCAGGAGATGGTCATGGTAGTAGACGACTGAAGGTTAATACTCCCCGTGGCTCAATAATGACCTCGTATATCCTACACGCAACCAACGCCTATGCAAGTTACCTCCTTCCACATATGCACGGTCCAGAAGGAATCGTTCCGACCCGGGGCCAGGTTATTGCTTCACGAGCTGCATGCTCGTCGGAGAACTTGACCAAAAGTGCTTGGTATACGAATGAGGGCTTTGAGTACTGGTTTCCTAGGCCTCTCAAGTCTGATATCGAAGGGGCAGGAGAAGCAGATTTTCCTCTATGTATATTAGGTGGAGGCAGAGGTGCAGCTAGTCCTGGATTCGAGTGGTATGAGGCTGATGACAGTACTTGCAACAAACTCGTTGGGGATGCGTTGAAGGGGTTTTTGCCTGGATTGTTTCCGGGGAAGTATGAGGAAGGAAAGGAGCCTGAGATGGAGTGGGTAAGACTCTTTTGTTCGTTTTTGATTTAGTTGAGCCTGACGAATATGTACAGTCGGGGATTATGGGTTTCACCAAGATGAGAGATCCGTTTGTGAGTATGCTTTCGATGAGGGATTCTCCTGTTTGACTCTGGTTGCTCTAGGTTGGTCCTGTGATTAAGTCGGGAACATCCTTCAGTGGCCAGTATATCTCAGCAGGCTACTCCGGGCATGGAATGCCTCGCGCGTTCTCTTGGTATGTCTAGTGCCTTTCTTTGGATTTCTGAACCTGTCCTCATGTATTTCTACACTTCTAGTGCTCAAGTAGTAGCCTCGATGATATTGGCTGACATGTTCGGAGAGACCTGGGAAGCTCCGGAATGGTTGCCAGAGAGGTTTTTAACATACAAGAGAGATTCTTCCGAGAGTTGAGCGAGTTCGATGAGACTCACCGAAACTATACAACTTGCAAAGTAGCACTACTGTATAGATGGACATGGTACACCAAGATAGCTAAACAACGAGAGAACTACAATCCTGAAAGGCAGAAAAGAAAAGAAGATAGATGAGACCTCAGACAGCGATGACCATTGGTACATCACCATCTGGTGGCTCAGAATTCACAGTTGAAGACCTAAGTGACTTGCGTTCCGCTGCCCGCGCTTGAAGAGCCTCGATTTCTGCTTGCAGTTTCGCCTACGGGGACTAGGATGAGTTGGCGAACGGGGAGATAAAACATAGAATGTAATACCGCTTTTTCTTCTAGTTCTGTTTGACTGAAAATAGAGAAGGGCGGTGCTGGTGGTGGTTTGTTCCTGTCGCCTGCAGCGTCGTGAGATTAGTGAGAAGAATAAGATTGCGAGGATGGGATACGCACCGTTGGCTGCGTGAGCAAAGACTTCGTTCATGAGGTCGTGGTTTCGTTTGTAACGCGTTGTTGCCAGAGCCCTTGTTGAGATTACCTCTGCTTCATCTGGATGAAAGAAAAATGTATAATCTAATCTGTCGGTGGAGACTTTAGAAACATACCTCCAGAGTCCTCGTCTTCTGGTCTGGATCTCTGTTTCAAAATTAACAACCACGACATCGTTGAAATACAAACTGCTCACCATTGGGGCATTTCCCGCTCGAGCTCTCGCTTGCTGTGCCTGCCTTTCACTCTCCCTTCTTCGTTGCTCCAGCATCTCCATATTGTTATTTTGTTGGGCCAACATAGCTTGCTGTTGCGGCGTATAGTTCATAGGCATTCCTGGCACCATACCCATAGAATTGGATGGACCTGGATTTTGCGGTGGAGGACCATTTGGGTAGACTTTTTGACCAGCTTTATCTCCCAAGACGAATACGCTGGGTTCCATGACTTGTCGTAGAGGGTAGATTCGGACGTGTTGATGTTGTAAGGAGGAGACAATCGCTAGTAGGAGATAGAAAGGTTAGGAGTGTTAATGCTTGAGATGATGGAACACGCACGCGCTTGGGGACCTCTGGAGTAGTGGACAAGGTAAAGGTTTGGGTGCCCGCTTTTCGTGAAGCGGTAGCGTCGACGGCAGCGCCATGCAATGTGTTCTGAGGTGCCTGGTATAAAGCCAAATTTGATCTCGGTGACTTCAACTTCCTGTATACTTCATGAGCACAAGACGCGTAGTGTATTTTGAACAAAGTCACTGACACGCTGGGGACCAACTGGGAGTGTAAATTTGTTTTCGCTGTCTTGCCAGCGTATGCCGTCGTTTGGAAAGGCATTTGGTTGGTTCAGGAAGACTATATAGACAGCACCGTCTGTAACGAACAAGGCGTAAGTAAAGCCGGAGACGCGACTTGACGTGTGCAGGACTTACCCTGAGGTTTGTCTATCCAACCCCAACTGAAGGGATTTTGCTGGGCCATCACGGTAGCGCGTAGGAGCATGTTGACTGCGGTATCGAGCGTAATTTGAGGATGGAAGCCCAAATCATTTGGAAAACGGAGACAGAGGCCTTCGGCTTGTGCTTGCTGAAGAGACATTTTGGTCAATGTGTGACCGTCACAAATTTCATTGGCTCTTGGACTACCACTACTTCTGCTACTACTGTACTACGGTCACTGTGCGATTCCGATGTGCAATTGTACTCTTTTCGAGCTGAATCTTGCTGTGATTCCTCAATAGGTCTTGATTACCTCCCTCCTCGACATACTCGGGTCCTCAACTCGGTGTTATAATCAAGGACTGGTCGTTGCTTTAACGAGATCTACCACCGCACAACATGATGACCCAGTTATCTTCCCCTATTGCTGAGCCTCCAAAGGTCTCTGTAGATCGATATCGTGGAGCTGTCGTCGAAGTGAGTTTCCGGCAGTAATGCATCAATCCTTTCTAATCTTTGGAATAGGATTTACAGTTACCACCTGCTTTTGCTCTTCCTTTTACGGAGCACGTTTCTCGTGTGATCGAACTTGCCTTTGAACGAGAGTTCTCTCATATACCGTGCGTCGTACATCATTGATGGTAAATCTCGCTTATTCACTGGCTCTTTGGATTCTATTAGGATATTAGACAAACATCGGAAACCTCTTGGATACGTTGAAGTGGCTTCTCTAAAGGAAAAGTGGGAAGCAGGACAGATGGACCCAGTTGAGTTCCTTTTGAGGTTCCGGGCTCGAGGAAAGTGTTGACCTCTCTACAGAACGATAAGGTCGAAAAATACTTGACCAAATTCAAACGTTCATCTTCAGAGCCTTACACCCTGATCACTCCTCTTACACCTCTCAGTGAACTCGAGGAATTCTTGAAATCGAATATATTCGCTCTTGGTGGGTGGTGCTATCCCTACTTTGCTCGTTGGTTCTGACCATGTCTTTCCCTCGTCCAGTCACGGATTACGAACGAAAATTCGTCCTCGCCGTTGCAACGTCTGACGACATTAAAGAATTTGCCAAGAGGGGTGGTTTTTAGTCGGCCTGTAGAATAATTGTAGAACTTGGAATTTCTGTACAGAAGACAATGTATACTACGTATGACAGTTCATACGCTACGTCTCGACTTTGCTCGCTCCTTCCTATTCCTAGCAAATGTGCAACGTATTCAGTGCGTAGGTCCGTAGGGCTGCTGCAAACCCCTGTCACTGACAGCCTTACAGGCTCCAGGAAAATTGCAAGGCAACGGATGTCACTCACTGCAAACTAATCATGCAAGACGTCAAGGCAGTATCAAAGGGCGCAGCCAATGGCATTAAAGCGTCCACTGAGAACCCGAAATGCCTGTCAACGGAAAGGGGACGTGAAGACAAGTTGACAACAACGGTAACAATCTCGGACCAAAAATGACCTCTGGAGTGAGAGTACCCCTCAAGAGTCTGTAAAAGTCATCCGTAGTAGGCTAGCAAGTTTGCCTCGGCGCTTGTTTCAGAGTTATTCACTTGAGGAACCTCGAAGAGCGGGACACAGATCAAGAGTAACATTGATAGCCGGCAGTGCAGACGACGTATCACAGTGGGTGCAGTGAGTGTCCATGCCAATATGTACAACTTGGTATTCCCACGTGGGAATTCGCCACGTCTTTAGACTTCCAGACACGTCCTTCCAACGCTTCTTCGTTTCCTCCACCATGACCTCGCGCATCAGTATTGCCCGCCCACAGTCAGCGACCAGCTACAACCCGGATCCTCACGGCTTCTCCAACTCCAGACCTTCGTCGGGCTACCGCTCAGCTAACCCTGATGACCCAGTCGAAAAAATTCGCGCATTCAGCAAACAAGTCGAAGACAATGTAGAAATATACTCGCAACCGTTGAAGCCCCATTTGCCGGCCATTGGGCGTTTCTTGATTGTGGTCACCTTCCTGGAGGACGCACTAAGGATCATGACGCAGTGGGGAGACCAGATTTGGTACTTGCAACAGTATGTGTTTTTGTTTCATATACCGAAGGATTTGCGTTCTTGGCACTCCCTTGGAGCATCTTCGAACGGTGTAGTCTGTATGTCCTGTTTCTGACCTGGAAGCTCCTTACAGACACCGGAAATTCCCTTGGGGAATCTCGCATCTTTTCCTCATCATTAACGTCCTTGTAAGTGTGCTGTCCTAGCGTTCGCAGTCATAGCTCCCGACTGACAGTTCTTTTCGCATAGACCATGATCATTGCTTCCGGTGCCGTCATTTCCAAGAGATATACCGAATACGCTGTAGCTGGACTACTTAGCGTTGTCATCATTCAAGGCTTCGGTTATGGTCTCATCTTCGACCTCACGTTCTTCCTGCGCAATCTCAGTGTCATTGGTGGTCTCTTCATGGTTTTCAGTGACTCTATGATCACCCGTAAGACTCCATTCGCTGGACTACCTACTATCAGCGAGACGGACCGCAAGAAATAGTACGCCCTTCTACATTTTGTCTCTCTACGTGTGCTGACCATTTTCGTAGCTTCTTGCTCGCAGGACGTGTACTCCTCATCTTCCTTTTCCTTGGTTTCATTATCCAAGGTGACTGGAGTATTGCTCGTCTTTTCGTTTCGACCGTCGGTTTCGCTGCGTGTGTCATGGTCGCCGTTGGCTTCAAGGCCAAGTGGTCTGCAACCTTCCTCGTTCTCGTGCTCAGTATCTTGAACGTGTTCGCCAACAACTGGTGGAGTGTACCTTCCGCTCATCCTCAGAGAGATTTCTTGAAGTACGACTTTTTCCAGACGCTTTGTGAGTTCATCTTCTGTTTGGGTAATAGGAATGTGTGCTGACCTTGCGTGACCCATGCTAGCTATCGTGGGCGGTCTCATACTGTTGGTAAACATGGGACCTGGTGGGTTTTCCGTGGATGAGAAAAAGAAGACATACTAGTCTTGTTGTCTACTAGATGATGTGGTTGTGGGTAGCTTCGTGGATATGGAATACATACAAGTTGGAGAGGATCTCCATTTTTAAAGGATGTGCCGTATTTCTCAGGACGTCTCGTCGAAGCTAGAGGCTGCAAAGGGGCTACCTACGCTTTCATATCACATCACTACATGTAGGGACTATATATTTAAAATCTTCCCTTACCCTCTCTTGTAACTATTGGCTTTGTAAATTCATTTATGGATTGTAGTGCGCATTGATTGACATCACCTCGTCGTAAAATCGACGTTGTACGTTGAGCCGCGATGGTGAACGACATGCGCAGTGGTGCACACCCCAACTTGGATTATGCATCTCCTGCGCCATGTGCTCGCCAAAACCTCTGTCTCGCTGTTTCAAACTCGTCTTGTTCTGGAAAATCGGGGGCAGCATATGAACCAGGCAGCCCTCAGCTTCGCAAAGGTTGTTTCCCCAATGAATCTCCTCCCTCTAAACAGGTCTGTACGTCTCATTGTAAACTGCGAGTCTGCTTCGTAGACCGTACCGGGAGGCCAAAGCATCAATCGCGGAGCGTCTGGCTAAGGACGAGGTCATCAACAGGCGGTATGATCAGCAATCGCTGTGGGAGATAAGACATGTCCCAGACGGCCTATGGTTTCAACTCCGAGTCCAGGCGTCAAGGGGAAGTCAGTTGTGTGCCAAAGAAGAGTGCTGGTGGTGTGTTGGAGCAGATATTGTGGCCATTAGTGGCATAAGCTTAGATGGTGATGACGAGGGCCGCCTTTCAAGTTGAAGGGCCACCAGAGACTGGATAGGAGCAACGATAGCAGCTTTTGCAGAGTCCACGCTGTCAAGACTCAAGGCGTCTCAATGCACCTGCCTGCATGATCGTTTCGAGTCCAGTCAGGTCCTGACTAGTCAGGGCTCAGACGATGCAAATTTTGATAACAGAAGGGCCGCTGGCCTCGTCACAGTCAATAGAAGATGGGTAAAGACGAGAGACCCTCGATGCAGCTCAGGTAACTTTTAATGAAGCGAAAAGGCCGGCCGGGATACGTGGTTTTTAGGCATTCTTTGCCAAGTACATGAGGTTGTGGCAAGGTTGTGGTATCTGCAGGTACTTCGGAGGTATCCTGGGAAGTCACGGAGAGTTTGGACGCAAGTTGGAGATGAAAGAGAAGAGGAAAAGTGTTAATGATGCCCAGAACAAATAAATACAGGGCAGCGTAAGTTCTACAAAGATTCTATATGTACTATGTATGTACAGTGTAAATACTAAGCAAGAAGCAGTATAATATAGCTAAGTGAGACGTTGGGGTTTCCGCTTGCATGCATGCGTGTAAGTAAGGGAGAAAATGTACTACTCTATAGATCTATATGAGTGAGGGATTGCAAGTTAGTAGATATATATGTATACATTAGAGGAGAGAGTGATGTTTGTAGCTATGCGAGCACGAAAGAAAGCAACTGTAAAATGAGCAACGAATGTGAGTAGCGAATATCCCTGGTGACCCTCTTCCGCCCGTCCACCTGAGAAAAAGGGTGCTAAAGGTTTTCTCCAATATGAGCATTGAGACTCGGGTCATTCATGACATGGATTGGCCGCCCAGCGTCATAGGCACTGCACTTCATACTTGAAAAAGTACTGGTGGAATGAGAAGAGCTGTTTTTTCATCCGGCTGGCCAGTTCACGAGTCCAGCGAGCACTACATCACCACCCTCCATTCTGAGAATGAAGACCCAGAGAGTTCCAGGAGTCCTGAACCCGAGTTAACACAACGACGCCCTCGTTGTCCCCATTTTGACCGTATCAGACCAAGCTCTGAGCGTTTCCCATTATATTCCTCCACTCTTTCGCCTCTACCCAAATCTCGCCACCAAGCCATCATAGACGAGGAACACAATGCCCGATGAAGGAACAGCCCTCGCCATGGTCATTCCACAGCCAGAATATAAACCACGAAAGCCATGGGAGCGGTAGATAGTGACGAATGTTGATAGAAACGACGAGGAAGGCTTTAACCGAACTTTCGGTTTCGATTGGGAAGGCGAGGAAGAGGAAGACGTTGGAGAAGTGGAAGAAGAGGATGTCCCAACAGCCCACTCCCTCGCAGCGGTGGCAGTACTCGCACGATGAGAGAGTAATTCTTCCTCGGTCTGCATCACGCTTTTGACTGTATCAGCAGGGTACAGGGCAGCTACGCAGAATGCACCCGATACGGAACCTGCAAGGGCTGATTCCCAGGGAAGGAGAGCGGGTGGGGAAGGTGAAGGTGGATGACGAGCAATGAGAAGTCTCGCGACGTATTCCTTCATTGCGAACCACGATGCTGTTCCGCCTGTTTCTCGTAGAAGCGTTCCGGTGTGACCGAGCCACAGACCACGGATACCGTTCGTTTTGAGGATATTGCGAATGATGGAGAAGGGACCTGGGAGAGGATCGTGGTTATGGGAGGTGGCTGGGAAGAGGAATTTGGAATGGGGAGGGTCGAGGGGAGAGAGAGCCGCTGAAGTTATTGGATAGCCCACGGGTGGTATACGAGGAGGTGTATGGGTGTTCATCATCTGAACCTGGATTTTGCATTTTACGAGCTCGATAGGTGTGAGCAGAAAAGACGTTACTGCTCCTGCACCCGCGGACGCCAAACCGAGTTGGGGAATAGTCAACTCTTGTTGGGTGTAGTGATGAATGAGATTTTTGAAGGTCGAGTAAGCACAGAAGATAGCAGCAGTTTCAACAGTGGAACCAACGAGAGGAACGGGTAGTCCTCGATAGAGACCAGTGATGCCTTCGGCCTGGTATGTTTTTACGAGACAATCAATGGGACCTTTGAACTGTTTCTGGCCAGTCAAGAGCTGAGACTGCAGTCTGACCTTGGCCAAGTCGAAGGGGTACTCGAAGACCTCGGAGATGATCCCAGCGGTGCTTCCAAAGACGATGTCCTTGAGCGAGTCGTGCATACCCTCACGTGTTCATTCCATTCTCAAAAATGTCCATGAACATCTTCGGCGACCAAGCCACTGAAGAAAAGGGGGAAAATGCTCGTCTCTCCTCTTTTGTCGGCGCTCTTGCCCTTGGGGATCTCGTCAAATCAACGCTGGGTCCCAAAGGGATGAACAAAATTCTACAGTCCGGGTCTACCGGCGATATTAACGTCACAAACGATGGCGCCACGATTCTCAAAGCTATTCAACTCGACAATGCTGCTGCAAAGATTCTTGTGAACATATCCAAAGTACAAGATGACGAAGTGGGGGATGGGACGACCAGTGTCTGTGTTTTGGCTGCAGAGATTTTGAGGGAGGCAGAAAAGTTGATCGCGATGAAGATCCATCCTCAGACGATTGTCGAAGGGATCAGACTGGCTAGTGCAGAATCTTTGAGGGCTTTGGAGGCGTCTGCCGTCGATAATGCGTGCGTCTGTCTCTGTTTTTTTTTAGGCTTCGCCTCTCATACATCTCTCAGATCAGATCCCGTCGCGTTCAGAAAAGATCTTTTCAACATTGCAAGAACCACCTTATCCTCCAAAGTCTTGTCTCAAGCTAAAGACTATTTCGCTGATTTGGCTGTGGATGCTGTTCTGAGACTCAAGGCGCGTCCTCAGCTCGTTTTTCATTCTTTGCTTTTCCTTATCTTTCCTTTCCAGGGCTCCACCGATCTTGACCACATACAAATCATCAAAAAGCCAGGCGGCAAGCTCACAGATTCCTACCTCGAGGAAGGCTTCATTCTCGACAAAACCATCGCCGTCAACTCTCCAAAGCGTATCGAAAATGCCAAAATCCTTGTTGCAAACACTTCCATGGATACAGACAAGATCAAAATATTTGGGGCTAAAATGCGTGTGGATTCGACTGGGAAACTCGCCGAACTTGAGCGAGCGGAAAAAGAAAAGATGGCAAAGAAGGTAGAGGACATAGCGAAGCATGGAGTCAATGTCTTCGTTAACCGGCAGCTGGTATATAATTACCCAGAGAGTTTGTTAGCTGAGAAGGGTATCCTGGTGATTGAACACGCGGATTTCGATGGCGTGGAGAGGTTGAGTCTGGTTACTGGAGGAGAGATTGTCTCAACGTTTGGGAATCCGGACAAGGTCAAACTGGGTTATGCACAGGTGGTCGAGGAAGTAATGATTGGAGAAGACAAAGTAGGACTGTCTTTCCCCTCTTGCTTTTAGCATGAAAGCTGACGATTTCTCAGCTGATCAAATTCTCGGGCCTCCCATCTTCCTCGTCCGCTTGTACAGTCGTTCTACGCGGTTCGACCAACCAAATACTAGACGAAGCTGAACGCTCATTACATGATGCTCTTTCCGTCTTATCCCAAACCGCATCCACAGAACATCGAACCGTCTTGGGTGGAGGCTGTTCTGAGATGCTCATGGCATGCGCAGTGGATACCCTCGCTCGTAAAACTACCGGAAAGAAGAGTGTGGCTATAGAGTCTTTTGCCAAGGCTTTACGGACGATTCCAGCGATACTGGCGGGTAATGCGGGGCTAGACGCGACAGAGTTGGTTGCGGAGCTAAGAGCAGAGCATTTTGAGGGACGCAGGGATAAGGGACTGGATTTGACCTCTAGCTCGACGGGTGAGGGCAAGGTGGGAAGTATGAGGGAGTTAGGCGTAACAGAGAGTTACAAGCTGAAAAAACAGGTGGTATTGAGTGCCACGGAAGCAGCGGAGATGATCGTTCGGTAGGTGATCCTTTTGTTGTCTTGATTTGTCTTAGTGCTGATGGTGTTCCAGTGTGGATGATATCTTGAGGGCTGCACCTAGAAGGAGGGAGGCAGTATAGAGATGTAGAACTATTTTGTACTATTGCAGCTGAACAGCCGACATCACAATCATGTATAAATATTGGCTTCAATCCAACTACATTAGAACACGACACAAATCGCGTATATGTATTTTATCGGTATGCTAAGACAGGCTCTAAATGTATACCATTAAGCGACAAAAGCCTTGCCCTTTTCAATGTTCTTCTTGAGCTCGGGCAAGCAGGCTTCCAAAAGCTTCTCTTCCTCAGGAGCGAGAGGACCGACAGGGTGAATCTTTTCAACACCCTTGGGCTGGAATACCACTTAGTAAACCTGCCATCTCATAATGACAGGAAAGAGGACACTCACCCCAAGCTCAACCAAACTCGAGAAGAAATCAACGCCCTGCGACTCATACAAGGGACTCTTCACAAACGTAGGCGTCACAACATCCTTCTCACCATTCAATCCCCTCAACAACGCATTCGCAAACTTGGCACCAGCGTAAGCCATGGAAAGCGTTGCACTACCTGCTCCATCCTTTGCCTTGACGACTTCATCACCACCGAATTGAATCCTGTGTACCAACTGCCCGTATGTCTCTCCGCTACCAACAAGAGATTTACCCAAGTTGGTTTGGGAGAGGAGAGGGACAATAGTAGCACCAGAGTGACCACCAATGACCGGAACGTCACATTCGGCGGGTGTGGAGCCGGTGACGAGAGAGAGGAAGCGGGAGGCACGGACGACGTCGAGAGTTGTAACTCCGAAAACGCGGTTGGGGTCAAAGGCGCCGAGTTTGGAGAGAGTGGATGCGACGATGGGAACGGTGGAGTTGACAGGGTTGGAGATAACCAAAATGTGGGCGGTGGGGGCGACGCGACCCACAGCAGAAGCCAGGTCGCGGACAATGGAAGCGTTGGTCTGAAACGAATGAGAAGAGGAAAAAGATGAACAGAACAAGCTACTCACATTGAAAAGGTCATCACGGGTCATCTGGGAGCGGGATTAGACGGAGGCTTTTACATGAAAGCTGAGACTTGGTTCGACTTACCCCGGGCTAAAAACTTCGTGGTCAGAAGAAATAGGGATGGCTGAGAACCAAGCTACACACCTTTCTAGGAACACCAGCTGGAATAACAACAACCTGTACGCCGTCTAGAGCTTGGTCGAGCTGGTCTGCAGCATATCCTTTTACCTACACGTCACACGACACAGCTACGTGTGAGTCAAGGAAACTAGCTAGAGGAGACATAGCGCACCTCCGAAGGAGTATCGACGTGACTAACGTCCGCTGCAACACCAGGTGCACCCCGGATATCGTACAGGCTCAAGGAAGAGACTAAAGGATCGGTTTTGAGGAGCAGGGAGAGAGGTTGGCCAATTCCTCCTCCAGCACCGAGAACAGCGACTTTGGTTTGCCGGGGAGTAGAGGTAGAGAAAAGACGAGAAGAAGAGGCCAAAGACGAACGGAGGGCAGAGCGAGCGAACATGATGGTGGTTAGGGAAAAAGAACGTTTCGGGTTCCGTTGACGCGCATGGACGCGAATCGTGGGAATGACCGGGATAGGTCGGGATTAGAGGTGCTTTGCCGCTTAGCTAATTGCTCCGTCTTCGAACGCGCAGGACGAAATATAATAAGTGAACGCGGCGACCCCAAAATGAGGCTGCCCGAAAAGGAAATGAGATTAGGATGAAGAGAAAGGGCTACAGAGCATTCAGTGTTCAAGAATGGGAGTAACATTAAAAACCTGTGAGAGAAAACCCTGGGAAAAGGGGGGCCTCTTGAACTCGTACCATTAGTCTCGTGAAACCAGACTGACAATACCCACCAAGGGGTGGGGGGGCCGTGATGCCGTGACATTGGGTCGGTCGGTCGGTCGGTCGGTTGGTTGAGGGTCTAAAAAAATTTTGGTACCAAATTTTTTTGGAGAAAAGTTGGGCTGGGACACACAACATGACATTTTCTGACCTGGTAATACCTCTCACAGTACTTTCCGAGGTGTGAAACTAAAATTTGAAGTGAAGAACCCTTGAAAAGAACATGTATGAGTTGAAGTACGAGGCTTGATAGGGGTGTGGGAACGTCAACTGAGCTTCGTCACTGAGAAATTGTGTGAAGCATGGGAAGGACCTTCCTGATATAGGGTCGGTCAGTCGGTCGGTTGTCCAAATTGACCCTTAAAAAATTTTTCGACCTGATATCCTTAGAGCAAATTCAATAAATATACGGACGATCGTTTGTTTTTTTTCACGAGGGTCGACCTCAAAGGCTCAACGGCACTAGATCGGGGCATCGTTTTGGCCGAGTCCCGGCTTGCCCACAGGTTACAGTACGCGACAAGTACGCGACCTCGCTGAGCACTCTTGATTCCATACTGCTATAGAACTTGTTCTAGATGTAATCATACTTTATTAGGACTACAATATGCAGACTATAGTACTCGAGCTCACATTCTGTTTGCGTCTCGAACCTTCTACACTATGTTACTGTAGGTACAGCACTAAAATAAACTATAGCGGAGTGAGAATCATGCAAAAGTACATCTTGAGCAGATATTGAGGCAAGGCGAGCTGCCTGGGTGCAAAGCCGGAAGAGGAAATGAAAGGACTATATGAGCCGGTTTGGAGCTGGTTGTATGAAAGGACTTCGGAGAATGGCGGTTTTGAGGGAATAAGATGCAGGCATTAGCCGTATTGTCTTGGTTTCGGGAAGACGTGCTTTGAGGCCATCTCTTGATTGTACAAGAGGTCGTTGCAAGCGTGTTGGAGATGATGGTGGTACAACTTCACGTTTAGGTAATAGAAGCCGGGGCTCGGCCAAAAGCCCGCCAATGGAGTGCCTTTGACCTGATCGGATTTTTTTTTTTTTGCGATTCCGTATATTTATGAAATCTGCTCTAAAATTTTTTTTGCCCACCCCTTGATACCCACTATGTGTGTCTGTAGTCTGGAAGTAATCTATAAGGAGTTGTGCCCATAGAAAATTATTAGATAATCACAAAATATTCACATGTACATTTTTGAGAGTGGTTGGGAAACTGAAATTACAGTTACAGGTTTACAATTTGTACAGTCTTGTCACACAGTGTCACATGTCGGAGCCTGAATATCATATGTTGGCCTCAGTACCATAGTGTAGCCCACTGTAGCCCACTGTTGCACAATTACTATGGCATTTCTCCCCTTACTCTTTATTCTTTATCACATATGTGCCCTGAGATACCTTTCATACTTCCAAATTGCCTCCTTCATCCACTTTGCAACTTTACTCAAGTGAGATATTGCACGACCTCAACCTATTCCAGAAACTATTGGCAAGCCTCCACAAGTTCTTCCACTGTCAGTCTCAGTGTTTCTGAGTGAATCCTTGACCCTACCCTTGAAATATATACTGCTTTGCTGGGACATCTTGAAATGGGAGGTTTGGAATGCACTGCTTCCTGAGGATATGTAAAGCCTATCCCTTTTCCTAACTGCTTCCAAACGTTTCTGAATAGTTTCTGACTCTTCCCTTTCATTCCATTTCATTTCTGATTCATTTCTGAGTTGCCACAAATCTGTTTAGTTCACTTTTCCCATCAGATCCTATCTGAGTCATATCGGATACTAACCAGACAGCTTGCATTCATAATTCCCACATTTCTGTTTCATATCTCATAGCACCATGTGCTCCCCTTCCTTTTCTTTCCAAAGGGTTTCCATGTGATGATAGCAAATTGAGCGTTCCCTTTGTCAATACTTATTTTAGTTATATTATCTTTCATTTCTGATCCTTTCCTATCTCATTTCCATTCCATTCCGATGTAGTACTTAAGCTAGCAACTTTGTAGTAGATAGCTTAAGTCTAAAATCGATTTAGCTGGTCTCCTATTCTTTCCGATTGATTCTGACTAGACAACTAGCGAGGTGGTACTAATAGTGCCATAGACTTTCCGTCTTAACTTTCCAGTTGTCCCAACTGGATACCCTCTTTTCCTATCTATTCTCTTCCTGTCCAGTTCTGTCTGGATTCAACATTGTTCCCATCTTTCCTATAGACCTCCACCCAGTTCTGAAGTGTTTCCTAGCACTAAGGTCTGCCCAGACTTAACAGGATACAAAGCAAGCAGACCTAAAAGCCTTCCAGCAGTTTGGATGGAAGTATGGCCTTAGTACATCTTGTGCCCCTTTCAGGAATTCTTTTTTAACATCTATCTATAAGCCTACTTCACATTGTACCCTCTCATGTTGGAAATTTGAAAATGGCACAATAATGGACCATAAGTGCTTATAAGCGCCATAATGGGAAGGTGCTGTGATAAGCAGCTTATTGTGCGAAAGCTTTCATTATAAGTGAGCCAGATTTTGGTTGTTATAAGATGTGATAAGTGGCTGGGTAAATCACAGGGGTCTAGGGTAGCTGAAAAAGAAAAAGCATTACCTCAGCTTATTACTACCCCCACTATATTCCATTTACTAGTGCCCACTGATAGGGCTCCTAGCAGATCAGATGAGGATGCATCAGTTCGGATGGGCACTTTCTCAAAGCCAATCTGCATTGGCAGATGGCCATCTGTCAGATTGACTGATCATCGTCAGATGGAAGTAAGATTAGTACAAAAAGAAAATCATTAGTACAGATGAGCATACTTATAGACATATACTTGTTGGATTTTGTATTTCGATGATGAGCTTGGAAGCTCATAGATTTTATTTGTACATACGTAGCCTCTATTTTTGTAGTATTTAGTGCGTTGTTTTGGATGTTTCTGCATCCGATTGTCCTTGCTTCCCGCCGTCATCTAGCAGGACAAACTGGAATATACTCGTTCACTTGCTGTATTTCTCTCTCACTCGCTGGGACTCGCAACGATCCAAGACGACTATTTCAACAATACTAGAGTAAAATACATGTACGATTCTATTAAATAGTAACAGTCGTTGGTCCTTCAGGATTTTTGTGTTTTGGTGCGCATTTTGTCCCTTCAGGAAGCATGACCAATGGGTCTGGGCGGTCATGCTCCTGATGTTGTGGGCCTTTGTGTTCCATTTGGGCAGGATGTTTCTATGAGATGTTTCTCTGGGACCTTTTTTTATTTTTATGATAGCATACATCATGTATTAGGTACTACTATATAGCTCTACAGCAAACCCTGACCACCAGCCACCATCCTCCGACCATCGTCGGATGGGCAGATGGGATCCATTGGATGAGGCAAGCACCTAAGCCCATCTGCCATCTGCATCCGAGGCCCCATTGCTGGATGACCGGCGGATCATCCAATCCACTAGGAGCCCTACCCACTGAGGTTTGAACCCATGTCGAATGGAAAGTCAATGCTTAGTAAGCACCAGCACCTAGATAAGTATGACAGCTTCACCATCTGGCCATGTTTATCTATAGGCAGCAGCTCTACAAGTTAGGTTTTAGAGCCCAATGTACTACAGGTAGGACTCTGTTACTGACGAAACTTTGGCACATACTTCTCTCTTCATATGTACATTAAATGTCATTTCATATATACAGACATGCATTGTAATTGTAGTGCTAGAAGATCATTGTGAAATATGTGCATATGACATGTGGTGCAACCATCAATTGTTCGTGGTACTGCCCTTTTTCCCTCCAACCTGTATGGTGGGACAAGTTGGCTGTGGTGGAGCATCATTGGGACGGGGTGTTGGTGGCTTTTGGTTGTATCTTCTGGAATGACCACCTCCATGGGTGTGTTCTCACAATTGTCAGGCTCAATTCAAGCAGGTGCAATAGTGGGTGCACACCCACACCTACCCCACACCTCTATCATACCTCTCCTGTACCTCCAGCACCAGGACTGCACTTGTACCTCTTTTGCCTTTCCTACAGTGCTCCTATACCTGATCAACACCAGGAAAATGTACATATGTCACCAGCAAAATGTCCCCAAAATCAGCTCCTGTGGATAATATCTTATACTTTGCTACAATCCCCTCTCGCACTGTTTCAAAGGTTGTATTGGAGTTATAGCACCAATAGGATGCAATAGGTGCTGATGCATTCACCTATATTGGGAAAGGTGAATGGTGGTGAGTGTTGGCAAATTGTGAGGGGTGCTGGGTGATAGAACAAGAGAGGAACGATTTTGATGTAAGATGAGAATATATAACACAATTCTGAAGATTAGAATGATGTGTATGGCAAATATTGCACCAAATTGGGTCTTGTAGAAATACAACAGAATTTTGAATATATATATCACAAGGTAGATTTCATAATGGGGATCTAACCCAAGAGCAAATATTAATGAGGAATATACATCTGACTATAGAGATAGGAGTAAATGCACCACAATAGGAGCAATGTGATAGACAGGATTAGGATGTTTCTTGATGGATTGCAATGTCACATTTGCATCAAGTGCTACCACATTCTCCAAGATGCGAGTCAAAGAAAAAGATCTGAAATGCCATGGCATTATACTTCTTGGGACAGCACAATGGCTTATATATTCATTTCTGACTAAACATATCCCAGTAGTGATTCTGGGGACATTTTTCTGGTGGTGAACAGTGCTTCATTTCCTATACTTGGCTTGCCCTTTTTTTTGACAGTTTACAGCTCAGGATGCCTGAATCCAAGTGTGAATACAGAGTCTTATACATGGCCAGAATCCACTCTGCAATGATGAAAAAGTGAAAGTAACAGACTTGACTACAAATTGGATTGACACAGCCACTTCCTGCACCTGTATGCACTTGTGCCACCTGCACCCACACTTTTCTGGGTGCTGATTTTGGTTTGTCCTGCTAGATGATGACGGGAAGCAAGGACAATCAGATGCAGAAACATCCAGGACAATGTACTAAATACTACATATCTACAGCAAACATGTAATTGAAATCTGCAGGCTTCTGAGCTTGTTAGAATGCGTGCAAGAGACTAGAATTAAGTAGTATATGTAATACTAATAATTATAGTCAACGAAATACGTATACAAACGTAAACTGCGTGAACCGCGAGCAGCTCAATGACCCTTGCGTGAATAGGGGTTGACGGATACTTAGAAAGGTGAACGTGTATGGATTTGTCGATTAGCGCGGTATTTGCCGAAAGGTTCAATACTTATTGAAGTGGTAAGTGTCGAGGGTCCTCGATGAAAGCTGTACGCTGATACTTGTCAGCTATGGTAAGTCGGTAGATACGACGGCCCAGCCAGGAGTTGTTAGGGTAGAATAATAGATAGTTATTGATACGAAATAATACGTAGAGGTTTAACGAAAATAGTGGACTGGAGACGCAAAGTCTCTAGCCACTATTTATACTACAAAAATTTGTACGTACGGTAATTTTACCCTGTAAATCTCACTGCCTTACTGGTTGCTATTTATTCACTGCCCCCATCTTTGATTTCGGTCTACCTAACAATCATAGTGTCTCATTGCCGGGTTTGATTCTCCCATTCTTATCCGAATAGCCTTTGGGTTTCCATCGGACCGTCTGATCCATCTTTTCTTGGTTTTCGATTGGTCCGGTTGCTTTCTGTGGCTTGCTAATCCGTCGTCAAGACGTCCTTCTGTTGCCCATTGTTGATCCTTAAGTGTCTAGGGCTGTGAAGTAGTAACGAATCATCGAGGCTATGTCTTCATTGCTGTTCCAGGGTCACCTGATTGTAGGTTACGCGTCGCGTTGTTGTTCGACTCGTAACATTACCCCCTCCTTTTCCACGCCTGAGTCCTCGAAGGCTGATGTCCTTGTGGGAGGGAGTTCTAGGTTTTCATTTCGGACGATGTACCATCAGCCATCTATCACTGGATGGGCTGAGGGTTGCTTTCCATGAGAGTTACATTCTTCCTGGTTTGGCAAGTGCTTTTCAGGAGGGCGGTGGCCACAATCCTCAGTTCCAACATTCCTTCTACGAATTTATTTGAGTTCCCAAGCCTTTGTTGATTTTAAAGGCCGACTGGTAGTCCCTCGTTTCGTATAAAAGGTCTGCGTCAAAACGAACTTCTCCCCATCTACTCTCCTCCCGACTCTTCTTATGCAATGGACGCACCCCGTTTCCCAGTTCCTCCTGCTCCCCGTCCTAGTCCTGTGTCGGTTCCAGATAAGTCTAACTCTCTGCCGCCTCTCAACGTTGCCTCTAATGGTCTTAACCCTCAGGGGTAAGTGCCACATACTCTATTTATGTCATCTTACTAAATTCTTGGTGGCTACGTATCCGTTAGTGTCGTTCCATCGGTGGAGCTTATCGATCGGCTTAGTGGTCGGGTTAAGGAACTCCACTCAAAATCCCAGGTCCAGGAGGCAATCATTCAGGCTCTAGAACACGAGCTACGTAAAGAGACTCAAGATCGGCTTCAGTAAGTTGCTATACCCTTATCCAAATGTTTGATACTTATACATCTTATTCCCTTCTCTTGTGACCTTAGGATTATCGCGCATCTCGAGCGTGAAATCGAAAACTGGAAGCGTCTTCATGGTATTCTTTTGGTTTTTTTTTTTTTTTAATTTATTTCCGAGCCTTCAAATCTAACTTCGTATACTAGACTCAGCCCAGCAATTGATTACCACTCTCCAGACCGACAATCGTTTCTTTGCGACCATTGGTCTTCAAGGGGTTCGGGGTAGTATCGTTCGCTTGGAAACACCGGTTCGGGACTACATGACTAGTCTGGATTCCTCTCTTCTCCACCTCCATCAAGACATTCGCGCCGGAGCTTCTCTCGACGTACTCCACAATCGTGCGGTTAGCGTTGGAATTGCCTTTGATGGCCTTGGCACCATGCTTTACCATACTTTTACCGCTTCGAAGAACATCACCGGAATTATTAAGGAGGGTGATGCTACGATGAGTCGTTTGGTCGCCGTTGCTAGTCAAGAGGTGGCGTGTGTCGAGAATATGGTGATGAATGCCCCGTATGTCGTATTAGCCGATTTTTGTTTTCATATTGATGTCAAACAGTTATTTTTTAGCCACCCGGGCCCTCTCCCTATTCCTGCCGCTCTTCTATCGACTTCTACCTCTGCATTCGTCAATCCCCCAGTTACTACGGCACCACCTTCGGTTCCTTCGTCTTCAATTCTTCCGAAACTGGCTACTTCGGTCTTTGCTACACCTACTCGTCGTGCGAACATTCCTCCCGTTATCATTCATCCAGCCACTCCTAGGCCTAAACGCTACATGGTCTCCCCTTCCCCGATTTCGTCAACTCGAGCTGTCCCCATGCTGGGCAGTCCTTCCACTCGCAAACTGTTCGCTGGGAATGCTGGGTACGTTTCTTCTTTCTTCTTTATTGGTCTGAAACTTACTTATTCATTTCAGTTTTAAGTTTCCGAAGAATAAGGAGCGTGGTCGGAATTCTGCCGCTCGTGCCAAGAAGCAGTTGAAGGAGAAGGAGAATTAGGAGTCCTGCTCATTGGTAATAAGTATTTTTTGTGACTGCTTAAAGAAATTTCCTGTGCGTCGTAACTTCTTGGATTTTCATTTATACCCTTGTCGCATTATATTTTCTATACCCATATACCTGTTGTCCCGTCATATCAAATATATTTATCCGTCTTTTCGTTTATTTCGTCAATCCTTTGACTTCATATTGTGAGATTTTATAAGCGCTACTGTGGTTGCGATATGAAGCGCGGTGACCTTCGTTTCTCTTTTTCTTCAGGTTGAGTTTGTGAGACGAGTTTTTGGGTGTTAGTGTCCTCGGGTATCTTTTCCCCCCTTTCCAAGGCTTCTAGTTGTTCCTTTGTCGCGTGAGGTTTCGTAGGGTGATTTCTTTGAAATTGCTCGATTGCTTCTACGGTGTTTTTTAACATTCGTAAAGTCTGCCAGGTGTTTTCTTCATCTTCGTAGCCCCTCCACTTCACTAAGTATTTTAATTTCTTCCTTTCTATCTTAGAGTCTACAATAGATTCTACTTCGTATGTCCCCGACTTTTCTAGTTTGGTTTCATGTGGCTGTGGCTGGGGTCGTTTCCCCATTTCGTCTTCATCAAACTTCGATAATAATTTGGCGTGAAAAACATTGTGTATACCACTTAAAGAGCTTGGTAATTTCAGTCGATAAGCGTGAGTTCCTATTTTCTTTAAGATCTTGAAGGGTCCTAGGTATTTATAATCCAATTTCTTTGCGGGTCGTTTGGTAGTGATATTCCTCGCGTCGAGCCATACATATTTCCCTTCCTCGAAATCATCGGGGATTTCATTTCGCTTATGGTCGGTATTACTCCTCATCCCTTCATTGACTCGTTCAATTTGTTCCTTCAAGTATTTATGGATTTCTGCCATTTCAGAAGCTTTCTGGTGGGCAGCATGATTGCTGATACTTCTTATGGCGAAGGTAATTCGAGGGTGAAAACCTTTATTCGCGAAAAACGGAGATATTTTTGTTGTTGCGTGGGGAGCATCGTTGTATGCATATTCCGCTAGAGGGAGCAGATCGTCCCAGTCGTTCTGCTCGTAATTAACAAATATCCTCAAATATTGTTCTAAAGTCTGGTTCGTTCTTTCGGTCTGACCATCCGTTTCTGGGTGGTACGCGGTTGAGAAATTCAGTTGAATTTCCAACAAGTCACAGAGTGCCCTCCAGAATTTGGATACAAAAGTGCTTCCTCGATCTGAAACAATATCGATTGGTAACCCGTGTTTACTGAATACGAATTTAATGAATAATTTCGCTAGTGTTTCCGCCGTGTCCGTGGTGTGGCAAGAGATGAAGATGGCCATTTTCGATGTTCGACAGACAACCACCATAATAGCATCATGCCCGTTGGACAAGGGCAACTCTACTATATGATCGACGGATATCGAGGACCATGGTCGTTGTTTGATGGGAAGTGGTTTCAATAATCCGAAGGGTTTATTTCTCCTAGCTTTCGCCCTATTGCACGTCTCGCAAGTTTTTACATATCTCTTAACATCCTTATGTAACCTGGGCCAGAAATAAGTCCGTTGAATTAGTTTCGTGGTTTTACGGATGCCTGGATGTCCTCTTAATTTGTGATCGTGATGTTCCTGCATCACTTGTCTCCTCAACTCGGGTATCTCTGGTACATAGATTAATCTATCTCGTAGCAGTATTCCGTTTTCGAACGTGAATGGCCTGGTTCTTCAGAGTTGGCTATCTTTTCCCCTTGCTGCCGATATTGGTCTGTGGAACTCTGAATTTTCTTCAATAGAAGTTCTTCATTAATTTGTACTCCTGCGCACAATCGTTCTGGCGGGATAAGGATCCTTTCGTTGGACCGATTTCGTTCGTTGACCTCTGATTTTTTGGGGTAAACATCGGATCTCCTAGTTAACGCATTGGGTTTTCCTCCGAAGCGTCCTGGGCGGTAATTAATAGTATAGTCAAACCCTGACAAGAATTCTGACCAGCGAGCTTGCCTTCTACTGAGCTTCTTTGTGGTTGTAAAAAATTGTAAGTTATTGTGATCAGAGTATACTTGTACGGTATACTTTGATCCTTCTAAGTATGCCCTCCACTGTGTGAACGAGTCCACAATAGCTAGCAATTCTTTATTGAAGATGTCATAGTTGAGCTCGGCAGGTCCCATGGCCCGTGCGTGGAAAGCTACCGGATGAAGTGTGCCAGTTTCCGGGTGTGGCTGAGAAAGTATGGCGGCAATAGCGTAGTCTGAGGCATCGGACTCGACTACGATCGGTAAAGTAGGGTCGAAATGTCGAAGAATAGGAGCCTGTGTGAAAGCCGTCTTGAGGAGGTCGAATACTCGTTGGTGTTGAGATGTCCATTCAAAGATTACTGATTTTGAGGTCAATGCTGTAAGTGGCTTGACAATTCCCGAATAATTGTCTATGAAACGTCGGTAATAATTTGCAAACCCCAAAAAACTTTGCAGTTCTTTTACATTCGTTGGCTCCTTCCACCGTTGGATTACTTCTATTTTCCCAGGGTCCATGGATATTCCATTTTTTGATACTATCATACCAAGATATTCCACCGATTCGACGTGAAATTCACATTTGGAAGGCTTTAGATGTAAATCATTCTCTTCTAACCGTTGTAACACCTTTTGAACATGTTCTACATGTTCACTCTCTGTCTCCGAAAATATTAGTATGTCATCCAAATAGATGACTATGAAGATATCGTTCATAAACCTTTGAAATACAGATGGTGCATTGGTGAGCCCAAATGGCATCACCAAGTATTCAAATGCACCATATCTCGTTCTGAACGCCGTCTTCCACTCATGACCTTCAGCCACTCTTACGTTATTATATCCTACTCGTAAATCTAGTTTTGTAAAGTGTTTTGCTTTCCGTAGTCTATCCATAAGATCCCCAATCAGTGGCAGAGGATATTTGTTTTTGATTGTGACTTTATTCAACGCCCGGAAGTCTACACACATTCGTAGACTTCCGTCCTTCTTTTTCACGAACAATACCGGTGCTCCTATTGACGATTTCGATGCTCGAATAAATCCTTTTCCAAGCATTTCATACTTTAACTCTGTTTCCGACATATTATATAGTTTCCCAGGTGCTGGTAGCGGATTGTTCCCTGTTTCAATAGTTACGTCGTAGGGTCGGTGAGGGGGCATCCGGAGAGCTTCCCCGGATGAAAAGACCTTTACCCACGGGTGATACAGTTTAGGAATAATTTTCCGCATCTCGTCCTCTTCCTCTATGTCTTTTTCCTTTTCTTCCTCCACCTGTGCTGATCTGCCATTCGTTTTTGTTGATATCCCTATTTCCTTAGTTGGTGTGATAAACAAGGTATAGGCCTCACAACCCTGGTTCACTAGCATCGCAAAAGGTGCAGCGCCAATGAGGCTAATTTTTGGGTTTTGTTTTTTGTGTTGTTTTTTAGGGGCTTTACCCCCTCCTTTCTGGTCCTCTTTCTTTTGTTGAGTGGGGTGCGTAGTCTGTTCTTTGGACATGAAGTACTCCTGTACTTCGGATTCGTGTAATAAAAGTGGATCATCTAAATCTAATGTAAGTCGTTCTGGGGTTTCCTCGATTTCTTCTTCGATGGTTACAGGGTGTCCTTGTGTGGTATTTAATTGGTAATTCTCCAGTAAGGAGGCTTGCAACCTTTCGCCTCCTTCGAAGGCAAAGGACAATCCGTTCCAATCAATTTGTGGGTTGATCCTTCTCAACCACTGAAACCCTAGGACGATCTGTGCGGCTGGGTGTAACTTAGTCACCAACATCTCTTCCTGATGCGTCGTCCCGTCTTCAAAATATAATTGGATGGGTATTTTGTGCGTGATTATCCCTGCAGATGTGTGTTCTCCATCGAAAAGTGTTAAGGGTAGGGGTTTAGAAAGTATTTGCAGCTTATCTTGATATTTTCTGGCCTGTCGATAATCAATGAAAGATCGGGAAGCTCCCGAGTCAATAAGTGCTGATACGTGTTTGTTTTGTCTGCTGAATAGCTTGGTTTGGATAATGAAGGCCTGCTCCGATCTTGATGTTATAGTTACTGATGTCCCGATCTTTTCAGTATTTAAAGGATATTCTTGATTTGGGAGGACTACAGCTCTCAGGTGAGTCGAATTATGGGGGCTCACAACGTCTCTGGTAGGTCGTTCTGAGCCCCTTCCTCGTTTCCCAGGTCCTCTTGTTGCTCACCTTGACCTTCATCTCCTAATTCAAATATATTACCCTCCTCGTCGTACCCATAGTAAGTTTCCTCCTCATTTTCTTCTATAATTACCCCAGCCCTAGCTGCTTCTGCCTGCACTTTAGTGGGATCATTCTCCGGGGGACAATCTCTCCCGAAATGTCCTTCTGCTCCACATCTAATACATAGCCCATTCTTCATTCGTCTTTGGTGCTCCTCGGGCGTTAATCGAACAAACAGACGGTTCTTTGGGGTAGGTATTTGTGCTGCCCTTCCCGCTGGATTTGCTCGGTTGGCATATGCACGGTTACGGTTTCGGTTGGTTTGTGTGGTGGGTCCAGGTCCAGCCTGATTATTTGGTTGATTATTTTGATTATTCGGTGGCGTTCCGGTCGTAGCGACGTACGTGGGATTGGCATGAACATTGGTTGTTAGTCCGGTTTCATTAAACGCCTCTCGTGCTGTGTCTAAGTCCAGCAGCCGGTCTACTACTGCATTAAAACCTTGTGGTATATTTCCTACCAGGGTGAGTCGACTTTGTAAGTCCTTTCGAATTTGTAATAGTAATTTCCATCGTAATGCGGGCTCATTATACTGAGTAAGAAGAGAAGCGTCTTCGAATCGCACCAAGAAATCTGCGAATGTTTCGTTAGCCTTCTGGTATACTTTGTCAAGAGCCGCTTGGGAGTAGAGCTGTTCATCGTGCACACCAAACAACCTTCTGAAGGTTAACACAAAATTTCGCCAGTTGTGTAGTGCACCTAGATAAGTATTCTGCATTATCTCTCTTTCTACCAAATTCTGGTAGTACCTTGCAGCTGCCCCTGACAAATACGAAGATGCAAATGTAACTTTTGAAGCTTCAGTTTCATACAAGGTGGGTTTAGCAGTGAACATTCGTATGCAGTCGCTAACGAATGTTCTCCATAAGCTACGATTGCTTCCATCGAAGGCATCTGGTTTTCGGATCTCCAATTTCGCTTCTCTGGCCAAAGCGTCTCTTCTTTCTCGGTCTTCTCCGTTGCCTCCTGTTCCTACTGTTCCTGGCTCCCCTGGAGGTCCTTGATTTCCATCCGGCCCTCTATTTCCGTTTGGACCTGGTGGACCTGGTGGACCTGGTGGGCCTGGTGGTCCTGGGGGTCCTGGTGCTCCACGATGTCCTTTTCTTCCTCTTTGACCCCTATTTCCTAATATCTCCAGGTGATTTCCCGATGATACTCCTCTCTCCCCGTCTGGTATGTCCGTAGAATCGTTGCTAGAGGAGCTAGAAGGGGAACTTGGGGGTGGCGAACCAGGTCTTGAATGTGGAGAAGGTGGTGGCCCTTGTGCCATGTGCGAGGCTAGGTCTATAATAGGAATAGAATTATTACTCGTTTCCTGGGTTTCTCGGATATCGAGGAATGCAGGCTGTCTCCTCAACGTTCGAGAACTCTGATTATGAAACAATTCTCCTCCTGGTCCTACCACCGATATTCTTTCTGCTGTGCTCCCCGATCCTCTTGTTGACCTGATTACACCAACCAGGTGTGGTGGTAAGTCCCTAGGTGCTGTAGAAGAAAAGAAATCAGTGTTTCAAATGGGGGCCTTACCTTTATCCTTTGCCAGAATTCTTGGAGTGCTAGGGACTGCTGTTGAGGTTGTTCTCGGGGCGGGTCTCGTTGGAATTGGTTCGTTGCTGGTAAGTACCAAGATTGTTGGTTCCAGCCCTTCATCGGTTACGGTTTCCATGTAAGGTGTCTGTCATTCGTTCTTCTTCTTTTCCACCCGTTTCCTCCACGATTCTCCTGCCGATTCTCTATTTCTCGTTTGAGAGGGTACCGCAGGAGTGTATCGATACCCCTCTAACCTTACCTCTCCTGGTCTCCTTCGATTGGGTATAGGCGTTATCTCATATGGCGTGACCTGTTCTACCTCGTCTTGAATTCGTACCAAGCCACTACTTGGTTGTAATGGTCCTCCTCTTCTAGCTGGGGGACTAGTGGCTCGGTGGACAATTCCCTCCTGTCTTTGCTGAGGAGGTACGTACTTGGGAGTTTTCTTCTGGACCTTTGAATTATTTGGGTGGTCAGGTTCTGTAGTTACACTAGTCAAATCGCTTCGAAGGACAGGGTTGATTGGTCGAGGTGTCTCTCGTCGACTTGTGGGTACGACCGAGGCACTTCGTGAGGGTCCTACGTCTACTAGGACATTCCTTAACTCTCTTATCATCCGCTCATTGCTTACTTGTCGTCCTGTTAGTTCGGTGTAGCGCTCTGCCCCTTCTCGAAGGGCTTCTTCCGAATTAGGTGGGGTATCGGAGATAACAATAGGTCTTCCTCCGATCTCTCGTCTCTCAGCTGGAGTGAAGGGTCTACCTGCAGATTCATGTGGCGAGGATCCTACTGGTTGATAGGGGACCAAATTTAAGACCAGCTGTTCCATAGTTTCTTTTCGAAGGGATTGCAGTCTTTCCTCCAGTTGCCTCCCTCTAATAGTAGCTTCAATTTGTGGGGGTCTCATTCCTTCCATCGCAGCGTGTCGAATAAAATGAATAGACTCTTCAGTGGACCATCCCATGGTTCCTAATACTCCCAGTGTCCTTGCTAGCGACCTACAACGAGTCGCCAATTCATCTACTATTTCTACTGCCTGGGTAAATTCAGCGGGTGTCCTCGAGGAACTATTAGATGTGCTTCCGGTTACCATCTGTTCCACTTCTCTCTGGTCTTGCTCTGTTGTTTCTGATTCTCTTCTCCAGAAGTTAATCGCCATCCCTCCTACGATCCCTTGATGTCTCGATCGTCCCTGCGAAGATCCTCCCCTGGTGAGGGCACTTCCCATAACCGACTCATACTGTTGGCTATAGGGCCGTATATCTGCCGGTGGTGGGGAAATAGGGTGACGTGGTTGAGGAGCTTGCGTGACGGGTAGTACGATTGGTACTGTCCTAGGCGATGGTCCTGGTGAGTTTTCAGATCTTAATTCCGATAATCGACTCGGGCCAGGCATATTTGGAGGTGGGATATGGACCAATGGATCTGGAGGGCTGAATACCGGTATTCTGAGGTGCGGACTGGAAGGGTTTTCCATCCTAGGGGCCTCCCCTCCCCTGATCATCCTCTGCTCCCCCTCCCCTGACCCTTCCTCCTCAGTTATCTGAATAGTAATGTTTTCTGGGGGTACAACCTGGTGTATACCCTGCATGCTTTGACCAACGAAGGGTTCTTGATACTCAGGGTGTAACGGGTCAATACTTTCTTCAGTTTCTCTAAGGTCTTCCATTATAGTTGCTGGTACACGAGGGGGGAGTCCTCTTAGACTAGCAGTAGAGTCAGATTCCCGTCGTGCAGACCTGATCTGTGCATCCAAGGTTATTTTGCGAAGATCAGGATTGTTTTGCAACGCTATGTGTCTGTCCACGGGGTTTTCAAGAGGTTCTGCTGGTGGCTGGACTCTATGGGTTCGTCGGTTTCTCTGAAAGGTCGGATACTCTGGTTCGCTGCGGGGTCGATTCGAAGATCTTCCGTCCTCGCTTCCAGAGCTAGGTATCGTGGTTGATCTAATTCTTGTTGCTCCTAGCGACATAGGGGTGACTCCCAATATCCTTCCTGGTGTTTCCCATGCTGGATTCTGCATGACATGTCTTTGCGCTGGAGTACTTATCCACTCGCCTGTTGGCCTTAAAGTGTGAAAGCTGGTATTGGGAACCTCGGGTGTGATTGGTTGTTGAGTGTCGGTTTGAGTTTCGGGTTCTTCGGTTTGCACACGCGTCGTCATTGCTGGTATGCGGGTAAGTAGTCCACTATTATGTTAGAATGCGTGCAAGAGACTAGAATTAAGTAGTATATGTAATACTAATAATTATAGTCAACGAAATACGTATACGAACGTAAACTGCGTGAACCGCGAGCAGCTCAATGACCCTTGCGTGAATAGGGGTTGACAGATACTTAGAAAGGTGAACGTGTATGGATTTGTCGATTAGCGCGGTATTTGCCGAAAGGTTCAATACTTATTGAAGTGGTAAGTGTCGAGGGTCCTCGATGAAAGCTGTACGCTGATACTTGTCAGCTATGGTAAGTCGGTAGATACGACGGCCCAGCCAGGAGTTGTTAGGGTAGAATAATAGATAGTTATTGATACGAAATAATACGTAGAGGTTTAACGAAAATAGTGGACTGGAGACGCAAAGTCTCTAGCCACTATTTATACTACAAAAATTTGTACGTACGGTAATTTTACCCCGTAAATCTCACTGCCTTACTGGTTGCTATTTATTCACTGCCCCCATCTTTGATTTCGGTCTACCTAACAATCATAGTGTCTCATTGTCGGGTTTGATTCTCCCATTCTTACCCGAATAGCCTTCGGATTTCCATCGGACCGTCTGATCCATCTTTTCTTGGTTTTCGATTGGTCCGGTTGCTTTCCGTGGCTTGCTAATCCGTCGTCAAGACGTCCTTCTGTTGCCCATTGTTGATCCTTAAGTGTCTAGGGCTGTGAAGTAGTAACGAATCATCGAGGCTATGTCTTTATTGCTGTTCCAGGGTCACCTGATTGTAGGTTACGCGTCGCGTTGTTGTTCGACTCGTAACAGAGCTCACCATCAAAATATGAAATCCAACATGTTGAAGGTGTAGGGGTGTAGAAGCCTATCTTATGGTGGTTTGTCTGCACAAATATTATTTCACACATGTGTCTAGTGCCCAGCTCTGTGGACCTTCCTCCCCCTATCAAATTATGACCATTCCGTCTATATAACCCAGTCAAGTTGGGTACCTACATGCGTGAAAATCAAATATCATTCCCAGAAATGTATCTGGAACAAAAAATATGAGGAATAAGTACTATGAACCAGTCATGGGGCAGAGTTTGAAACTTCACAACCATCCTTTGTCCTCTACTCAATAATTAGGTGAAAGTGAGAATTTTCCAATGCAAATCATCACTTTAGCTTTTCCTAATGGTGTTTTCCATAAGTTGAAAAAATTTGGGGAAGTGTCATCTGCTACATCTACCAATCACACTTCCAAATTTGACACAGATATTGCATTTACATTTTTTCACCAAGTAGATAGTCTCTGAGATATCACATAAAAGCATGTTATTGCAAAGTATGGAGTCTGTTGACAATTTATTGAGGAAGCTACATGTTGAAAATCGACATTTGATTTGCTTCTATATTATACCTTAAAAATAGTAGGTGTGAGAATAATGTACTGACCAACCCATCCTGGATGAGTCAGCATTGAGTCAACGACTCTGACCTGCGATACGTTGTGGTTCACTCCTTCATGTTTTTCATTCCAGATGCATTTCTGGGGATGAAATTTGATTTTCATGTCTGTAGATACCAACTTGACTGGGTTATATAGGCAGAATGGTTGTAATTTGATAGGGGGAGGAAAGCGCATGGAGCTGGGCACTAGACACGTGTGTGAAATAATATTCGTGCAGATGAACCACCATACTATCGAAGAGTTGCTGGAGAGCCATACACCAGGGGGATGAGCTGGGATGAGGCAATTTCATAATTATATCACTGGCTATTATTAGAGTCTAGCAAGAATTAATGGGCCATCATGATGACATCATAACTACCTTATAAGGCAGCCATGCTTATAAGCAAGAAATGAAAGTTCTGACACAATATGCATTGTACCAACTATGCACAGTGTGACTATTCTCAACCCCTCAAGCAAGAGTACCAATGTCAAGTTGTCATTTTTACGTTGGGAGATGGTGCTCAGCCTGCATGGGCAGTAGTCCTAGTTTGTCCTCATAAGCATTCTTGAGCATTGTATGATTGTATATTCACTTGCATTTCGATAAATAGAATGTTGTACTGCATATTATCACAACTATACAGTCTGTCAAGGCATATGGACATATTACGAAGGGATCCTGCAATACCAGTTTGTTGAGAATAGAGTGGTAGATTTGTGGATCAAGATGATGCTTCATGGATAGTGCATAGTAAAGCTTTTCATTGTTAGCTTGTATATTGATGTACTCTTTTGCTTGTAGGACATTGGCATCTACTTGTGCATGGCTATACAATGACTCTCTATCTATGCAAGACCATAGCAAGCTGCCAAATTGGCAATTCGTACTCAGGCTGTCCAAAGACCACATATGGGACACCTTCATTATCAAGTCACTCCTCAAGAACTGCTTCAGGTGCCACATACTGGTGATCAAAGCAAACACTTTGCTGATGCCATGGCTGATTGCAATGTGGATATCATTCAGAATGGTCAGCCAGAGGTCCCTCATGCCTGCAAAAAGTGCATGTGTGTGTTTGCAGACAGTGATAGTACCTATAGTGCATCTATCATTTGCTTTTGTTTTCTAGCCCATCTGACTGTGCTGTAGGAGAGACTGAAGTCCTTGTGTGTGTGATGATCTAAGCATTGGTCACCCTTGTTGCACCTTCTTTTGCTGCACCAATGCACTCCTCAAGAATTCACACCAGTTTTGCCAAGAACACTTCCACCTCCTCATTGTTGGCTGTGATCAGCCCATTGTTTCCAAGTGTAAAACCTGCTCAGATCCTGTGCATTAGCAGATGGAAGACAAGTATACTGAGTGGAACCATGCCCTTTTCACCTTGGGCGAGTGGTACAACAAGCACCATGGGCAAACACGTGCCTGGTTTGATGCCAGCTGGGTAAGACCCAGTTGATGTCCAGTCAGTACCCAGCTAAGTCCCAGTGAGTTGTCAGCTGATTGACACATGGCAAAACATGAGGCATCCTAATAAGGAAATGAAAGTTGAAGCAAATCACTTGTACCGTCAAGAGGTAATCTCGCACAATGATTTTACAATAAGCAGAACCAATACATAATATTCCACCTACTTAACCTACTGTTATATTGCATGGACAATAAACTACCTGCCATCTTGCTTTGAGTTGAATCTGTTATTGAAAGGCTTGTAAATATTGAAAGAAATTATTGACGCTTTTACTAGACATATCCTTACCTCTGATCAAGACTCATTTTTGAATGGTGCTGAAGATAGTCTTTCCTGGTAAATACTTACCATTGCATCCAGGAATAAATATTTGGTGTGAATTTATTTGTCTACGATGTACAAATTGCACTGGTGCACTCATTCCCTCATAATTTTTGCTATCAGACTGCCATTCAATGTAACATGGGTCTATCTCATGTCTAGAAGGAATCTTTATTTCAGTAGTATGTTGATTCCTACATAGTTTTCAACAACGGGGGTAAACAAGGTGAAATGGTCCCATAATCTGTCAATTGTATGGCAGGAGCAGGTGTGCTTCATTTCTCTCTGTCTACTGGGAATGCCTAACATAATAATACCTTGAGCTGTAGCATACTGTCGCAATTAAATTGTGCTCATGCTGTAGCAGTGATCTCACATATACACAGTGAATATCCTTTTAAGTCCCTTGTACTCTCAGCAAAGAGTGAAAATATATGCTAGATCTTTAAAACATATAAAATCTCAATCTGGGAACCCAAATGTGTAATCTGGCTCTGCAAATGTGGCTGAGTTTGACTAGTATTGTTTTAGCAATTCACAGAAATGGAATAGCATAGCTCTGAAAAGCCAAATTAATTCAACAGGAAACTGAGCATAGAGTAGGATGATGTCCAGGGAGCACATCCATGAAAACACTCAGTGTTTGGAGTATGCTAATAATATAAAAAGAAGGGTAAAATCACACAGGCAGGGGAAAAATAACATTATGAATTGAAAAGTCTTGCACTTAGGGATACAGTCAATAGAGTTTCTAATAAAATATGATGCAGAATGCAAATACCATGAATACTTGCCCTTTGGGAAGTGGTGTGGGTTTAACACCCTGGGAGTCACAGCTGGCCTGGACTATTCTTTCACCGGCATATGGTGGATACATGACCTAATGTATGTATCAGACTGTGAATTGACTGGGTTGTGCACTGGATACTCACCAGGTCTGAACTGGATCTTACCCGGTTGAAAATGAACTGGGTGGGAGTTTGCCCCTGGTGAAGGCAACATCCTAATCCCAATGATGGACCCAAGGAGGAGAACTTCTGGTTTGAAGTTGATGAAGATGGTAAACAAGTCAAGACCTTTGCAACTCCAAACCCTGGATCTATTGGCCAGCCAGATGATCTTTCTGCTGTCACTTACCCTCCTCCTTGTGACAAGGAATCTGAAGAAAGCAACTGGAAAATCAAAGCTCAATTTGGTCAGTGTCGAACTCATAATGAACAGATTCTTGTCAGGCACAGGCAACACTGTATGGTGCTGAGGCTGTGATTATCTCTGTATTTTCCTATCATTACAACTGAATGACACTGCTTGTTCAGTCCCTACAGCACATAAGCCTGATTGATGTCTGGGTCTATGACACAGGTTGTAGTGCTGCTGAGCAGTAGGGATGTCCACTGTACTGTACACAGCCATGGTCATAAACTTTACGGCCATATATGTCTATGGACACGCTGTAACTGTGTCATATGAAAGTGATTTCAAGTGAGGACAGTACAGCTACTGTATTTTACAGCCAGGTCATGGTTATATGGGCTGAAAAAAAAATTCTGTCTCTAAATGTAGCTATTGACATGAAGAATATAAGTTTGGTAATGTAGTGTGATAAAAGTGAGAAGGAAAATGATGCTAGATGCGATACATCATACAATGTGGATATAAGGAGTGCCTAGTGCCTATTCATCCACTGTCACATCAAGTACTGCATTCCAACGAAGTCTGATGTGATGTTTTAAAATCATCAGGGCCCAGATAGTATCTGACTGCAGGCTAGCTCAACGAAGGGAGATAGTGTCTTGTCTGCCTGAGAATACATGTTCAATGGCAATGGCAGACCCTAATAAGGCATTATCAGTATAATGGAATATAGATGATAGAAGAATCATTGATCAAATGAAAGTGTACCTGGAATTGCAAGAAGGTCTCATGCAAGTCTGTAGAGATTCGGAAACTGAGCCTGTCAAGCATACCACCATGCAATAGGATCACAACAATCAATGTCTTCAGGGGAAAGTTTGAAGTACTCTTCAAGTTCATTCCCAGCGACTCAAGCTTTCTTGTACTGAGATGTGAAGCTGCACTTCTGAAGTGACCTGGAGAGAGGGTTCAAAGTGGTGGAGGTCAAAGGTGGCACTGCTGAAGCTTGTTGAGGGACTGTGTTCACATAGTACTGTGTATAATAGTCATGTAGATTTGATTTGAACTCCTTGAGGAAAGCAAGAAGTCCTTCATTGTCTTGGTAGTCCTGCTTGAGACCAATGAAGGAAATCCAGAGGTCAAGCACTGATACAGGGGGTTTAGAATAAAATCAATTACTAGTAGGTGTGAAAGACTTACAAGAAGCCCATAAGTAGAAGGGCGACTGGTCAAACTTTGTGTAATAATCACTAAGTTTACAGTGCGCAGCAACGAGTCCTTCCTTTATTTGAGGCAAGACAGTATTTGGAAGGCTGGTAAGGATCTGCTTGATCTCAGATTGCAATTCCTAAAAGACAGAATGAGTGAAAGAAACCATGGAGTGTTCTGTATGAGACATCTCAGTGGTAGCAAGATGAAACATTTTCAACCAGTTGGAAACCAGTTGAATTGAGTCCCAGTCAGCAGATGACAGCTCATAGTCATGAAGTGTCTCTCAATCCTTAGCAGTGAAGGAATTGATTGCAATCTGGAAATCAAGAGCATGACCTGAATATTGAGTTAGTGAGAAGTTTATAGCATGAGTGAAATTAGTATGTACGAAGCATTTGATGAGTTGATGATCATTGTGTTTTTGCATCCAGGATAAGCATTAGTGCATGCTCAGCTCTGGTTGCAAGGTGTTCAGATGTGGTACAAGCAGATGGCTTGCAGATCTGAAGAGACATAAGAATCAAGTTAGTGAATATGCATTATTGCAGAAAAAATGAAACCACCATCATCCATCTCAGGGTCCATCTTCACAAAGAACAGTGTCCTCATCATTCACATGATCTACCTTCTGGTGCATGGTTTCTTAAGATGCCTTCAAGACATCACTGTCAGAAATTGCACCAATCATGGCCAAAAGCTGTAAAATTTTATGAGCATGCAGGTGAACTTTAGATGAACAAAGCAAACCTTCAATGCTGGCATGCAGCATAGTCATGAATACTGAGCTGAGAATATAATACCATGTTTGTTGCATTTTTGTTCAAAAGCATTGACCATGGTATTGTTATTACTTGCATTATCCATGACGAAAGCCATTATCTACAATCAGAAAGATTTAAAATTTATGAAAGGTAAACGAGAGGGAGATGTACCTTGTCTTGAATTCCATAAGATGACAGAGTATCCCAGACAGCCTCAGACATGTTATTACCAGAATGTTCACCTATTAGTTCCTTGAAGTCAATGAGGATTTCCTCTGTGAAGAATAAAAGTTAGTTGCATAAAGTATGCAGGTCATGACAATATCACCTAGCTTTCTGTTATTCATAACATAATGCACAACGATTGCCACAAATGCATAGCCATTTGGAGATGTCCATGCATCCAGTGAGATAGACACATGGGAATCCAGCTCCTGTAAGAGATGTCACACAAAGAAACCAAACATAAAAGGTGCAAATCATACTGCAAACATTGCACTCAGAGTTTTCCATGCATCCTTACTCTGGACAGTCTGACAGCTGGGAATGTCCAATTGTGTGGACAGGTGATGTGTATATACCAGAAGATGTTTGAATTTGGGCTGTTCAACTTCTTCAAAAGGTTGATCACACGCAACAATCCACTCAACCAGCAATTCTTCAAATTGATGTTGGTCCCATGGACCCTGGTCAGATAAGCTTAGCATCAAGAGTCAGAGTAGAAAAAAAGAATGAAAGACTCACTGCAGCTTTGGCATATTGATTTTCCAATGCTTTTTAAATATCCTCTGATGCTTTTTTGAGTTTGACAAGATAAGAATTCACCAACTTCAGATCGAGCATCTTGTGTCCAGCAGCTATATCAATTTATTCTTGTGTTGGGGGCTGTAAGATCTATGCACTTTTCTGTACTTTCCTATGGCTTTCCAGTACCCTTTTACTTTCCTGTACTTTCCTATGACTTTCTGGTACAGTCTTACTTTCCAGTACTTTCTTATGACTTTCCAGTACAGTCTTACTTTCCAGTACTTTCCTATGACTTTCCAGTACAGTCTTAGTTTCCATTACTTTCCTATCGCTTTCCGATCTTTTCCCTTTTCCTTATTCACACATTCATTTCCGATTTCATATCCGAGCTCCACTATTAATCTCCACAACGGATCCCATCCGGGAACCCATGATTCATTTCGGATAACTACCAGACAACTCATATCTAATCTCCAAACCTACTCCACTTTGTTTCCACATTGTTCCACTTTGTTCTGCAGTACTCCATCCATCTCCAATAGCACCATGTGCTTTTCCTTCATTTCCGAACCATCCCTATCTTACTCCTCTTCATTCCGATATTTTCCAAAGTAGTACTTAAGCTAGCAAGTTTGTAGTAGATAGCTTAAGTGCAAAATCGACAAAGCTGGTCTCCTATCCTTCCTTGATGGTTCCCTAGAGCTTCCCAGTCTTTCTGACTGAAATCCCTATTTATCTTTATAAGCTCTTTCCTATCCATCCAATCCACTCAAGACTTCCATCTGGGTCCTTGATGTTTCCTAGCATTGGGTATCCACATGGACTTGACAGGGGCTCTGAACGCTGATGCAGTACTTCCCAAAGATGATGCATCGCTGGGAAATGGTTCTTAAGATGGCCAGTAAGTCCTAGAGGATGCAAAGTTAGAGTCCAGGAGCGTAATGCTGGAAATAATGAATCTCACCAGTGACACAGGACTTCATACCTTTAGTGATGGTAAGGACCTTGCATTTGCTGTGAAAACACTTGAAATGTTTGTCACCTGTTGAACCTGGCTGGCCCTGTGCATAAAATTGACCTGCTCAAAAAAAGATAGATGGGGTTTGTTGTTTTATGGTGAGGCTTGTCCTATGGAAGTTGAACAAAGCATCAAATTGGAAAGACATTTATTTACCTTCATGGGCTCTTGTGAGACTTGAGCAGACATATCTTCATCGCCTTTATCTCACTTCCACTACACGACACATTAATGTCAGTACAACAAGTGTATCAAAGCAGATGCTTTGAGGTTACCTTATGAAAGGCATCTGTTTGATGTGGAGTTGCTTCTTCATTGAGAATTTCCTCCACTGAAGCTGATTGACAGCGCTGACAGTGAGCTGGTACTTTTCCCTTGGACTTTGTTTGCTTCCACTTTGAACCTTCAACAACTGTCTTTGAAGGAAGAGAATTCGCTAACTGAGCAGAGAGATGAGATATTTGCATTAACATTTACAAAGATTCACATACCTCCTCATTTGAAATTTCCACTTCCATCTCCGAGTCGGTGGAATCACTGAGTCCCTCAATATCTGTGAACTCTCCTCCAGAGTCATCTGGGTTGCATTCTTGAGGTTTGTGGGCTCGTTGGCGGTGGGGCTTTTGGGTTGCTTTGGAAGCCTTCTCATTGTCTGTATCTTGTTCAGCCTTGATGATTGCTTTCATTCAAGTTTTATCAACATTCCGCTTTGCTTGTCCTAAAAGAAGTTCTATTAGATTATGAAATTTGATGAAGAATGCTGGTGCTTACCATTCGAAGGCCCTGCAATAGGACTATCCAAATTATTGCTAGTGGAATCATACCATGTCATTTCACTTGCATCTTTCAGTGAGCCGTCCTCATTCAATGCAGATGAAGCATGGTGCTATAAAGGAATAAAACACATCAGCAAATGAATTCAGACTGCAAATAATGCTGCTCATCACCACCACATAAATGATAGCATACAATGAGATGGGACAGTGACATCATTCCAAGCTCTCTCATGGTTTGACCACTGTAGAGGGAAGTGAACCAGCCTGGTAGGTGAGTGCTGAACAAAGGCAAACCTTTGGCATGAGTTGGAACTAACTTCTGCACAATAAGGTTAGTGAAAACATCTGATATTGTGGAAGAACCGTTGACAAATAAGGGTAAATCCTAATAATCAAACATACCAAGCAGGACTGAACATGGGCTGATACCTAGAATAAATATTGTCCATGGCTGACTGTGTAGAAGGTGGTGGAAATGATCGAGTCATATATGCGACCAATCTCCACGGTGATAGCAAATATGATGGAACAAAATAATTTGGCCAAACTGAAAGTATGAAGGAAAAAGTAGATGCACTTGCAGAAATATAAGTCTTTGCCATACTCACCAAATACCAATGTGTATAGCATGAAGTACACATATAGAAGAGGAACAAGGAATGGAAGACTATCTTTCTGTGACGTTGTAATGCAGAACATGTTGATAATCTGAGTCATAATGGTACCAGGAAGAGAAATCCAAATGCCCATTGGTGTAATATCTATGCTTCTGTACATCTTTTCCGATCGTATCCAATTCTTTTCTGAACTTCTTTTTCTTTCATTTCAAACTTCATTCCCTTTCATCCCGAGCACTTTCCGATCATTCATTTCCGATTTCATATCTGAGCTCCACTATTAATCTCCACAAATGGATCCCATCCGGGAACCTGTGATTCATTTCGGATAACTACCGGATAGCTCGTATCTCCACTTCATCTCCAATCTGTTCCACTTTGTTTCCACTTTGTTCCACAGTACTCCATCCATCTCCGATAGCACCATGTGCTTTTCCTTTATTTCCGAACCATCCCTATCTTACTCCTCTTCATTCCGATAGTTTCCGAAGTAGTACTTAAGCTAGCAACTTTGTAGTAGATAGCTTAAGTCTAAAATCAAATTAGCTGGTCTCCTAACTTCATCCGACTTCAGACAACATAGTACCGTCTTAACAGATTCCATTCTGTGTCTTCCTTATACTTCTATCTCAGAGACTACCGGTTCTGCCTGGATTCATCTTCATCCTTTCCCAAAACCCCAATAAGACTTCCGCTCGGGTCTGACGTGTTTCCTAATGCTAGGATCTGCCTGGACTTAACAATTGGCCACAGCAATCCAAGTAGGAGAAAGATGAACCAGTGGAGGACACTATGATGCCGAGCAGCTATAATAGGCCCTGAGTTGCTGACTTTGTTGATGGTGTGCTCTGTGAGGAAAATATTCCAGTAAGTGGATGAGCACTTGGCAGTACAAATGACATACCTTTTGTAGGTTTATGAGCAAGCTGTAAACCAGGACCATTTGCCATTGTACCATGTAAAAACATGGCACAGAAACTGGGAGGGTGCTTTATTGAGGAAGCATGGATCACTTACTGCATTTTTAAGGACTTTCAGACTGGCTGTTGAATCTTGATCAGAGTCCATAGACGTCAGCCAAAATTTCAAGCATACAGTTGTGGATAAAAGTGTAATTTTTGAGGTGTACTACTCCATTCCAAGCACTGAAAAAAAAGTGGTTACAGATAGATTTGTGTAGCTTAAGGGTTGAAGAGTCAAATGGTCTAGCCATTTGGGTACAATCCTTTTGAGATAGTCGAGACACAGGTGATGGAGAAACTGAAAATTTTCATTATCTCCAAGCCCTGATCCACACTAGTAGGTGTTGAACCTGATATTTGAGGAGCTGACATTGGATTATTTTGAAACATATGTACATGGGATCAATAATGAATGGGACGCATCCAGTGTGGCTCTAGATGGAAGCAGGAAATCAATGCTAAGATTTGGTCTCACACAATTAACCAATGGGAGTCAAAATATTGATCATGTAATATTGCTGTAGGTACAGCTGTATCGCCGTATGACATTCTCTGTGCACAGGTGCAAGCTGTACCATTACCATGGTGCTAGAGGATCATCCAGATCCTGGTATGGTATGGCTTTGTAACTGTTCACACTGGCTATATGGACTGTGAATACAGCTACAGTGGACACCCCTACTGAGCAGATTGCTGCCTTACCAGATACTTAGTCATGGTGAGTGGGTATCACCATTGTTGTTGATGTCTTTCATTTTCTCAACAAGCATAAGGCAACACATGCATTCTGTCAAAAGAATTGCAACCCAGCTGAGTTTAAGGAGCTTTCAGATGGCAAAAAGTGGTGGTTTAATACCTCCATTGCAGAGCAGATGAACATTTGTGGTAAAGTATAACTTTTTTTTGGATGAAATGATTATGCTTTGGAATGAGTGGAATATAGGGCAACTATCTACTAGCAGTCACAATCCAATGCATCTCCCACCTCTTTAGTGATATAGTCTCCCATTTATGTAGTTATGTTGTTTTGTATTCTCAAAATTAGAGAAAATATTGTATAAAGTTAGTTGAATCAAGAATGGTGTCAATTGAACAACAATTAGAGTGAGAGAGCACCTCTTAGATGCCCTGTGCAAGGTTTCAAAGGCATAGCTAGGCAAGGAGGAAGGGCGCGAGTGACTTTTGATTGTCAACACTTTAATAGGGAATATATAGCCATATTAAAACATAGCTATAAAGAATGTACAAATCAAGGGAAGGTGATTTTGCCCTTGGCCTTCTTGCCTTTGAGGTCACACTGAATAGCAGGGCGCTCACCAGGCAATTGTTTCACAAGTGGATACCTAAGCCTAAGGGAGCTCTGAGTGCAGCAGCTATGTTATTGAGATGGGAGCATGAGGTAACACCAGCTGAACAAAGAATGATAGTGAAGTCATTGTTAAGGTGTGGTTGAGGCTAATGCCACTCCACCAGTCATTGTTGACATCATAGAGCTGTAGTGTAGCATTGTCACCAAGACTGAGTAGTGTGAGAAGGAGCTTGTAGTGTGACACGCAAGGGTTCTTCATCATCCTAACATAACATGTTAGTTAAGAACAGTATGTTAGCTTTAACAGCACACCTTCTGACAGAACACAATATGAGAACAAGGTTGGCCATTTGTACTGTTGTTTTCAAGCCATAAAGGGGCGCAGCTGATGCTGTAATACTTTTGTATAGTACCCCAATACCTTATCCAGTAGGCTTTGTAAATGATGCGGACAATAGATATACTGGGCCAAATCTCTCCAGGGGCTCGCCTAGCCTTCCTAATTAGGAAGGCGAGTCTGGAAGCTGTTGGAATGCCGTCAGTTAGGAAGCGGCTACTTGGCATCATGACTTCAGGTTGTAAATTACGGCCTTTGTAAAATATGATCAGGGAGTGCGCTTTTGTAAAAGTCAATCACATACTTTACAAATCTAGAATATATACATCTTAGTACTGCTCATCCTCTAGCTCTTTCAGCATGAGCGTGATATTGATGGCCTCCTTTTCTGTCTCCTCCTCCTCCTCATCACAACCATCATCCTCCATCACTCTGCTCTCAAACTCTTCCCCTTCCAGCATTTCTTCCTCAGCCTTGTGTTCTTCTTCATCCTCATCCTCTTCTTCATCCAGATCTTCACAGTCAGCCTCAGCTAATTCTAATGATTCATTTCCCATCTCCTCATCTCCAGATTCGTTCTTCTCCTCCTCCTCCTCCTCGTCTTCGTCATTTCGGCTGGTAGTGTGACTTGTGTTGAATAGATCTTCAAGGCTAAGATTTCCAGTGTCAAATTGCAGGCAGGCCCAGATGCTCTTGAACCTCTCTGCAATAGATCGGCAAACAGCTGCTTGTTGATATGCATAAGCACTCGAACCATCCAATCTTTCTCCCTCAAAGTTGGGTAAATTGGCTCTGGACTCCCATTGTTTGGCTTGCCATTCAAGGGAAACCAGGCAGCAGTGCATCTTTTCTCAGAGAATCATTATCTCTCATGCATAGGCCTTGCACCACTCCATGCATAGCCCTTTTGTTTTTGTAAATGTGGCCGATAGGTGTAGCCAGATTTGTAAATTGAGTTGGTCAAATGGATCGAAGCTAGATTTTTGCAGAGGGAAAGAGGAGACCAATAGGTTTGTAAGGTGGGCAGGCATCCAGAAGAAAGAGCATGAGAGTTTTAGAATGGGTAAAGGATTCAGGACAGGTGTTTTGTAAAAGTGTAATATCTATGCTTCTATACATCTTTCTGATCGCATCCGATTCTTTTCCGAACTTCTTTTCCTTTTATTTCGAACTTCATTCCCTTTCATCCCGAACACTTTCCAATCATTCCTTTCCGATTTCATATCCGAGCTCCACTATTAATCTCCGGGAACTCGTGATTCATTTCGGATAACTACCGGATAGCTCGTATCTAATCTCCAAAGCTACTCCACTTCATCTCCAATCCGTTCCACTTTGTTTCCACTTTGTTTCCACTTCGTTCCGTAGTACTCCATCCATCTCCAATAACACCATGTGCTTTTCCTTCATTTCCGAACCCTTCCTATCTTACTCCTATTCATTCCGATAGTTTCTGAAGTAGTACTTAAGCTAGCAACTTTGTAGTAGATAGCTTAAGTCTAAAATCGAATTAGCTGGTCTCCTAACTTCATCCGACTTCAGACAACAAAGTACCATCTTAACGGATTCCATTCCGTGTCTTCCCTATACTTCATTTCCAGAAGACTACCGGTTCCGCCCGGGTCCATCTTCATCCTTTCCTAAAAACTCCAACAAGACTTCCGCTCGGGTCCGACGTGTTTCCTAACGCTAGGATCCGCCTGGACTTAACAGTATTTTAGACTTCTCTCTTGTTGTCTACAATGTCCCAACGTTCTCAACCACAAACTCCTCCCCCGACATCAAACCTTACGGTTCCGGTGACTCCATTCAAAAACACTTATTATTCCAACCTCTTCCGTAACGTTCAAATTCGCCAACACAGACGTTCCGGCAGTATTTTCGCACACCCGAGCCCAACCAAACCCCACACGAGTCCGTTTAAGGAATTCCTCGATAGCTGGGACGGCCCGGAGCCAGGAGACTCCGGAACCCTTACACAAACCCAAAGTCATTCATATGTCCAACAGCAAACTCAAGGATCCTCTCGAGCAGGACCCTCGCGTACAACCACCAATCCCGATGACGGCCGTGGTCCCCCAGTGGGCCAGCGTTATGGTCAGGGAGATGACGGGGATGACAATGAACAACATCAGGGTGGTGGAGGAGGCAGATCTGACGATGGTGGCGGAGGACCACCGGATGATGGACCTCCGGGAGATGGTGGTTCTGACGGTTCCGACAGCAACAGCGATGATGACGAAGAAAGGAGGCAGTTCATTACCGCTCTCCAAAATTTCAATGAGATCATCAGAAAAGTTACACCTGGTCACAGTGAAAAGACGGAAGTGAAGAAACCCGACGTTTTCGATGGGTCGGATCCGAAGAAGCTCCGTTCGTTCCTGATCCAGATCCAGATCAATCTCCAGAACCGTCCAAAGGCATACGCGACTAATGCTGCAAAAATCAGTTTCACTCTTTCCTATCTCTCCGGCACTGCACTCGACTTCTTTGAACCGGAAATCCTTAACCTGGATCCCGAGGAACCTGCTCCATGGACCCTTGACTTTGGTATTTTCGTCAAGGAGCTGAAGGATAACTTCGGGGTTTTCGATGAGGTCGGAGATGCTGAGGACCGATTGGAGGCCCTATTCATGAAGGATTCCAATCGGGCCGCGAAATACTGTGTCAAGTTCCAACAACTTGCTTCGCAGGTCGCTTGGGATGAGAATTCTTTGCGACACTTTTTCCAAAAGGGTTTGGCTCCACGAATCAAGGATGCCCTTGCTCTAGTCTATGAGGAAACGAACCTTCCCCATCTCAAATCCCCGGTTCTCCGAATCGATTCCTGTTACTGGCGTCGCCAAACTGAAAAGAAACGGGAAGAAGAGAGCGGAGGAAAAGGGAATTCCAGGGGAAAAGGCTCGGGAGGTAATAGTTCCAGATCCGGCTCCGGAAAGTCCTCAAACTCTGGTAAAGGTGGGAAATCCAGAAATTCTTCCAATTCCTCCAATTCCAATTATAATTCCAACTCTAATTCATCCTCGTCGTCTTCGTTCCCTTCCAGTCAGAAGAAACCCTGGGCTAACAAGCTCAGAAAGGACAGAAAGCTATCCCAGGACGAAAGGGACCGCCACAAGAAGAACAATCTTTGTATGTTCTGTGGCGGGAAGCATGCGACGGATGACTGTAACAAGTGGAAGGTGGCGAATGAAGCTCGCGGCTGAGCCACAAACACGGAAAACACCTCGTCCGGTAGTACTTCCGTGACTGGCACTGCTTCCACGCAGTCCCCAAAATAGTCAGCGACTCTGATGCCTCGGCACGAGGTCGGAGTTGCGTTGACCGGGATCATGCCAATCAGGAGGTTACTCTCAACGCCGCCGCTCTTTCCATTAAATCCTTAGTCATTCCACTTTCTATTCCCTCATATACTAAACCCGAACTTTCCATTTCGTTTCCGTCACTTTTGGATTCTGGCTCCTCAGATTGTTTTATCGACTCTACTTATGTTTCCAAACATTCCCTACCTACCCTTTCCATTCCTCCCGTTCGTCTACGCTTACTTGATGGTTCCGTACCTTGCACCCTGAATAAAGTATGCCATCTTTCTGTTTACTTTCCGAAGGGGGAACGAATTCCTCTTGACTTCTACGTCACTAATCTCGACTCAACTTGTAAGGGAGTCCTCGGATATAGTTTCCTTTCCCGCTACAACCCGTCGGTTGACTGGGTAAAAGGAAACATTGATTTCCGTGACCCCGAACTGGTTGCTGTTACCCCGAGCTCTGAACCCTGTGTGTCGCCTTCTGAGGCTGACCCGGATTCTCCGGTTTCCAAACCGCTTCCGGCTGTAACGCCACCCATTCGTTCTAGAACATCATGGCCGTACGAACCCATCTATTCCTATCCTTCCATCTCGCAAATGGCATCTTCCATCGACGACACCCGCATTAGCATCATCAGAGCAGCAGCTTTCCTTCGCTGTTGCAAACAGGATCAGCTTGAACCAATGGCGCTCCGGTTAACTTCGGATGCTGAGGTTCATGCGAAAGCCTCAAATTCGGAAACCCCATCTTCTCCAAAGGCTCCCGAATATTTAGCTGACTATTCCGATGTGTTTGACGAAAGGCTTTCGGATAAACTGGCTCCACATCGCCCCTACGACCTCAAAATTGACCTTGTCGAAGGTGCGGCACTGCTGATTGCCCGGATTTATCCGGTATCCGACAGGGAATTAGGAGAATTACGAAAATTTATCGACAAACATCTGACTATAGGTTTTATTAAACCTTCATCCTCGCCCTTCGTGGCTCCGGTCCTCTTTGTGAAGAAGAAAAACAGAGAGCTTCGGCTTTGCGTTGACTTCTGTGGCCTCAATGCCATCACGAAGAAGGATAGGTATCTGCTTCCACTTATTTCTGAGCTTTTAGACACTCCCCGGTGCGCGAAAATTTATACCAAGTTGGATCTCCGTCACGCTTACCACTTGGTCCGCATCACTGAGGGGGATGAATGGAAAACCGCTTTCCGGACCCGTTATGGATCCTTCGAATGGAAAGTGATGCCTTTTGGTCTTAGCAATGCTCCCGCCGCCTTTCAGCGATTTATCAACGACATCCTCAAGGATCTCCTCGACGTCACCATCATCGTTTACCTTGACAACGTCCTGATCTATTCTGACAATGAGGAAGACCATCAGAAGCATGTTCACGAAGTATTCCGTCGGCTCTGAGAGCACGGACTCTTTGTCAATCCCGAAAAATGTTTCTTTTCCGTTGATACCGTGGAGTATCTAGGTTACATTCTCTCCCCTGAAGGGTTAACAATGGATCCTTCCAAAATCCGAACTATCCTGGAATGGCCCGTTCCTCGGAAGGTCCGGGATATACAATCTTTCCTAGGCTTCTGTAATTTTTACAGACGCTTCATCTTCAATTATTCAGATATCATCGTACCCTTAACCCGTCTCACCCGAAAAGCTATCCAGTGGAAATGGACGCAGGCATGCCAGGAATCTTTCGATTACCTTAAGCACGCTTTTACTTCTGCTCCGATCCTTGGTCATTGGGTTCCGAACCAAAAGATCATCGTCGAAACCAACGCTTCCGACTACGCTATCGCCGCAATCCTCTCTCTCCAGTACAATTCCAGAGAGATTCATCCCATCGCATTCCATTCACGCACCTTACAATCCGCTGAACTCAATTACGATGTTCACGACAAGGAATTGCTTGCCATTTTTGAAGCTTTCCGAATCTGGTGACATTATTTGGAAGGCTCCGGATCCCCTATTGATGTCATTACTGATCACAAGAATTTGGAATATTTTTCAACCACCAAAATTCTAACATGACGACAAGTCCGATGGTCCAAGTATCTTTCCGCTTTCAATCTCATTATCCGGTTCCGACCGGGTAAATTAGATGCAAAACCCGACTCACTCACTAGACAATGGGATGTATACCCAAAAGAGGGGGATAGCGACTACGCCAAGGTTAATCCACAGAATTTCCGCCCAGTCTTCACCCAAGAACAACTTTCCGAATCGCTCCGAGCCTCTTTCCTCGAAGGACCTGCATTCCGTGCATCCATTATCATGGATATCGAGAAACTCCATTCTACAATCCGAGAATCCTACACTTCCAATCCAGAATCACAAGCCGGTCTCAAACTAGCTAAGGATTCCTTATCATCCCGATGGAAGCTCGATGATTCCGGGTTATTACGCTTGGACGATAGGATATTTGTTCCTGGTGCTTCCGACCTTAGACTTCAAGTTTTGCGACAACACCACGACCATTCCCTAGCAGGACATTTCGGACAAAACCGGACACTTGACCTTATCTGATGCCACTATACCTGGCCAAAGGTCCGAGAATTCGTTTGGGATTATGTCGTGTCCTGTACGGTTTGTGGTCGTAACAAGCCTCGTCGACATCGTCCTTATGGTCTCCTAAAACCACTTCCTGTGCCGGTCCGTCCGTGAGACTCGATTTCCATGGATTTTATCGAACAACTACCGGATTCCAACGGATACACAGCAATCCTGGTAATTGTGGATCACGCATCCAAACAAGGAATCTTCATTCCGACTCATGATACCATTACATCGGAACAGCTCGCGGAATTATTCGTTCTTCATGTTTTTTCTAAGCATGGTGTTCCTAACCATGTCACTTCCGACCGCGGTTCCGAATTTGTTTCCCATTTTTTCCGATCCTTAGGAAAAGCTTTGAATATGGAACTTCATTTCACTTCGGGTTATCACCTGGAAGCCGACGGACAAACCGAGCGCACCAATCAGACACTCAAGCAGTACATTCAAATCTATTGTTCTTACCAACAGGATAATTGGTCTTCCCTACTTCCCATCGCTGAGTTTGCTTACAACAATGCTCCAAACGCTTCCACCGGAATCACACCTTTCTTCGCAAATAAAGGGTTTCACCCAAACTTAACGGTTCATCCTGACTACAATCTCGCTTCCGAGCGCACCCGACAATTCGTTGTCAATCTCGAGGAACTTCATGGCTTCCTTTGGGATGAGATTCGGGAAGCTCAGAAACGTTACAAAGTACAGGCTGACAAACGCCGTCTAGATTTACCAGAAATCCCTATCGGTTCCGAGGTTTTTGTGTCCGCAAAACACATAAAAACTACAAGACCCACTCCGAAGTTCTCCGAGAAATTCCTTGGTCCATTCAAAGTTCTCTCTCGCCCCAGCTCTCTTTCCTATGCCATAAAGCTCCCTGACTATCTCCGTGGAATCCACCCTGTTTTCCATGTGTCCCAACTAGAACCCGCTGTTCCGAACACGATTCCGAATCGTATCCCAGATCCACCCGCTCCGGTCGAGATTGAAGGTGAACTTGAATATGAAATCACCAAAATCTTAGACTCGAAAATCGATCGGCGCCGTCGGAAATGTCCTCTATTATATTTGGTACAGTGGTCTGGTTACGAAGGCACCGATGAAGAATTTTCCTGGCTTCCCGCAGATGAGCTAACAGCCGAAGAAGCTATAGACGAGTATCATCAGAAAAATCCGAACAAACCCGGTCCTCTTTCAATTTCATCTTAATCCTTATCGTTCTGACGTTTACTGTCCCTTCCAGCGCTCTTCACTAATTTCAATTTATTCTATATTTTCTCATTTTTCCTTTTACTCCGATCGCGTCTTAACTTCACTTGAAATTTGTTCCAAGAAAATTTTTTTGCCCATCCGGGTCCAGTCGAGTATCCATTACAAAAAATCTATATACAATTGTTCGTGTCCATCGTGTCCGGCGCGCATCCGTCCCTTTCCTCAATCTTCCTCTACCACTGCCTTTGATCTCGGTTTCTTCCCTTTTCCTTTCTTCTTTGGCTTTCCAAGTGAATCCGGCATGTCCAGCAACCTTGCCTCCATTCCCGTCCACTCCTCATCCTCCATTTTGGGAAGCAGGATGTTTGACGATTCCGCCATCGCTTCCAGAACATTCCCTATATGGATTATGCGATGGAGTTGGGCCAACTGTATGGCACAAAGGGTAGAGACGTTGGGAAGGACGGCTTTCCGACTGGTGAAGCTACAACCCACGCGTGATGCTGCACAGGACTCGCAAGCACGTTTCCCATTGCCTTGGGATGTGCACTCCAAACCGAGTCGGGTACACCGGGAACACCGCTATAAAATCAAGGTCAAAATTCGAAGGTAAAGAAAAAACAGAAAAAACAAACGTACCTCAGCATATGCCTCTCCCTTCTCCACCTCAACCTCTTCCTCACTCTCCGAGTCTTCATCCCCAGATCCCTTGTCCCTACGTTGCCTCCAAGCCACACGAGGACTACTCAGTCCAGAATTCGCTTTCCTCTTCCCTTTCGCCTTCTCCGACGGGCCCACATCGGAATGCTCCATCTCCACCTCTGGACCCCGTCCCGTCCGTTCCGTTCGTTCCTCCTCCTTCCTTACCCATTCCTCCAGCTGTTTCCTCTCCTCAGCCTCCAATTCCTCCTTCTTCGCCTTTTCCGCGTCTTTCCGCTGCTCCAACCACAACTCCATCAACTCCTCCACAGCCTCATATTCCTCCATCAGAGCTTCATATGCTTGTCGAGCTAAAGTTGATTCCGTTAGCATCTGGGGAAAACCCAATTCAAAACTGGTCACGTACCATTCTTGTTTTCCTGATGGACCCGATGTTTTTCCGTCACCCTCATACCATCTTCGATCACTGTCTCCACCAAAGGTTCGGGATGCACAGGAGCCAGAGGTTTCGCGTTGGACGTTGTCCATTCGGTCATATACTCCGTCAGGAGCTTGGAAACGTCAAGGGGAACGTAGGAAGTGGTGGAAGACATTGATAACGGTGAAGTTGGTTTTGCTCTGTTTCTGAGGACATCTCCCTTTTATACGTTTTCAAATACGTGCACAGACCATCCTTATTGTTTCCTGTTCATTTTGTTACAAATTCCTTAATTTAGAAACCATTCACAATCCCGATTGTTTCCATTCGTTTCCGATTCCATTGTTCATTTTCTGGGGTCCACCCCTTTTCTATTTTTTTCCTATTGTCCTTTCAACTTCATTCTGACAGGCTACTATTCGTTTCCATGCCTCTCGAGGGCTCGAGGCCTAAGAGGGGGATACTGTAATATCTATGCTTCTATACATCTTTCTGATCGCATCCGATTCTTTTCCGAACTTCTTTTCCTTTTATTTCGAACTTCATTCCCTTTCATCCCGAACACTTTCCGATCATTCATTTCCGATTTCATATCCGAGCTCCACTATTAATCTCCACACACGGATCCCATCCGGGAACTCGTGATTCATTTCGGATAACTACTGGATAGCTCGTATCTAATCTCCAAAGCTACTCCACTTCATCTCCAATCTGTTCCACTTTGTTTCCACTTTGTTTCCACTTTGTTCCGTAGTACTCCATCCATCTCCAATAACACCATGTGCTTTTCCTTCATTTCCGAACCCTTCCTATCTTACTCCTATTCATTCCAATAGTTTCCAAAGTAGTACTTAAGCTAGCAACTTTGTAGTAGATAGCTTAAGTCTAAAATCGAATTAGCTGGTCTCCTAACTTCATCCAACTTCAGACAACAAAGTACCATCTTAATGGATTCCATTCTGTGTCTTCCCTATACTTCATTTCCAGAAGACTACCGGTTCTGCCCGGGTCCATCTTCATCCTTTCCTAAAAACTCCAACAAGACTTCTGCTCGGGTCCAACGTGTTTCCTAACGCTAGGATCCGCCCGGACTTAACAAAAAGATAACATTCAAGAGATAGGTGGTTTTCATTAAATGATAGATTTATGTTAAAGGCCAATCACCATCAGCAGATGGAAGGATTTGTAAACATGGATGATGGGAGTTTGAGAGTGCATTTTGTAAAACGATGGGATAGAGAATCAGCAAGTTTGTAAAAGTCAGTGACAGGCAAATGCACTCACTGTGATATAGAACTTGGTCAGTTACAAGTTCACCAGTACTGACCCCATGCCAGATCCAGGAAACTTTCCTGTGCTTCTCCCATGCCCCTTCAACTGCATTCTCACCACGCAAGCTCTCTTTGCTTTTGCTGCCTTGATGTTCTTCTTTTCAACCTCCTGCAAGTCCTCCATACAGATAATATCCTCATTCCTCAATGGATTCCATTTCACCAGCATTATATCACCCACCAGTGATAGCTTCGCCTGCCATGCATTTTGATAGGTCAATGCCGCAATTTTCACCTTCTTATCTTGTCGTATAAGAAGTGAACGAGAACGAGTGGTAGCACCTTGATTCCTTGCATTGGTTTTCTTGTAGTGAAGCAGCTGTTGCTTCACCAGCAGATGATTTCAGAGATGATTCAGGGATTCATTGAGCTGACCCTCATGAAGTCAGAGCTCGAAATCAGTGAGCTGTGAATGATAGTTGTCAGAGGAACTACAGTCCTCAACAGAGAGTTCAGAAGGCAGAAGAAGAGGTAGATCTTCAGCATTAAGAGACACTTTTGAAGAGGGCAGTGTAGCAAGCTGTTGGAGGGATACAGGTGAGTAAACCAGCTGGAGAGCATGAAATTGTTTGATCTGCTTTGTTCTCTTTGTCCTTCGATCAACAGGGTGAGTTAGTTGTTTATTGGTTGGGTTACTAATTGATTTAATATCCTCGCAAAGGTCTCATCTGTAAAAGGAAATGTATCTTAGATGCAGACTTTTTTTGGAAAAGAATAGTTACCACTTACTGAAGCTGCTCAATCTCCAGACCAAGGAAGAGGAATTCCCTTGGACTAATTTCAAAGTCTGGAAGGTCATCGACCTCCTCATCACTGCTATCCTCTTCATCAACAACCATCCTTTCCTCTGACTTCATCTCCTTCCAAGCCTTCTTCTCTTCTTCTCAGGCTAGTTCCAGGCAGGCACTTTGAAGAGTATTTATAGATGAGGTCATGATGAATTTACAAAAATGTGGGGTAAACTTACCACTGATCGGTAAAGCATATGGATTCATTTCAGTTTGCTGAGTCTCATAATCATCAACCATCTGTTTCCATTGTGGAGCATGTTCCATTTGCTTTTCTGTGAAATCCTTCCAGACTTGAAACTGGATCTGAAACTGTGCAACAGCATTTATGAGACACTTTTTCAAAAGTGCACCTGAGTTGTTTTGTAAAAACATAAGTCAAGCCCCAGCTTTTGCAAAAGTGACACATACCAAGACTGCAAACTTTTTGCCAGTTCCAATGGCCAATGTGATCATCCAGGGTGTCATGATGTGAGCCAGGACCCATTTCCTTCAGACTGCTTGCAAGACCACCCAGCCCTGACCACACTCTTTCAATTCCCTCTGCATCAGTTTGACCTGCGCCATGCATGTAATTGGTGGAGAACTTTTCCTGACATTTCAGAAGGTGACCAAGAATGTGAAGCTTAGGAATCACAAAGTGAAGGATGCGAAGAGTAAGGTTCAATCGAACTAATGCTGGGAGTTTCTTGAATCGTTCAACAAGTTTCTTTGACCATTGACAAACAATATCATAACAGATGATTAGAATAAGGGTGGCAGCAATGTGACGCAGAAGAGAAGCCTTGATGTAATCCATATTAGCATATCTGCAAAAAGATTAGCTAAGTCCTAAAATTTGAATATTGTCGACTGCTTTTGTAAATGAGCTTTGGATTTTTTGAGCACATTTACAAAAGCAGTCGACAAAAGAAATAATAAACCTACCTCTCTCCAATCTGTGTTGGTCCCATCCCATTCCTACAAATCAACTCATGCTGAGCACAGGATCCAGCACCCTCTCCACTATTGTCATAACCTTCATGGAATTTTGTGTTTGCATGGTCAAGTGCAGCCAGCCCAGTACAAGTGCTCATCTGGAGCACAGGAGTTAGTATTAGTGATTTTAAATGTTGATCATGTTCTCACCTCCTTCTGGTCCTCCATCATTTGGCACCATTTCAAATAAGGTCCTGATTCAACAAAATAAGCCATGCCATCCTGCAAGCTAGGGTTTCTATCCCAGCTTGAAACCTTCTTTCTTTTCAACTGGAAGCAAGCGTCAAAAGAGAGGAACATGTTATATAAAAATGTTTGTTTTGTAAAAGTGAATATCAACTTTACAAAAGTTGTGTAGGAATTCAGACTCACCTCTTTCCAAGTGGGGTCTGGTCCCAGTTAGGAGGAAGGTTGAATGCTGGATCTGGACAAGCTGGACAAATGATGCCAAGCTCCCCAGGCTTCATTTCCTCGATATTCCTTATCCCATCCTTTCCTCGACCACCACGCCTAAGCATCCTCAAATTTCTCCACTGTTGAACAGTCTGTAGGAAGGTTGGATAACGATTCTGCAAGAATGTACTGTTGGTCAGTCATTGGTGGAGTGAGGTACAGAATTGACTCACAGGTATTTTTGTACTGGTGTTATCTGTGAGCTTCTCCATTGACTTATAGTAATCGAAAGGTGTTGTCTTTCCACATAGATTCAACATCTGAAATTGGGTCATTGTCTCAAATGTAAATGCAGTACTTGGTCTTGTGTGAGTCCTGGGAAACCAACGAGCATGCATGAGTTGCTCCCATTTTTGATGTTGCATGCCGGTTGAAAGTGACCTTGACCTCGTACATCCACAGTAGTTAAGGCGAATGCGATGACATCCATTGGTGTTAAACACTACAAATTTGGAGGGGCCTTTCATGGAAAGGTCACATTTTGACCCATCTGGATGACCGAGCTGAATGATGAGACCCAACTGTTTTAAGGAGACCTTTTCAAAATATTTCCCATTCCAAAACTTCAAAAATGTAAGTGACTGTCGAGCACTTTTACAAAAACTAAAAGCCCACCTCTATGTTGTGCAGCAGATTGGAAAGGTGACTCTCCATGCAGCAGTCCTGGCACACCAATTCACCATGGGAACAGTCAACACATCGTAATGTTGGTTCCATTGGTACATGGTCTTCTGGGCAGCTAGGACAGGTTGCCGGTACACAATCATCCTGACCCTTCAAGATCATCAGAACGTTGAGGTATTTCTCTCTATGCTTCAGGAAGATTCGCATTGGTCTGTCCTGAATAGGTTTAGGTTAGGGTAAAGCCACACAGAACCAGGATAAAATTCACCAATGCGTATAGCTTTCTCCTTCACCCAACTTTGGTGACACGACCATTCTTAACTTGGTAGAGAAACCCATGATACATCCTCTGTGGAAAATCCTCATCCTCTAAATCTGACCAATCTGGATCTGCCTCAATGGCAGTATACACATGTGCTTGATGGCTAGAAACTGTGGTCATGGAATTGTATGCCCTCCTTCCATCAGCGGAAATGTGTGAGACTTCTGTGATAATGTTGTCATTGGGATCATTGTAGTTGACTCCAAGTGCTGCTAAGGAAGTGATCTCCTTGAGTGCATTGATATCAGCTTTTCTGGGACGCTTTGCTGGCCTGGACGTTGACATGGAGGCAAGTGAGAAACAGAATTTAAGTGAGGATGACGTGGAACTCTGATGACAAGGGCTGAGGTAGCACAAAGACCTGTTGACTTTACAAAAGTGAACCATACAGACCACTTTACTTTACAAAAACATCTGATCATAACTGACCACTTTTACAAACACTGATATAAAACGACCTAAGATGTACATAGATGGAGTGTTGCAGAAAGGACAGACAACTTCAAATGGCAGCAATAAACTCTTCAATGAGGAAATGATCAACAGTGGCACGCATATCAAGCTCAAGCTCTATCCAATAAATCCCAGAACGCAGCAATAGCACTATCCCTGAGAAAGGTATGAGATCACAGAAAAGGGCTGACTTTGGAAAGATACCTTGCCACCAAGATAATGAATGACGAAAACAACAGCTTTGCCCTTACTAGAACTGGTAAGGGTTGATGCTGAGGTGGTGTTGAGCCAGGCCTTGGATGGACTAATGCTTCAGGATCTGGGTTTTGTGGGAGACTGGGGTGGAGTCTGAATGGCTGAAGATACGAGACACTGAGGTTAGGTTGAGCCTCACGATTGAGAATAGAAGCATCGACCAGATTCACTGGGAAGCCCTGCCTTCTGGGAGCAGCCTGTGTCTTGGCTTTAACCTTGAGCTCTGAGTCAAATGGGCTGACGAGAGGTTGAGCTTCTGAGGCCGAATGTTGGTTAAGGTTGGAGCAATTGAACATCCAAGTAGACAGAATGGTGTCTTTCTCAGACTCATGGTAACCTTTTGGCTCAGGCTGTTGTGGTTTGGAGAGGCGGGCTAGGTTTGAGGCCAGTTTTCTTGAGGAAAAATGAGCTGAAGTTTGCATGAAAAAAGAATGCTTACTCACTGATCCAAGTAAATACCAGCAGAAGAACCACAGGGAATAAGATAATATTTGAAGTCCAGATGAGCAGTAGCAAAATAAGGCCCAACAGTCTGTATGAGCTTTGGAGAGCATCCACGAAAGTCTGCTTGAGTTGTCGACATGAGTGTAGAAGGTGGAGGTTGGATTTGTCGGAGCTGGAAAATCGTGTATGTTTGAACATGCACGTGGGTCCTGAGAAGCAATCAATAGCTTTTACAAAAGCTTCACTCCAAGTCCATGTAGATTAGAGCTAAGACAGAGCATGGAAAGAAAACAAGCACAACTGATACAATATTTCAATCTTGCAGTGCCAGATTGAGTTGTCATTGTCAAAATCAATGAATAGCCATTTTGAGTTGAAACAATGATTCCAAAATGCTTCAAACAGACTTAATCGTGAGGAGCTGAGATTGATTGTTGATCCAATCTTTGATTTGATTAGAAGGAAGATTTGACTTGGAACAGACTCAGAGTTAAGTTGTAAGTTCACCTCCGATAGTGTGGAAGAATGAGTTGTGCTATGGGTAGAGCGAGGAAGATCGGTCAAGTGTACAGACGCAAGTCTGTGAATAAACTAGAATACTATGTAGTTCTGCAGAGACCACTCGCCTAATAAGATGCATTGATCTAACTGAGCAAGCACTAAGGGTGTGGCGTACGTTGACAACTAAAGACCTTAGAGTGAGATCCGAGATGGAAGATGAGAGAGAGAGATAAAATTCTCACGTCGTTCTGACTCGTCTAGTCTACTGATACACACGTGATCGCTATACAGTCCGTTAAGTCGAGTATCAAGGTCATGTCAGATCCTCAGAGCCAGGGTACCACCAATCGCATCCACCTTGTCGACAGTGCTGTACCGGAGAGGCTTTGATGGCCTGAGCGTCCAATCCACTCTTCCATATATCTGCCACAAGTCATAAACATAAAAGAAATGAAAGAAAGAAATGAGGAAACAATCTCCACTCCAGTATCCAATTCCCTTTCCCACCTACACCTGATCAACAAAGTGTTATACATGTTGCCACGGTAGACTACAGCCAAACAGCGTAGAGAGTCGGAGTAATAGAAGAGGAATGAATTTGTTGTGGGCTTGTCTTGGGATGTTAGTCTTGATGAGGATTGCCTAGAGATAGGGCGTTCTACCTGCAAGGCAGGTAACACGTCCACAGTGACCCACATGGATATGAGTTTGTCCTCGGGCTCACCGACACCACGAGTACACCAATGAAATAACCCAACGACAACCAAGAAAGACAATATGAATAACAGGGACAACATAAAAGGTAGGATGAAACAGAAGTCATGTGAAAGATGAGGAAACTGAATCAAAAGGAAAATACATGCATCAATCAAAGTCCAGATTAAGAGAACGTCAAGCGAGAAATTGCAGATAAAGGGTGGTTAGGACTCCAAGAAATTAAGGTGTGAGGTGAACAATGAACATCTGGATAAAAATCTCTATAAATGATCAAAGGTGCATCAAAAGATTATTAGAAGTGGTGTAATCATATGGCTCTGCATCGGGATCTTGAGGAAAATAAAAATGAGGCTCCATATAGAAACAGTCTCCATGAAAAGAAAAAGGGCGACTGATGGGCTTAGTAAAAGGATAAGGGAAATGGAGATTGTAGAGCCAGTCTATCCTCAATTCTGCATTATAGATCCAGAAAGAAGTAAAGGAAGGAAAAGATTTGAGAAGTGTACCAAACCTCTCTCTAGAGAGATACCATATGTCCTGTCAGTTCCTAACTGTCCTAGTCCTAGGATCATCTTCAACGACCCACCAACATTTGAGGACTTCTTCTTCAAAAACAAAACGGTCCCATGAAACTTGCTTCTTGGTGCCTTTCTCGATAACTACACCTCTCTCGACATCTGTAAAGTTGAACCTGTTGACGAAATGCTTGAACGTCTCTACTCTGTAAGGGCCGTTACCAGGATACCTGTATCTGGGCGGAATCTCTTCAAACAGATGATAAAAGGTTAGTTCATCAATGGTAAGCAGATTATCCCTCGTCCACTTTCGAACCATGAACAGAAAAACACACAAGATATTTCAGAATCGTATTCGTAAAGCATTGCAAAAGGAAAGGAACTGGGTCAAAACAGGAACCGGACTCGTGGCCACTAAGCATGAACAAATCAAACCTATCCCTGTCCTCTCCACCAAAGTGCCACGTCATTAGATGACAAGGGTGAAAGCCAAAATAAGGACGAAAGTGTGTAAGATGACGAAGTGGAATATGAGTATGAGGAAGATTGAAAACGTTGTTCCAATCATGACTTGGCAACTTGTCAGTCGTCAACCGTGTCTTATCACATTCATAACAAGTCAAATACACCCCATCATGCCACTTTTTGCATGAAGAACAAATCAGATCCTTCCACGTCAGGATAGGATCATCCAACGCCACCACTCTGGAACGTGCAGCACGAGCTACAGACCATATATCTGTTCCACCTCATCAAACAAATCTGGCAACGAATCAATGGAAGACGAAGGGAAAAACGAAGAAAAAGGTATAGGGAAATAAGGAACACATGAATAAGGATAAGGAAGTTGAGCGGTCGTAAAGGAAAACTGTGACCCGCCCTCACAAGACTGACATAGAGAATAAGCAGGAAGAGTAAACTGGGAAGGATAGGCAAAAGTATTATTACGGAACATATGCAGCAGCATTATCGTTCGTTCCCTGTTTGCGGTGTTGATTATGACGTATGCATTGTTAATGTAGCCCCTGGTTGAGGTGTACATAGTTGCACAGGATGAGAGAAAAGACGAAACGATGTGAAGAAAAATTTGATGTGAAAAGAGGAAGGAACGGAAACTCCTTGTATATATATATGAAGGAAAAGAACTTGCAAGAGAAAAGAAACAAAACTGTAAAGAGAAGATGCAATCAATTACTCAGCTGTCCAAATGGTACCTTGGAGTAAACCATGCCTGACAGTGACTTGCCAAATCTGACCACCTCAACATTTAGCCTGTAATTAACTGACAAAATTAGTGAAGAAGCAGACATCAAGGAAGTCGAACTCGAGATTTCAATAGACTTAGCGATAGGTTGCCTGGTCTTTGGTTTTGATGGAATCCTAGTATGCAAGGTCTGATAATCCAGCCTGAAATAGAAAAGTCGAAGTCGTTGCGCATTTACATGTCCCTTGATGATAGAACATATGAACCATTGTGTCTCTTTTCATGTACAATGTATGGCCCCAAATATGTCCAATCACCTTTGTTGCTGTGTTGATTGTCTAGCTGAGACTCTCGCAACCAGACATACATCCCTTCCTCGAACTGATGAAAATCATACCGATACCCATGCTTCTTTGCAGCATCATCGATGGCTCGTTGTCTCGATTCCCGTACCTTCGAGGGTCCCGACATTCCAACTGGAGAATCCTGAGTGCCAAGAGATCAGTAGTAGAGGTAACCTTGTCCCAATCCAACATTTGCCACGTTGATTCAGTAAAGTCAAATGAAAGGACTGGATGAACACCATAAAGAAGAAAATATGGAGCATACCCTGTAGACCTCGAAGCGGTAATACGAATGGCAAACAGAGCTGCTGCCAAGAGTAGTGGCCACCTACCAATCACATCTCTGCATGCCTTCACGATTGCTTCGACCAACGGTATATGGGCTCGTTCTACCACACCGTTATCTTGAGGATGATAAGGAGTGGAAACCACAATCTCGCAGTTGTACTGAGTCTTGAGGAGTTCCCGAACCTCCTTTTGGAATTCCAGACCACCATTCATAGAAAGGACCAGTATACAGCTAAATCGGCAAATCAGTTCTTCATAGATAAACTTAGCTACCGGTGCTGCTTTGAGCTGCTTCAAGGCCTGAGCTTCTGGCCATAAGATATTGGGTTCTATAGCTTGAACGATGTAATTAAACCTGCCAAGACCCATAGGCATATGGATACAGTCCAAGTTGAAGTGTCTGAGGATAGGTGACTGCCAAGAAATGTTGTAGGGAATAATAGGAAGGGGCTTGATCAGTTTCTGACATTCAATACAAGAACGTATGAAATATGATATGTCGTTGAACATGTTAGGCCAGTAAAACCTGTCAGAAAGAGTACAATAAGTAGCATCTCGCCCTCGATGGCTGGCTTCGTTATGTGCCTGTGCCATGAGTTCGGACCCTTTCAATAAGTCGTCTATCACTAATCTCGGAACTCCATCAGAGTTCCTTTTTGGTGACATGAATAAGCATCCTTCCTTGAGAAAGAATCTTCTGGCTCCTTTGTAGAATCGAAGCTTTTCCTTTTCGGTAGTCAAAGAAATGGGTACAACACCTGTGCTCAAAAAATTCCTGATATCTTGCCATAGGGTTTTCGACTCTTCATCTCTTTTCTTGAACTTGTGTCCTGGGTATGATAAGTAATCAGTAACACCTGCATACAGACGAAAAGTGGTTGTCTCCATTGTCACCCTTTCATCTCCGATGACATATTCGTGATCCTCATGAGCTTCTACTTTCCTCAATAGGAACTCTGGTAGAGTCCTGACTGAATTGGCATGTACCACTCTTAATAAAGAGTAAGAAAAAAAAAGAAAACGGCACCTCGGGTTCAACGAATTTGGTGACGACCTCAGCACTAGGAAGAGAATCGAAATAGAACGCATTAGAAGAATGATAGAGAGGCGCACAACTTGCGATGCACCAAGAATCATCATACGCAGTCGTGAACCAAACTGCTAGGCAGTCTAGAATCATTCGGAGAGAAAAAGAAGAAACGTCTGCAACCCAATAGGTAGTATTAATAAACGCATTGAGAAACTCCTGACCCTCTTTCTCCGACTCCACATGCTTGCCAGGCACATGAGGCCACCAAGACAGTGCATCTTCAGCTTTGAATGACGTAGCAGGAACATGTTTACACTCAAATGTGAATAAACGAATCCAAGAGACCCAGCGAAGCACAGGAGCATTAGGTACATCATCTGGTTCCCGCAACATTTTGGCCAACGAAATGGCATCATGATGCAGATGAAAATGAACACCCCAGAGGTGATGCCTCCACTCCTTCAAAGCACGATACAAGCCATAGACTTCTGTCTTAGGCTGACCATAGTTCTGTTCTCTGTTGTTGAAAGTAAAGCCACCGAAACCTGCTGGACGCACAACCCCAGCCATAACCTGATACATTGCCCATCCCGCACCCATCCATGAAGAATCCACCCCCAGAATAATAAGACCCTTGTTGGACTCTCTCGGTAGCCTTGAGATAGCCTTCGCCCTTGTGTAGTCAACTACTACTAACACCAGCGCCGTCGACACCTTATGTTTGAGTGTCTCGAAGGCATCCAACGCATCAGCGGGAAAAACAAACTCCACTGTCAAAACGTCAGTGGCTTAGCCACCAAAGCGAAACCTCGTATCCAATGATGACCAGTACCAGCCATGCCGAGGAAACCTCTGACTTCCAGCACCGCAGCCAGCACTGGCCAATCCAAAATTTTCTGGACCATCCCTCCAGTGACACCACTGTTCCAACAAGACCCAATTTCACCGTACACAGTACAGCCTTCACCCCAATAATAAACACTGCCAACAACAAATCCATCCTTTGCACGTATTCCCATACAAACCAGGCACAACCTCATCATTGTATCTCAAATGAGGGCCCTTAAGGCCACAGTCATCCACAAATGCACGAGCAAACTCCCGAACTGGAACCAAAACATGGTCGACGCACCTCTGGAACTCTTGGACCGAGTTAGTAAAGCCTTGGACCAACGTAGTCTGTTGCTGAGCACCCGAAGGGGTCAAGACTTGACCGCCACCCAATGAGTGTCAAAACCTGAAAAGAGGTTGAAAAGACCATACAAGGCAAAATCTAAGAAATCTTCAGCGAACTCGTTAACGTTAGGAGGGAGAGCGGCATCTTGTATCGTCACTGCATTGAGAGGTTCTAGGTTAACCACCAGTCTGACACCTTTCTTCTTCGCCACAGCAAACATGGATGAGCGATAGCTAGAACAAGTTGGTTCAAACTGTCCAGCTTCTTCTTCCTTCCGTATCTCCTCCTCGACGTCGTTGAGAATAGCCCTCAGACACGTAATCGGTGGGCATTGCCAAGGCATATGTTCTATAGTTGCAATTTCGTAGTCAGGAAAATAGTCTCGGGAGAAAGAACCTTGGGGTTGATATCAATCAACCATTGGACAGCTTCTTGGCCAGCCTTGCTGAACCTCAAGTGCCAGTTGCTCATGGCATAGCCTATCTTGAGAGAAAAGATGGTTAAAAGGATGACAAAAGAGGCGAATAATTGGGTTATGCACCAAACCATCCCAGACATCTTTATTCTCCACAGTAAATTTGCTCACTCCATATGTCTGGTCAATAATAGCCTGCTCATCCTCAATGTCCAGACCAGCCCACAGAGAGTGAATCCTGGCCTTTTGCTGAAGTAACTGGGTGACAGTAATCTTGAAAATTTTCATGGTGCCAGCAGGGAGATGTTCCATTTGTCATTTCTTAGCACCATTTCTAGCTGCTTTGCCTGTGTTGGGCCTGGGCTCTGCATACGCAACCTTGATGGGAAGTACATCTCTCTGATCGTATCCGATTCTTTTCCAAACTTCTCTTTCTTCTGATCATTCATTTCCGATTTCATATCCGAACTCCACTATTAATCTCCACAAACAGATCCCATCTGGGAACCCATGATTCATTTCGGATAACTACCGGATAGCTCGTATCTAATCTCCAAACTTACTCCACTTCATCTCCAATCCGTTCCACTTTGGTTCCACTTTGTTCTGCAGTACTCCATCTATCTCCAATAGCACCATGTGCTTTTCCTTTATTTCCGAACCATCCCTATCTTACTCCTCTTCATTCCGATAGTTTCCAAAGTAGTACTTAAGCTAGCAACTTTGTAGTAGATAGCTTAAGTCTAAAATCGAATTAGCTGGTCTCCTAACTCCATCTGACTTCAGACAACATAGTACTGTCTTAACGGATTCTATTCCGTGTCTTCCTTATACTTCGACCTCAGAGACTACTGGTTCCGCCCAGATTCGTCTTTATCCTTTCCCAAAAACCCCCAATAAGACTTCCACTCGGGTCCAACGTGTTTTCTAACGCTAGGATCTGCCTGGACTTAACAGGAAGCTACAATAAGACATGTTAGACATGAAAGAACCAAGGAATAGCACTCACGTCTTCAAGTTTGACCTTTGTTACTCTGGTACGCTCTTCATGCTATCTTCTTCAATATCACTGTCTGAAAGGGCTGTTGCTATTGAGACATTGCTGGAAGCAGAGGAAGTGGTAGAGGTGCTGTGATGGTGACCAAAAGGAACAACAGGTTCCTTCTGAGAAGCCTTGGATTTCTTCTTTTTGTCATTGCTAGAAGGGTATACTGTAATATCTATGCTTCTGTATATCTTTCTGATCGTATCCGATTCTTTTCTGAACTTCTTTTCCTTTTATTTCGAACTTCATTCCCTTTCATCCCGAACACTTTCTGATCATTCATTTCCGATTTCATATCCGAGCTCCACTATTAATCTCCACACACAGATCCCGTCTGGGAACTCGTGATTCATTTTGGATAACTACCAGATAGCTCGTATCTAATCTCCAAAGCTACTCCACTTCATCTCCAATCTGTTCCACTTTGTTTCCACTTTGTTTCCACTTTGTTTCCACTTTGTTCTGCAGTACTCCATCCATCTCCAATAGCACCATGTGCTTTTCCTTTATTTCTGAACCATTCCTATCTTACTCCTATTCATTCCGATAGTTTCCGAAGTAAACACTTATTATTCCAACCTCTTCTGTAACGTTCAAATTCACCAACACAGACGCTCCAGCAGCATTTTCACACACCCGAGCCCAACCAAACCCCACACGAGTCCGTTTAAGGAATTCCTTGATAGCTGGAACGGCCCGGGGCCAGGAGACTCTGCAGCCCTTACACAAACCCAAAGCCGTTCATACGTCCAACAGCAAACTCAAGGATCCTCTCAAGCAGGACCCTCGCGTACACCCGCCAATCCCGATGATGGCCGTGGTCCCCCACTGGGCCAGCATTATGGTCAGGGAGATGACAGGGACGACAATGAACAACATCAGGGTGGTGGAGGAGGCAGATCTGACGATGGTGGCGGAGGATCACTGGATGATGGGGTTCCGATGGCTCCAACAACAACAACGATGACGATGACGAAAGGAGGCAGTTCATTACCACTCTCCAAAGTTTCAACGAGATCATCAGAAAAGTTACACCTGGTCACAGTGAAAAGATGGAAGTGAAGAAATCCGACATTTTCGGTGGGTCAGATCCGAAGAAGCTCCATCCATTCCTGATCCAGATCCAGATTAATCTCCAGAACTGTCCCAAGGCATATGCGACTGATGCCGCAAAAATCAGTTTCACTCTTTCCTATCTCTCTGGCACCGCACTCGAATTCTTTGAACCGGAAATCCTCAACCCAGATCCTGAGGAACCCACTCTGTGGACCCTTGACTTTGGTATTTTCGTCAAGGAGCTGAAGGACAACTTCAGGGTTTTCAACGAGGTCGGGAGGCCCTGTTTATGAAGGATTCCGATTGGGCCATGAAATACTATGTCAAGTTCCAACAACTTGCTTCACAGGTCGCTTGGGATGAGAATTCCTTGCGACACTTTTTCTGAAAGGGTTTGGCTCCGTGAATCAAGGATGCACTTGCCCTAGTCTATGAGGAAACGAACCTTCCCCATCTCAAATCCCAGGTTCTCTGAATCGATTCCTGTTACTGGCATCGCCAAACTGAAAAGAAATGGGAAGAAGGGAGCAAGGGAAAAGGGAATTCCAGGGGGAAAGGCTTGGGAGGTAATAGTTCCGGTTCCGGCTCTGGAAGTCCTCAAACTCCAGTAAAGGTGGGAAATCCAGAAATTCCTCCAATTCCTCTAATTCCAACTATAATTCCAACTTTAATTCATCCTCGTTGTCTTCGTTCCCTTCCAGTCAGAAGAAACCCTGGGCTAACAAGCTCAGGAAGGACAGAAAGTTATCCCAGGACAAAAGGGACTGCTGCAAGAAGAACAATCTCTGTATGTTCTGTGGCGGGAAGCATTCGACAGATGACTGTAACAAGCGAAAGGCAGCGAACGAGGCTTGCGGCTGAGCTGCAAACACGGAAAACACCTCCTCTAGTAGTACTTCTGTGACTGGCACTGCTTCCATGCAGTCCCAAAAATAGTCAGCGACTCTGATGCCTCGGCACGAGGTCAGAGTTGCGTTGACCGGGATCGTGCCAATCAGGAGGTTACTCTCAACACCGCTGCTCTTTCCATTAAAACCTTAGTCATTCCACTTTCTATTCCCTCATATACTAAACCCGAACTTTCCATTTCTTTTCCATCGCTTTTGGATTCTGGTTCTTCAGATTGTTTTATCGACTCTACTTACGTTTCCAAACATTCCCTCCTGTTCGTCTACGCTTACTTGATGGTTCCGTACCCTGCTGTCTTTCCGTTTACTTTCTGAAGGGGGAATGAATTCCTCTTGACTTTTATGTCACTAATCTCGACTCAACTTGTAAGGGAGTCCTCGGATATAGTTTCCTTTCCCGCTACAACCCATCGGTTGACTGGGTAAAAGGAAACATCAATTTCCGTGACCCTGAACTGGTTGCTGTCACCCCAAGCTCTGAACCCTGTGTGTCACCCTCTGAGGCTGACCCAGATTCTCCGGTTTCCACACCGTTTCCAGCTGTAACGCCACCCATTTGTTCTAAAACATCATGGCCATATGAACCCATCTATTCCTATCCTTCCGTCTCGCAAATGGCATCTTCCATTGACGACACCTGCATTAGCATCATTGGAGCAGCAAACAGGATCAGCTTGAACCAATGGCGCTCCAGTTAACTTCAGATGCTGAGGTTCATGCGAAAGCCTCAAATTCGGAAACCCCACCTTCTCCAAAGTCTCCTGAATACTTAGCTGACTATTCCAATGTGTTTGACGAAAGACTTTCAGATAAACTGGCTCCGCATCGCCCCTACGACCTCAAGATTGATCTTGTCAAGGGTGCGGCTCTACTGATTGCCCGGATTTATCCGGTATCTGACAGGGAATTAGGAGAATTATGGAAATTTATTGACAAACATCTGACTATAGGTTTTGTCAAACCTTCATCCTCGCCCTTCGCGGCTCCGGTCCTCTTTGTGAAGAAGAAAAACAGAGAGCTTCGGCTTTGCGTTGACTTCCGTGGCCTCAATGCCATCACAAAGAAGGATAGGTATCCGCTTCTGCTTATTTCTGAGCTTTTAGACACTCCCCGGCATGCAAAAGTCTATACCAAGTTGGATCTCTGTCACGCTTACCACTTGGTCCCCATCCCTGAAGGGGATAAATGGAAAACCACTTTCCAGACCTGCTATGGATCCTTCGAATGGAAAGTGATGCCTTTTGGTCTTAGTAATGCTCCTGCTGCCTTTCAGCGATTTATCAACGACATCCTCAAGGATCTCCTCGACGTCACTGTCATTGTTTATCTCGACGACGTCCTGATCTATTCCGATAATGAGGAGGACCATCAGAAGCATGTTCGCGAGAGCATGGACTCTTTGTCAATCCCGAAAAATGCTTCTTTTCCGTTGATACCGTGGAGTATCTAGGCTACATTCTCTCCCCTGAAGGGTTAACGATGGATCCTTCTAAAATTCGAACTATCCTGGAATGGCCCATCCCTCAGAAGGTCCGGGATATACAATCTTTCCTAGGCTTCTGTAATTTTTACAGATGCTTCATCTTCAATTATTCGGATATCGTCGTACCCCTAACCCGTCTCACCTGAAAAGCTATCTAGTGGAAATGGATGCAGGCATGCCAGGAATCTTTTGATTACCTTAAGCACACTTTTACTTCTGCTCCGATCCTTGGTCATTGGGTTCCGAACCAAAAGATCATCATCGAAACTGACGCTTCCGATTACGCTATCGCCGCAATCCTCTCTCTCCAGTACGATTCCGGAGAAATTCATCCCATCGCATTCCATTCACACACCTTACAATCCGCCAAACTCAATTACGATGTTCACGATAAGGAATTGCTTGCCATTTTTGAAGCATTCCGAATCTGGCGACACTACTTGGAAGGCTCCAGATCCCCTATCGATGTCGTTACTGATCACAAGAATTTGGAATATTTTTCGACCACTAAAATTCTAACACGATGACAAGTCCGATGGTCCGAGTATCTTTCCGCTTTCAATCTCATTATCCGATTCCTCCCGGGTAAATTAGGTGCAAAACCCGACTCACTCACTAGACGATGGGACGTCTACCCAAAAGAGGGGGATAGCGACTATGCCAAGGTTAATCCGCAGAATTTCCGCCCAGTCTTCACCCAAGAACAACTTTCCGAATCGCTCCGAGCCTCTTTCCTCAAAGGACCCACACTCTGTGCATCCATTATCATGGATATCGAGAAACTCCATTCCACAATCTGAGAATCCTACGCTTCCAATCTGGAATCACAAGCCAGTCTCAAACTAGCTAAGGATTCCTCATCATCCTGATGGAAGCTCGATGAATCCGGGTTATTACACTTGGATGATAGGATATTCGTTCCTGGTGCTTCTGACCTTAGACTTCAAGTTTTGCGACAACACCACGACCATTCCCTAGCAGGACACTTCGGACAAAACCGGATGCTTGACCTTATCCGACGCCACTATACCTGGCCAAAGGTCCAAGAATTCGTTTGGGATTATGTCGCTTCCTGTACGGTTTGTGGTTGTAACAAGCCTCATCAACACCATCCTTATGGTCTCCTAAAACCACTTCCTGTACCGGTCCATCCGTGGGATTTGATTTCCATGGATTTTATCGAACAACTACTGGATTCCAACAGATATACAGCAATCCTGGTAATTGTGGACTGTGCATCCAAACAAGGAATCTTCATTCCAACTCATGATACCATTACATCGGAACAGCTCACAGAATTATTTGTTCTTCATGTTTTTTCTAAGCATGGTGTTCCTAATCATGTCACTTCCAACCGCGGTTCCAAATTCGTTTCCCATTTTTTCCAATCCTTAGAAAAAGCTTTGAATATGAAACTTCACTTCACTTTGGGTTATCACCCAGAAGCAGACAGACAGACAGAGCGCACCAATCAGACACTCAAGCAGTACATCTGGATCTATTGTTCTTATCAACAGGATAATTGGTCTTCTCTACTTCCCATCGCTGAGTTCGCTTACAATAATGCTCCAAACGCTTCCACCGGAATCACACCCTTCTTCGCAAATAAAGGGTTTCACCCAAACTTAACGGTTCATCCTGACTACAATCTTGCTTCTGAGCGCACCCGACATTTCGTTGTCAATCTTGAGGAACTTCATGGTTTCCTTCGGGATGAGATTCGAGAAGCTCAGAAACGTTACAAGGTACAGGCCGACCAGAAATCCCCATCGGTTCTGAGGTTTTTGTGTCTGTGTCAAGTCCATGCGGATACCCAATGCTAGGAAACATCAAGGACCCGGATGGAAGTCTTGAGTGGATTGGATGGAGATTCCAAGTGGATCCAGATAGGAAAGAGCTTATAAAGATGAATAAGGATTTCAGTCAGAAAGACTGGGAAGCTCTAGGGAACCATCGAGGAAGGATAGGAGGCCAGCTTTGTCGATTTTGCACTTAAGCTATCTACTAGCTTAAGTACTACTTCGGGAAGTGTAGGAATAAGATAGGAAAGGATTGGAAATGAAGAGTAATATAACTACAGAAGGAAAGGTGAAGGGAAACGCCTCCTAAGGAAAGTGGAGTTGTGGATATGAATTGGAGACGTTGGAGTAGGATTGGAGATGAATCGGAAATGAAGGAATGATCGGAAAGTGATAGAAAAGTAATGGAAAGTAAGACTGTACTGGAAAGTCATCGGATCCTACTGGAAAGGATCCAGAAAGGACCCTACTGGAAAGGATCTGGAAAGGAAGTATAGGAAAGTATTGGAAAGGTATAAGAAGTATAGGGAAGTGCATAGATCTTACAGTCTGCCAAACACATAAAAACTACAAGACCCACTCCGAAGTTCTCCGAGAAATTCCTTGGTCCATTCAAAGTTATCTCTCATCCAAGCTCTCTTTCTTATGGCATAAAGCTCCCTGACTATCTCCGTGGGATCCACCTTGTTTTCCATGTGTCCCAACTAGAACCCACTGTTCCCAACACAATTCTGAATTGTATCCCAGATCCGCCCACTCCAGTCGAGATTGAAGGTGAACTTGAATATGAAATCACCGAAATCTTAGACTCGAAAATCGATCGGCGCTGTTGGAAATGTCCTCTACTATATTTGGTACAATGGTCTGGTTACGAAGGCACCGACGAAGAATTTTCCTGGCTTCCCACAGATGAGCTTACAGCTGAAGAAGCTATAAACAAGTACCATCAGAAAAATCCGAACAAACCCGGTCCTCTTCCAATTTCATCTTAATCCTTATCGTTCCAACATTTTCCGTCCCTTCCAGCGCTCTTCACTAATTTTGATTTATTCCATTTTTTTTTCTCATTTTCTTCCTTTCAGTCTGATTGTATCTTAACTTCACTCAAAAAATTTGTTCCAAGAAAGTTTTTTGCCTATCTGGGTCCGGTCGAGTATCCATTACAAAAAATCTATGTACAAATGTTCGTGTCCATCACGTCCAGCGCACATCTGTCCCTTTCCTCAATATTCCTCTACCACTGCCTTTGATCTTGGTTTCTTCCCCTTTCCCTTCTTCTTTGGCTTCCCGAGCGATTCCGGCATATCCAACAATCTTGCCTCCATTCCCGTCCATTCCTCATCCTCCATTCTGGGAAGTGGGATATCTGACGCTGCCGCGATCGCCTCTATCACATTCCCCATATGGATGAGACGACAGAGTTGGGCCAACTGTATGGCACAAAGGGTCGAGACATTGGGAAGGATGGCTTTCCGACTGGGGAAGCTACACCCCACGTGTGATGCCGTGCAGGACTCGCAAGCATGTTTTCCGTCACCTTGGGACGTGCACTCCAAACCGAGCTGGGTACACCGGGAACACTGCTACACAAAATCAATGTCAAAATCTGAAGGTAGAAAAACGGAAAAACAAACGTACCTCGGGATATGCTTCTCCCTTCTCAACCTCAACCTCTTCCTCACTCTCCGAGTCTTCATCCCCAGATCCCTCGTCCCTACGTCGCCTTCGAGCTGCACGAGGACTACTCGGTTTGGGATTCGCCTTCCTCTTTCCTCTCGCCTTTTCCGACGGACCCGCATCAGAATGCTCCACTTCCATTTCCATGCCCCGTTCCATCCGTTCCTTCTCCTTTCTTGCCCATTCCTCCAGCTGCTTCCTCTCCTCAGCCTCCAATTCCTCCTTCTTTGCCTTTTCCGCATCCTTCCGCTGCTCCAACCACAACTCCATCAACTCCTCTGCAGCCTCGTATTCCTCCATCAGAGCTTCATATGCTTGTTGAGCTAAAAGTCGATTCCGTTAGCATCCATGGAAAACCCAATTCAAAACCAGTCACGTACCATTTTTATTTTCCTGACGGACCCGATGCTTTTCTGTCACCCTCATACTATCATCGATCACTTTTTCCACAAAAGGTTTGGGATGCACAGGAGCCAGAGGTTTCGCATTGGACGTTGTCCATTCAGTCATATACTCTGTCAGGAGCTTGGAAACATCAAGGGGAACATAGGAGGTTGTTAAGTCTGGGTGGATCCTAGCGTTAGGAAACACGTCGGACCCGAGCGGAAGTCTTATTGGGATTTTAGGAAAGGATGAAGACAGATCCGGGCGGAACTGGTAGTCTCTGAGATCAAAGTATAAGGAAGACACGGAATGGAATCCGTTAGGATGGTACTTTGTTGTCTGAAGTCGAATGAAGTTAAGAGACCAGCTAATTCGATTTTAGACTTAAGCTATCTACTACAAAGTTGCTAGCTTAAGTACTACTTCAGAAACTATTGGAATGAATAGGAGTAAGATAGGAATGGTTCGGAAATGAAGGAAAAGCACATGGTGCTATTGGAGATGGATGGAGTACTGCAGAACAAAGTGGAAACAAAGTGGAACGGATTGGAGATGAAGTGGAGTAGCTTTGGAGATTAGATACGAGCTATCTGGTAGTTATCCGAAATGAATCACGAGTTCCCGGATGGGATCCGTGTGTAGAGATTAATAGTGGAGCTTGGATATGAAATCGGAAATGAATGATCGGAAAGTGTTTGGGATGAAAGGGAATAAAGTTCGAAATAAAAGGAAAAGAAGTTCGGAAAAGAATCGGATACGATCGGAAGACATTGATAACAGTGAAGTTGGTTTTGCTATGCTTCCAAGGACTTCTCCTTTTTATATGTTTTTGAATACGCACACGGACCATCCTTATTGTTTCCTGTTCATTTTGTTACCAATTACTTAATTTAGAAACCATTCACAAATCCCGATCGCTTCCATTCGTTTCCGATTCCATTATTCATTTTCTGGGGTCCACCCCTTTTCTATTTTTTCTTTTATTGTCTTTTCAACTTCATTCTGACAGATTACTATTCGTTTCCATGCCTCTTGAGGGCTCAAGGCCTAAGAGGGGGATACTGTAATATCTATGCTTCCGTATATCTTTCCGATCGTATCTGATTCTTTTCCGAACTTCTTTTCCTTTTATTTCGAACTTCATTCCCTTTCATCCTGAACACTTTCCGATCATTCTGAGCTCCACTATTAATCTCCACACACGGATCCTGTCCAGGAACTCGTGATTCATTTCAGATAACTACCAGATAGCTCATATCTAATCTCCAAAGCTACTCCACTTCATCTCCAATCCGTTCCACTTTGTTTCCACTTTGTTCCGCAGTACTCCATCCATCTCCAATAGCACCATGTGCTTTTCCTTTATTTCTGAACCATTCCTATCTTACTCCTATTCATTCCGATAGTTTCCAAAGTAGTACTTAAGCTAGCAACTTTGTGGTAGATAGCTTAAGTCTAAAATCGAATTAGCTGATCTCCTAACTTCATTTGACTTCAGACAACAAAGTACCATCCTAACGGATTCCAATCTGTGTCTTCCTTATACTTTGATCTCAGAGACTACTGGTTCTGCCTGGATCCGTCTTCATCCTTTCCTAAAACCCCAATAAGACTTCCGCTTGGGTCTGACGTGTTTCCTAACGCTAGGATCTGCCCAGACTTAACATATACCATAAGTATGGTTCATATATATAACGAGAACGTACGTTTGAGGAGCTTCAGATGAGGCCTTGCACTTGTGATTGCTTCTGTCAACATTGACAGCCAGCATTCCCACTGAGTTTTGATGTTGTCTCTTGTTCATTGCAAGGCTGCCCAAAACCTCCAGGTCAAAGTCAAGATCCTGTAGAGGGGGTGCTGCAGGTTGGAATTAATCAAGTATGTTATCCTCAAATATACAAAGGACAAGGCTTCAATGACTGACCATCAGGCATAGTTACATCAGATTTGTTACTGTTGCTTTCATAGATATCATCTTTTCTGTTCTGTTGTTTAATAGATGAGAGAGTCTTTCCTTGTTAAAATGATATACTCACCTTGGCCTTGGTTCTGGCAGTCTTTGTGCCAATAGATTTTTTTTTGTCATTTTAGTCTTTGAGACTGCCTTGCTAGCTGGCCTTTGGCTTTTCAGCTTTGAGCTCCTGTTTGCATTCTAGATCCTCCTGTTGCTGTATGTCCTTAATGGCTGCAGCCTTTTTCAAAGCTGCTTCCTTCTTGTTGACTACCTTTTCCTTTGCCACTACCTTTGCTGCATTGTTGGCTGCTATTTGTTCAGAGGTACAGCGAGAAGCAGGCTTCTGAAGAAGACCAGGGTGTGTCTCTTTGTTGGAGGAACAAGGGCCTATATGAGGGAGTGTCAAGTAAGGTTTGCCTCCAGACATGATGGAGGTTGAGGTTTGAAGCTAACAGGGGTCTACATGGGATTGGTTTGGTACCAATTTTTCATGCTGATACTGCTGCTTTTTAGCTCCAGGGTTCTGAGACAATTCTGACTATGAGGATATGTTGCTACCTGGGTATGTGATCGTCATCTGTTTTCTGTGCTGATTTACTCACTTCATCTCATTGTAGAACTGTCAAGCTATTTTCAATCTTGTCCAACTATTGCCAGCATCCACAGACTTACCCAGGTGACTGCCAGGATGGTTGCCTACAGCACTGTTATTGTATGTTTTTACTCTTCCCTTTTCATGTCTCACGTCTACGCTAGGCTCACTTTACGATGTCCAACCAGCAACACTTCACCCTCCAAGATGAGAACTATAGCCTCTGCAAGCTCTACAACTTGCACAGAAGACCCTCAAGTTCTGGACCTGGTGAGTATCAGATGTCGCTTTTCAATACGTCGCTGCTTAAGTCCTTCTAGGAAAGTTTTCGGCAAGAAGGCTTTGAAGAACAAGTGCGTCAAGAACAAGAATGTTGTCCCTGCCATTGACAAGTTTAGTGCTCTGGTCGCTGGTGAAGCGGAGCGGGGTGCTCAACGTCATCAGGCTGAGGAAGCAAAAAGGAAGGAGGCTGAGAAGGTTGTGAAGGAGAAGGCTATGCAAAAGTGTCTGGCGAAGGAGAAGGAGAGGGAAAGGGAGCAGGAGGTGGATAAGGAGAGGGAGCAGGATGTGGATAAAGAGGGGGAGATAGGGATGAATGTCGATGAAGAACCCAGCCACGAAGAAGAGTACAAAGACCACCCAGCGGACCTCGATCAACACCCTCAAGACCTTCAAGACCTTCAAGAACTCCAACTGGAACAAGACCACCCTCCAACTCCCGAACCTGAAGACCTTCAAATCCCTCATCATAGCCGATGTCTACCCAGTGTGGACAACCATGAAAAGACCATTACTACTGGTCATCGTCGTCACAAACATCTACCTGAAGTGGATGACGATGAGGACACTGCTCCTACTGGTTGTCATCACCATCAACGTCTCCACGAAGCAGACAAGGAAGAGACCGCTCCCACTGGTCATAGTAGAGGTCGCCCTGCTGTCATAAAGCCCCCCAAGTGCACTGGTGTTGTCAAACCTACACAACCTAACAACTTGAACCCTTTTTCTCGACAATCTGTTCCCTCAACGTCCAAGAGACCTGCTTGCTGTACCTGAGGTATGTTTTATTGACTCTCTCCTTGGCTTTTCACTGACATAGTTTTCTAGTACTCGCTTTCAAGACTCTAGGACCTAATTGGATTATGTTTCCCGCCTTTGCTGTCTATTCGTTGCCTTCTGCTCTTCATCACCTTCCGTTGCTAGTGTAATTCTTTGTATGTCATAGATACTAATCATAATGTTATTGTGAGACCGTCATTAGCAGTGAGACTAATGCAAGGGTGCTCCCCTTGCTTGTGTATTCAATCTTGCTGGAAACCAACTCTAATGCCTAGAAAGATTGCATTACCCCGCAATCACTACAATCTTTCTGTGTATTCGAACTTAGTAGAATTACTCCTCTAATTACAAAATGCGATTACAATCTTTAAAATCTTTCTAGATACTAGAGTTGTTGCCTTCATTGCAATCCTGAGAATTGCATTGGAAGGACTACAATTACTCTCTACATTATTATACACCTGATCTACTGTAACTCAGCTCCAATCAAGTAGAATTTTTTCAGCAGTTCTTCGGATTCCCTTCCTTGCAATCACATTACAAAAGGACGTACTTTTGTGTGATGAATGCCATTATGGAAGATACTCCTGAGACGTCTGTACCTGTCGCTGCCCCTGATATGAAAACTCCTGCTGCCTCCAAGAAATCCAAAACTACCAAATCCTCCACTCCTGCTCTCATATTGATAAGAGCAACATCCTTAATAAAATTCTCAACACCAGCCACACCAAAGGATTTCCTATTCCATTGGGGAATTTCTTGCAAATATGCTAGCAGAAGTTCTCAAGTTCAAAAATCCACCTCAAGTTCAGTTATTCGCACCACTCACCACCCTATCCTCCATCAATCTTGCCTCAGCAAAAACATTTATCATCGATCGACACTGTCTCATCACCATCACCATCACTGTTGATGATAAAGAGGTCACAGCCATCCTAGATACTGGATTGATGCTGAATATTGTCAAGAAAGCCATCTGGCATGCCTCCATGGGCAGTAGACCTATGGGAGTTCATGACGCAAACAAGGCCTTGTGAATGAAGTACCATGACTCAGGCACATCTCTTCATTGGAGACAGAGTACCATTTCATCTCCTGCTAGGACAGCTCTGGCAGAAGGGTAATCATGTTGGAATCAATGAATGCAATGAAGAAACCTATCTAGTATTCAAAGAATGTGATTATTCAGGGGTTCTAAAGCCTAAGAGAATATGCCTCTGCCATGGGCAGGAGACGTTAGTCATTTTGTTAAATCTACTTCTCATCCCCATCCTTCCTGTCCTTCACCTCACCATTTACGTTCTTTCTCACATCTTCTATCAAGTAATTCCTTTCTTAATGAACAACAATATTTCCTACACTGACGATAGTGCTTGTGTCTGGGTAGTTCTTGACAATAATGACAATGATACTACTATGGAGGAAACCACTGCACCAGCCTCATCTCCTGTTCCTGAACACATCTCTCCAACTCACACTCCTACTCCATTGGCCATCGATCATGCAGTTAGTGGCAAAATACTCATTTCTATTATCAATCCAGCACTTTTTGCCATTCCTAATCCATCTGAGAATCCTACTCCCATCATTAATTCAGTAGCCATGAGATCTCCTTTATCAGCCACAGAGCATCATCATTGTACAGAATCCTCAGATAGTATTCCACCCCGGAGAGGACCTGAGGATTTTGCAGAACTCCCATGTGCTGTATACCTTTCTTAATGACCCTTCCACTCACATTTCTCCTCTATGCAGCTTGTTCTTCTCTTGTACCATTCAACTCGTTGACCATCTCCTTGTACCCTGTCAATCACTTCAGAACATCACCTACCACATGGATGAATGCAACGCAACCCATTAGTATCCCCAGGAGTCAAAGAGGAACTTAGGAATCTCTATGTTAATGAAATGGGAGCTCCTATGAATATTGTGGAAATTCACCTTCTTGCTAATCAGGCAATGTTCAAATGCTGTTGTACTCTCTTTCTCACTCTCCCAGGGATGTTGATCTTCACTAATCTTGGGATGCAACTCGACTTGGAACCTTTTGGTCATAGGGAATACCATTCTATTGCAGTATGGACACCATTCATGGAGGTGTTGCAAGTAGCACTAGCCTTGCTACTCCAGAACAAGGTCCTACCTTCCTTGCAAGATATCAAGCTCCCAGCCAACAAACTTGTTGTGCCTTCTATTCTCCATGATGTACAACAATTATGTCTTGATGAGATTATTGACTGTGGTCTCTCTGACCTACCTTTCGCTGAAGAATATTGCATCAAGTACCATGCATGCACAGACTGTCTCGATAACTTCACCTCCTACCATGCTGTTCAACCAGACCACTCTCTCTTCTGGGTAAATCCTTTCTTTGAGGATTACCAGGTGGCATTTTTATGGTCAGCTCTGGACATTTTCTGTCGAATGGACTCTTTGCCAGGATGCAAATGTACTGCTTTAGTGGTTAAAGTAAAGCACCTCCTTTGTTTAGACATGAATAACTACCACCTCTATCATTCATATTTCCCTATGCCCCATCCACTAATTACTATACTACCTCCATTTCCTTCATTCAGGCACTTTCCATCTCGTCATGGTGAACGATGTTAAACTCACTAGTAAAGCCTTTTTCTTACTACTTACATACTTATTACTTTTTGCTTACCTACAACTATAGACACTATACCTACTGAGTATCTATGATCAATTACACTTGATTGTGGCAATTACTACACATTCGATGACTTAGAAGCTGACGATCTTATTATTTCTATGACAGAAGCTTCTCCCAATGTTTCCCTATCTATTCCCGATCCTCATCCTATCCCAATTTTCGTCTTAGGTGCGTTGATCAATGAACCAAACCCCTATTAGCTCCTTATTCTGAATGGGCCCACACACAATGCCGATTTCTGGGAAATCCTCTATCTCCAACTCTCTCTCCATACACTCCTACCTCTTGTATCACTTGGGAGCACATGACAGCCCTCAAAGTCAACCCTGATGGGTTCCTGTGGCTGGAGGAAGAAAGACTCTAAACCAAGACGCAATAGCTTTTGTAGAAACATATTGTGGCACTTTTTGGGAAGAGTACTTCTCCTACATCTACCCTGGCAGTACCAGAATATTCCCATCCCTCCTGGAATCTCTGATAAAGTTCTTGAGCTCCTCATTGGTTCTGCGTATTGAAGAAGAATAGCACTCTTAGAATTGTCCATAGCCTGCAACCACTCAACAAAGTCACTATCAAGGATGCAGGAGTACCACCCATCCTGGATGAATTCGTGTCCTCCTAAACTGTTTTTGATTTATTTTGGGTTTCGATGCCTGCAAAGTTCATCCTGAATCTCGCAATCTTACCAGTTTCATGACACTACTGGGCCCCCTTCGCATCACTTCCCTACCCATGGGCTATACCAATTCTCCCACTGAGTTTCAACAATATATGATTTTTATCCTTCAGGACGAAATCTCCCACACCACCATCTTTATTGATGATCTTCCCACCAAAGGCCCCTCCACACGTTACCCAGAAGTCCTTATTGTTGGACAGTGCTGTAACTTTGACAGACGACTGTCTGATCTCTCCCAAACTGACAAGATTCTTCACTGGCCCATACTTACAGATCCAAAAACAGTCTGACAATTCCTAGGCATTACTGGCACCGTACGCATCTGGATCCTGAACTATTCCCAGCATCTCTACCACAAAGACAAACCATTTATCTGGACCAATGAGTGTCAACTCGCTTTTGATCATATCAAATCCCTTGTCTCTTCAGCACCTGCACTATGTGAAATCGATTACACTTCATCCCTTCTGGGTTTCCTAACCATGGATTCAAGTATGACAGGAGTTGGTTTCATACTCTCCCAACTTGATGACCAACACCACCATCATCTAGCCCAATATGGTTCTCTTCCTTTCAATGAACAAGAGAGTCATTATTTCTAACCCAAAATCAAACTCTATGGTCTTTTCCAGGCCCTACAACACTAGAGAATGGACTTACACATTGAATTAGATGCTAAGTACATAGCTGATATGCAGCCTAACACAGCTGTCAACCACTGGATCCAGGGTATATTATTATTCGACTTCACTATCATCCATGTTCCTGCCTCCAAACACACTGGTCCTGATGCTCTCTCTCACATAGATCATGACTGCATCTCACGTGGCTCAACAATATCACTCCTCCCAACCCTTTCTCCTTCCTCTTCTTCCAATTGTACTATTCCCTCTCAACCTATTTGAGCTTCAGGCAAATTCAAGCCCCTATACTCCTCCTCTCCACTTTCTTTCTCAAGCAGATACCACTCTCATTGAAATCTTCCATTTTCTCAAAGATCTTACCTTTCCATCTTCTATTACAACAATTACCAATGCTTGCAGACAATTTCTCCAGAACACTAAATGATACTTTATTCAGAATGAGCAACTCTATTATTGACAAACAGGGTGGAAAACTCCCCAACTCATGGTTCTTAACCCAGAAACACGATTATGAATACTTCTGGGACACCGAGGTGTGTCAGCAACATTCAAACTGCTCAATCTTTGATTCTATTGGCCCCACCTACGTTGAGACATCCAATTCCATGTCCATTCATGCCACGAGTGTCAGATTCACAGTCAGCAAGCTCTCCACATCTCCTACACCATCTCTATCCCTGTTGCTTCCTTCCAAAAGGTTTATATCAATGTTATGTTCATGCTATCTGCCTCTGGGTTTCACTACATCTTACTGGATGGTGTGAAGCATGAGCCTTATGAAAGAACAATGCCAAGTCCTTGGCTAAGTTCTTCTGGGAGCAGCTCTATTGCTGTCATGGCCTCATCGTTCACATTGTCACAGACAACAGCTCCAAAGTTAAAGCTGCTTTTTCTGACCTTCTACGTTGATTGCAGATCCATCAAGTTCACATTTCTCCCTATAATTCCAAGGCCAATGGCATGGTTGAACATGGCTACTTCATCATCCAGGAATCGTTGGTCAAAGCATGTGAAGGCCGTATTTCTAGATGGCCCAAGCTCCTCACTACTGTGATCTTTGCAGACAACATAACTGTCTGTCACCAAACTGCCTATTCCCTCTTCTTTCTCCTCCACAGCTATCATCCCACTCTCACCTTTGACCTCGCAGAAGCCTCCTTCCTTGTAGATGGATGACATTCTCACATGACAGACATTGAATTTCTCTCTCTCCATATCCGACAACTCCAACTTTGCCCTGATGACATCATGGCTGCAGCAAATACCCTCCATTTCCACTGTTTTCAATTGAAAGAACAATTTGAGGCTAAGTATAAAAAGCAGCTGTTTACCAATTCATTCAAGGAAGGAGACTTGGTTCTAGTCTGCAATTCAAGAGTTGCTAATAACCTTGGACACAAAGCTAAGCCCCAGTGGCTAGGTCCTTATGCTATCGTATGACCCACAAAAGGAGGCTTAATGGTGCAGTTTCCCTTCAAGGAATTGCTGCTTCCCAACTCCTCTCCTGTTCCAATCTCCAACTCCAACAACTTGCCTCAGGACTCCCTGCTGCAGATGATGACTTCGAAATCACTCGACTCAGACAATGACATATAGCTGCTGACAACTAGTGTGGAGTATATGTAATACCATTATTTGGTATTGTATGAAGATGCATCAGAAACAGGAAGATTGGAAACCAAAGTCACTAGTACGCTTCAGTCCCTAATTCTTTTCCTCTCATCTCTCCATCTCAGCTCTTTTCCATATACTTCCTTATTTCATTATTTCCTATTCTTGTCTATATTTCATTTATTCTATCCTCAATCAAACTGGAACAAGTTTCAAACACACCTTTACATGTATCATCTCATCAGTGTCTGTCTCTTATGCATTTGGTCCTTGCTATTTAGCAACTCAGATCTTGAGCCTCATTTTTGTATATATACTAATACTTGCATTGAAAATACAAGTTACCCAGTTCTAACTTCACCAATCCCAGTCTAAGTTGAATCCTATTCAAATCCCAACCTCTCAGCTCTTTCTCAGAAAGCCTTTCATTGTCCTCATCCTTTTACTGTCTTACTGTTTCCTCACTATAACTGACACTGGGTGCAAATACTTGTAAATCCTCTGCTTTACTGAGGTTTTACAAGAGTATTACACCAAGGCAATCAATATGTAAGACTCCTTGTCATACATTAGTATTACAAGAGACAGAAAAAATTAGAACAACCTTGTATGACCATTGTAAGTCACAAAGAAATACCATGGACTTTCAGTGTGACTTGCTGTCACTGTATACCCTTGGTGGATATACTGTGGAATTACACAGGAATTTCAGAGTGACTTTTTGTCACAATATGTCATGTAGTAAGACACATAGGAAATACTGGAGTATTTCAGTGTGACAGATAATCACAGTATGACAAACAGTAAGGCAAGAGAGATTTACAAAGGACTTACAAGGAAGCAAAATCTGCAGGAAATTTACAAAGTGACAATCAAGTCACAGTAATACACTTGTAAGACTAGCTGTATTATGAAGGAATTACAAGAAACATTTGCTACAAACACGGGTAAATCCTCAGCCTTACTGGAGTATTACAAGAGTATTATGGGAAACCAATCAATATGTAAGTTGGCTTGACTTACAAGTGTATTACAAAATGGACAAAAAATGAGGACTATTCTGAAAGACCATTGTAAGCTGCAAGGACATACCATGGACTTTCAGTGTGAGGCTTTGTCACAGTATGTCTTCTTGTAAAACAGAACTGAAATACCAGGGTATTACAGTGTGAGATAATGTCACAGTAAGACAATTGGTAAACCAAGTAAAATTTACAGAGGACTTACCAGAAGGTAGAACTTGAAAGGGAATTACAAGATGCAGGTTTTAGAAGTCTATCTCGTAAGTCTCTGGAAAAAACCTGCATGCTAAATGGAGAATATACAGTGTGACAGACTGGTCACAGTAAGACACTTGTAAGTCACAAGACATTACAATGACATTATTGAAAAGTAACTATTTTGTAAGTCATCATGTATATCCAATGGACTTACAAGAGACTTGTTGGATGGATTTGCAGTGCATGTCAATTAAGTAATACAGAAGGGCTTACTGAAAATTTACAGGATGTAATACAATGAATTCATTCAACCAGGTTAATTAAATTTTACTAAATATAAATAGACAGCTCAGGCTGGACAGGAAAAGGACAGACTACTGTGTCTGCGTTGTCATCTTCGTCTGCCTTGTCTGCCTCATCTGCTCCATCTGCCTGTTCTGCCTGGTCTGCCTGGTCTGCTCCATCTGCCTGGTCTGCCTGGTCTGCCAAGGCAGACAAGGCAGACAAGGCAGACAAGGCAGACAAGGCAGACGAAGATGACAACGCAGACACAGGAGTCTGCCCTTTTCCTGTCCAGCCTGAGCTGTCTATTTATATTTAGTAAAATTTAATTAACGCAGACCAGGCAGACCAGGCAGACCAGGCAGATGGAGCAGACGAGGCAGACCAGGCAGAAGAAGCAGACAAGGCAGACGGGGCAGACGGAGCAGACAAGGCAGACAAGGCAGACAAGGCAGACGTGAGGCTGACGGAGCTGACAGAGCAGATGAGGCAGACAAGGCAGACACGAGGCAGACAAGGCAGACGCAAGGCAGACGAGGCAGACGCAAGGCAGACGAGGCAGACGCGAGGCAGACGAGGCAGACGCGAGGCAGACGAGGCAGACGCGAGGCAGACGAGGCAGACGCGAGGCAGACGAGGCAGACGCGAGGCAGACGAGGCAGACGCGAGGCAGACGAGGCAGACGCGAGGCAGACGAGGCAGACGCGAGGCAGACGAGGCAGACGCGAGGCAGACGAGGCAGACGCGAGGCAGACGAGGCAGACGCGAGGCAGACGAGGCAGACGCGAGGCAGACGAGGCAGACGCGAGGCAGACGAGGCAGACGCGAGGCAGACGAGGCAGACGCGAGGCAGACGAGGCAGACGCGAGGCAGACGAGGCAGACGCGAGGCAGACGAGGCAGACGCGAGGCAGACGAGGCAGACGCGAGGCAGACGAGGCAGACGCGAGGCAGACGAGGCAGACGCGAGGCAGACGAGGCAGACGCGAGGCAGACGAGGCAGACGCGAGGCAGACGAGGCAGACGCGAGGCAGACGAGGCAGACGCGAGGCAGACGAGGCAGACGCGAGGCAGACGAGGCAGACGCGAGGCAGACGAGGCAGACGCGAGGCAGACGAGGCAGACGCGAGGCAGACGAGGCAGACGCGAGGCAGACGAGGCAGACGCGAGGCAGACGAGGCAGACGCGAGGCAGACGAGGCAGACGCGAGGCAGACGAGGCAGACGCGAGGCAGACGAGGCAGACGCGAGGCAGACGAGGCAGACGCGAGGCAGACGAGGCAGACGCGAGGCAGACGAGGCAGACGCGAGGCAGACGAGGCAGACGCGAGGCAGACGAGGCAGACGCGAGGCAGACGAGGCAGACGCGAGGCGAGGCAGACGCGAGGCAGACGAGGCAGACGCGAGGCAGACGAGGCAGACGCGAGGCAGACGAGGCAGACGCGAGGCAGACGAGGCAGACGCGAGGCAGACGAGGCAGACGCGAGGCAGACGAGGCAGACGCGAGGCAGACGAGGCAGACGCGAGGCAGACGAGGCAGACGCGAGGCAGACGAGGCAGACGCGAGGCAGACGAGGCAGACGCGAGGCAGACGAGGCAGACGCGAGGCAGACGAGGCAGACGCGAGGCAGACGAGGCAGACGCGAGGCAGACGAGGCAGACGCGAGGCAGACGAGGCAGACGCGAGGCAGACGAGGCAGACGCGAGGCAGACGAGGCAGACGCGAGGCAGACGAGGCAGACGCGAGGCAGACGAGGCAGACGCGAGGCAGACGAGGCAGACGCGAGGCAGACGAGGCAGACGCGAGGCAGACGAGGCAGACGCGAGGCAGACGAGGCAGACTCGAGGCAGACGAGGCAGACTCGAGGCAGACGAGGCTGACGGAGCTGACAGAGCAGATGAGGCAGACGAGGCAGACGAAGCAGATGGAGCAGACAAGGCAGACAGAGTGATGCGCGCAAAATTAACGCTCGAGATATCTCCTCAGACTTGATCAAAGTCAGAGAATCCCGATGAGAGTTGATTCCCTCGATAAGTGCCTCAAAACTGAACAATAACGAGATTTTGAGAGTGTGAGGATGAATGGTAGATATCTGAGATATCTAAAAGAAGTTAACAATCACCTAGGCTGAGACTGATTTGGGGAAAAGCTTGAGATGCAAGGATCTGGGTTGCTCACTGTACTTAGCTACTTATTTATACATTTGTACTTACTTGGCAGCTGCATAAGGCTGTGTAAATAAGAATGTATCATAAGTAGGAAGTTTGAAGAAATCTGAAAATATATTTAAGTTGCAAATGTCCATGAGTCACTATGACTTGACTATGACTTGTTGTGACTTGTCTGAAAATAAGGCAGTACAATATTTGAAAAGGAAAATAGTAAATCAAAAGAAAATGAGAAAGAGATGAAATAAAAGATGAAACTATCATCCTCGGAATACTTGTCCTATGTAATACTTATGACAATACCATTTTATGGTATGTCATCCCCCGGACACTTGAGAATGCAACTGTCCTCAGTTGCTGTCCTCTTCATCTGAAATTTGTTGATTGGGCTCAGCTTCAGAGTCAGACTCCATGATTACTTGTGGCTCTCTGTATTCAGCCTCGAGTTTTTCATCATTGGGTGGCAATCCTTCTGCAAGTTTCTGTAGAGAAGGACTCGAACGAGATATATATGGCAAAAGTCACGAGGCAGCGATTCCTTGGAGTGATATCGCACTGTTAAGTTCACAAAGAACATAACTACCACCTTTTGTTTGTTCCTTTTGTAAGTGTAATGATCTGTGAGAAGAATGATTTGAGGAAGCTCGAGAGGAGCATTCCTATCAGTGACCCAACATTCAAACACAAATCTAACCTCCTCACTCTCCTTATATTCCTTGAAATTCATGATCCAGTGCATCCTTTCGAGGATAACAGGATCCTCTTCTTCTCCATAGGCTTTGAAGTGAAAAGATCTCGAGAACGAGATCATGCGATCAACAGTGGAGTTGAGATGGGAATATAACAAAGATCTGAGAAGAGTTTCTGAAGAGCCAGGTGTATCCGTGATGATGAGGGAACTATTCATGTCATCCTCTTGAATTAGAGAATACTTCTCAGCGAGTTGACAACGAGCACATTCGAGGGGAGAGATAAGCGATGGAAGACTATCGGAAATGGAAGAATTTGTCGAGAAAATGGAATCGTCAGAAGATACTGACGGAAAGCGGATAATAGCAGGCTGATCTGCAAAGGGAAGGGTGTCCCAAGAAGGGGAAGGATGACCTTCAGGTAGGCAATAGACGCCTGGAATAATTGCATTGTGAATTTCAGCATCAGGAGTTGATCCAGTGTTGAGGATATTGATATCTGCAGCCCTGACTGGCTGAGGAGGAGCCAAAGACTGAGTAGATGCTGGGGTAGATTGCTGAGACATGAAACTGAATAGAGATGCGAAAGATGAGATGTGGAATGAGCTGAATTGCTGAGTAGTTGTTGAGTTGTTGAGCGGTTTAAATAGATTTGTGGGAGTGTCCATTTCGAAAAGTCCATAAGACAAATGGTACCGGGGAGGTGATGAAGTCTACTCCAAGGAAGGAAGTGATCGTACGTAGTGTACGGCTTGAAACATCCAAGGTGGAATATCATCTTCATCTTTTATCAAAATCTCAAAACGATTTTGTAAAACTCCGCTGCGATCAAGTTCCTTGAAGATCAGGAACGTCCCTTCATCTCTCTCGTCGATGCTAATTTTGTTTCCCTTTTGATAGGGTCACCCGAGGAGTAAGTCAAATGGTACTTTAGCTCCAACAAAGAGATTGGCATATGTGACCACGTTGCCACATACAATTGGGACTGCTTCAACTCTTCCTTGCAAAACTCCTTCACCGCCATTCGCATCCGAAACTCCCATAGATCTTGTAACATCCATTGGTCTTCCTCCCATAGAAGATCTCTAAATAGATTTCTTGACAATATTCAACATGGATCCGGTGTCGAGAATAGCCATGATTTGATTATTATCGATGGTTATGGGGAATGTGATTAGACGGTGGCGATCAATTACAAAGGACTTTGCTGGTCCGGAAACTGAAAAAGAACTCGGAAGTTCTATAATGTTGCTTTGCGATTTTGGATTTTTGTACTTGAGTACTTCTCCCAACATATGGGCCATATCTGGAGAAATAGCTAATAACTCTCCAACTGAAATGTCAAAGCCATGTGTATGGCTCACATTCAAAATCTTATTGAGTATTTGGGCCTTGTCGATGTGAGATGATACTGCAGATTGTCTTGGCGTAACCATTTTACGTTGTTGTGTCTTCGGAACATTATCTGATTTAGGGACAACGGGTGTGGCATCTTGCATGATCGAATCATCGTTTGATGGATCAACACGAGTTTCGATTGCCTCAAATGGAATGATTGGTTCTTGTGGCGCAGAAGATGCTTCTGGGGAAGGTTCTTGTTTTTCAATTGGATCTGGAGATTTGGTGGATTCCTTTTTGTTGGCTCTCGTACCATAACGATGTGTTGGATCATAAGGGTGTGGCTTTGCCTTCTCGTGTTTTGCTCTTTGGACTTCCAAAGCCAAAGTAATTTCTTCGTCTGTGGCTGATGGTCCAAGTAGATATGCGGATGGAGAACGATCAAATTCTTCAAACACTCAGACAAAGTTTGAAGAGGGTGTATGACTCAAAGGAATTGGTGGCGTGGAAGTTACAGGAGCTACAGCTTGGCGACAATAAGCATCAATAATAAGCTCATCTTTTCGCCTTGAAATATAACCACCACTTGGCCAGGTGTACTTCCCATCTTCTGATTTTCTCAGCAATCCTTTCCCCACCAAATCTCCTAACTGGGAGCAATTCCTAGTAGTATGCTCCTTAGAACCACAACCCCAACATTGAGCTGGTGTGTTGTTCCGTCTCGGAGCAGTACTGTCAGAATTCCCGGTGGGTGGCGTGTAGATATTGTTCCGAAAATTATTGGGAACTGACAGTGGCGCATTCATAGCTGCGATGACCTTTGGAGCTGGGAATACTTGGGCAATAACAGGGTTATAGAGTGGTGCGTATTCCGGGTCATCCAAATTTAATTTGGATAGCATTTTAACCATTTCATCTAGCTCCTGCTGCAATAGCTGGGACTGATGATTCAATGGAGAAGATGGGGTGGGAGAGTGTATTGACGGATTAGGGGCAGAAGGATGAGTAGGGGTAGAAGGTGGAGCAGGGATAGAAGTTGATTTCATGGATCTCTTCTTGGTGCGCTTCTTCTTTTTGCTCTTCTTGATGAATTCGTCATCTGAAGAATCATCCGTAGAATCATCTGATGAATTCTCCAACGAGTAGTCCAAATCATCATCAGAGTCTGATTCCAGATCAACATCCGAACCGTCTTCATCTAGATTTCTTGCAAAATCATGTTCCTTTTCCTCGAAATAACGATCCACCGCCCATTCTACCTCATGCCGTTGCCAAGGTACAGCACGATCATAATTGGAAAGCTTCTCTTTTAAAGCTTTATTAACAATTCTTCGCAGAGTTCTAGGGAGCCCGTGAAAGAAGAACTTGTTATCCTGGGTCTCGGTAATTTGTAGTCGATTTTCGCAGGGTCCAGCAACTCGAGTATAGTCTCGTAAATAGCGTATCCAGATGGATCGCTTGGAGAACCTTTTCGAATGGTAATTATCAGTGAGTTTTTTAATGTGGCGCACTTTATATCTGCACTCATCATAATCTGAGAAGTAGAACCTAAGGAATTGTGTCCTAAAATCATTCCAGTTAGGAACGTTGTAAGACGTAAATCCCTTGACTACATCAATGACTCGTGAAGAGCTGTAATAGATGAGTGCGTCAATGCGCTCACTATCATCTGTGACGGAGTAATTGGTAAAAAGACATTCAAGGTGAGTAATGAACGTTTTTGCATGTCTGCGATCTCCCTTAAACTTGGCAGGAGCTTCGTGATGGCCTTTGGCAGGAAGAGCAAGGAACCCTGTGGTACAATGAGTCGTGGGAGGAATGATGGTGGAAGAAGGGTCAGTTGGGGGAGGATTGGAGGAAGTATTGTTTGCCGAAGCTGTGGGAGTTTGACTTCCCGAACTACTATTACTACCAGTTTGTGAAGTTTGAGTTGATGGTGCTTTACCACCCATTGAATTGAATAACAGTAAGGTGTCAATGAAATTCTGGAGGCACTGAGGATCGTTGGAACCACCCTCGCGGTGGGCTCCAGAAATGATGCACGCAAAATTAACGCTCGAGATATCTCCTCAGACTTGATCGAAGTCAGAGAATCCCGATGAGAGTTGATTCCCTTGATAAGTGCCTCAAAACTGAACAATAACGAGATTTTGAGAGTGTGAGGATGAATGGTAGATATCTGAGATATCTAAAAGAAGTTAACAATCGCCTAAGAGACGATGTAAGATTGTGGCTGAGACTGATTTGGGGAAAAGCTTGAGATGCAAGGATCTGGGTTGCTCACTGTACTTAGCTACTTATTTATACATTTTGTACTTACTTGGCAGCTGCGTAAGGCTGCATAAATAAGAATGTATCATAAGTAGGAAGTTTGAAGAAATCTGAAAATATATTTAAGTTGCAAATGTCCATGAGTCACTATGACTTGACTATGACTTGTTGTGACTTGTCCAAAAATAAGGCAGTACAATATTTGAAAAGGAAAATAGTAAATCAAAAGAAAATGAGAAAGAGATGAAATAAAAGATAAAACTATCATCCTCGGAATACTTGTCCTATGTAATACTGACACAAGGGAAATTAACCCAAAGGAAAATACTCCCGAACTAAGGTAAGTCCGAGAAATGACTCTGCTAAGGGTTGTGGTACTGATCTATCGAATGACAGCAGAACGGCATCGAATATTCGAAACAGTGAAAGATTGAGCTGATGAGGATGAGTAGGACTTTTCAAGGAAAGAGCTGGATTGGCTAGGCTTAGGCTGGGATGGGTTGGATCTTTGAGATGTGAAGTTCGTGGGGAAATAACTTGGATTTTCGAGTATGAGTATGTACTACTTATACTTCAGACAGTAAGTACGTTATGGAAAAATATTGTATGTAAACAGGAGTGTAAATAAGGATGGAAACGTGTAAGGAATAATCGTAACTTGTAAGAAAGAGACGTGAGACATGTAAGTATAAGTAAAACCTAATTAAGTAGCATAAAAACATGTTAGAAGAGGAAACTCGTTAGAAGTAGACATGATAAAGATACTTAGAGAAATGAGAATCATTCGGAACTTAACCATAATCGACAGGGTATAAGAAAATGGAAACAACCGAAGAATGTACCTTAAGTGTTGGTGGAGTTGTAAATATGCGTTTCGGAGTATCTACACGCATGGGATTCGAAGTCGCTAGCACCGTCTTCATGAAATACCAAAATCTCGTATTACATCCACCCAGCACAGAAATTGCAACTGTCCTCAGTTGCAGAAGACTAATCATCATCAGAAGGCACAATTTCATTGTCAGAGTCGGAGTCAGAGGAAGGGGGTTCATGCCATTCAGTTGTAGTGTCGAGGTGGTTGTCTGCGGGAGGTAATCCTGATGCGAGTTGCTGTAGGTCAGGACTGGAACGAGAGATGTATGGGAGGAGACGAGAGGCAGCAATGCCTTGAAGCAATACAGCGCCGTTGAGTTCGCGAATCACATAACTTCCACCTTTTGTTCGTCGCACAATGGCGTAAGGACCCAGCCACTGTGGTTTAGCTTTTTGCCCAAGGTCCTTAGCGACACGGGAGTTACGAACTAGCACCAAATCTCCTTCATAGAAACTCTCCGTGAACAATTTGCTTGCCCACTTGTCCTCGAATTCCTGCTTAGTACGGAACCGATGGAATTGCAACGTTTTGGCAGCTGCAGCAATATCATCTGGGCGTAGTTGTAGTTGTCGAACGCGTAGGGCAAGGAAGTCGATATCTGACATTTGTGACTGCCAGCCGTCAACAAGGAATGAAGCTTCCGAAAGGTCGAACACGAGAATGGAATGATAGCCGTGTACGAGGAAGAAAGGGGAATAACCAGTTTGGCGTCGTATGGTGATGTTATCCACAAAGACTACAGTCATAAGGAGATCCGGCCAACAGGAAATTCGTCCTTTGCATGCCTTCACTAAGGATTCTCGAATGACAAAGTGCCCACGTTCTACCACTCCATTAGCCTTCGAGTTATACGGTGAGATGCGAACTTGGTGGATATGTAGTCGCCGGAGTAAATCTGAGAAGGCTGCCTTAACTTCGGATCCGTTATTGGTTACGATGTGGATTATTAGACCATGACGGCAGTATAACTGTTCCCAAAAGAATTTTGCCAGTGACTTAGCATTATTCTTTCGTAGGGCACAAGCTCCACACCATCCAGTCAAATCATCTCGAGCTGCAACAATATATCGGAATCCAGAAGCGGAGGGCATGAACATGACGTCGATGTATACTTTCTGGAATGGGGAGACTGGAGTGGAGACGGTATATGGAATATGAAGAGCCTGGCGACTACAAATTTGGCATTTGTGGCATGATCGGATATGGAAATGGACATTTCGTCGGAGGTGTGGCCAGTAAAATCGCAGGTTAAGTAGTTCAAACGTTGCAGAGACTCCATGATGGCCTAGGAGTTCATGTGCCTGAATGAGAATCCGGAGTCGAGCCTCAGGGTTGAGAACTACGAGTTGTGGCAATTTTTGGCTTGTACGTCGGTAGAGTCGGTCATTAAGAATGTAGAATCGCTTGGTCTTCTGAAGGAATCGTCTTCGAGCATCAGTTCGTCGTTTGGGATCAGTAATTGCCGAGATGGACGAGGGAAAGGATAAATCCTTCAGAAAGTGGAAAATTTCGATAAGGTTCTGGTTGGCTGGTGATAAGGAGGGTAGATGTGGGGTATTCGAGTCTGAATTAGACTGAAGGTTGAAAATGTGAACAGTAGAAGCAAAAAGCACTTGAAGAAAAGATGTGATGGGTATAAGTTCTGAAGGAGTGATAGAGGGGATATGCAGGGTGATATCATCTAGCCAAGAGTCGTCGTAGTCATCAGTGGGGACACTTTCATGCTCTATTCGAGACAAAGCATCTGGACCAACATGTTTCGCAGCTGGGACATGGATGATAGTGAAGTCGAAGAGAAGAATACCCTGAATCCATCTGTTGACAGCAGCGTTGGGTTGCATGTCTGGCTCATTGAGCCATCTAACTCAATGCGCAAATCCTTGACCCCAATGAGGTATATTCACCAATGTCAGAGTGCTCAGAATAAACCGTAGAGTTCGAGTTTTGGCTGTGAATATCGACTTTCTCGTTCATTGAAAGGGAGGGATCCATAGCGGGCAGGACAGTGGCGGTTTTGCTGATCAAGCTGGGAAAGGATAAATCCAACTCCCAACACGCTAGAGTCGACAGCTAGGAATACTGGGAGGGAGGAAGTATAGTCGATTTCTCGTAACGCAGGAGCTGATGACACTAGGAGCTTGATTTGGTCAAAAGCGTGTTGACAGTTGTTTGTCCACACGAACAGTTTGTCTTTGTGATAGAGAACTGTGAGGGGTCAAACGAGCTGGGAATAATTCAGAATCCAAATCCTAACTGTGCCAGTTAAGCCAAGGAATCGGCGAACAGCCTTGGGATCGGTCAGAACAGGCCAATTAATGATTTTGTCTGTCCTCGTAGGATCTGGTAATCTTCCCGCAAAGGTACAACGCTGCCCAACAATTAACACTTCTGGCCTAGCCACCTGCATCTTCTTGAATGCGAAGGTACCTCCAGCATGTTTAACTCTATGCATAATACGATGGACATCGAGAGCGTGTTCCCACACGAATCGTCGTATGCCAGGATTGGCTAACAACGTTTCTGGATTTCCAAGATCATCAAGATAGCGAGTAGGAGGTCCCTTGATTGGTAGATCATCGATGAAGATATTCGCAGTGTGCGGGATTTCATCCTGAAGAATGAATATCATGCATTGTTGAAATTCGGTAGGGGAGTTGGTGTATCCCATGGGTAAGGACGTGATGTGGAGAGGACCGAGGGGTGTCATGAAACCTGTGAGATCGCGAGATTCGGGATGGACTTTTCTTGCATCGAAACCTCAAAAGAGATCGAATACAGTATAGATTGAGCATGCTCCAAATGGAGAAACGAATTCGTCGAGTATGGGAGGAACTCCAGCGTCTTTAATCGTGATTTTGTTGAGCGGTTGGAGACTATGGACTATACGAAGGGTCCCATTTTTCTTGAGCACGCAAAACCAGCGGGAACGGTAAGAGCTTTGGGATCGTTCGTATACACCGTGCGTGATCTTGATCTTTAGGAGTTCCAAGACTTTATCTGCGATTCCTGGAGGGATTGGGATATTTCGATACTGCCATGGAGTGTGTGGCACGACGGGATAGATGTACGGAGAGAAATAATCTTCTCGAAAGGTACCACAATCAGTTTCCACGAATGCGATTGCATCCTCATTCATGATCATGATATTTTCGAAAAGCTTTTCTTCTTCTGGCCATAAAAATCCATCAGGGTTGAGGTTGAGGGTTTGCATGCATTCCCGAGTGATGCGAGAAGTTGGGGTATATGGAGGAAGATTGGGGGAAAGTGGAGGAAGAGTGGCGAGCGGATCTTCGGGAAATCGACGTTGAGTTCGGGCCCATTCTGGGTATGGGGCGGATAGGGGTTTGGTGCGTTGATCGACGCGTTTGTATGCGCCTAAAACAAAAATAGGCATTGGGATGGGATCGGGTATGCCTAAAGGGGCAATAGGGGAAGGTTCTGTCATCGAAATAAGAATGTTGTCAGCTTCAAGGTCTTCTAACGAATAATAATCTCCTAAGTCCAATATAATTGGCTGTAGGTAACTACTATGTAACGTGTCCATGGTGGCTAATAGGTAAGTATGAGTGAAAAATAAAGTGGGAAAGTAGGAATGAGAATAGTGAGTTTAACGTCTTTCACCACGACGACATAAGCGTACGTAAGTGAATATTACCTAGATTACTGATGCAGGAAGAACGAGATTGCCCAAAGAAGTGTACTACTAATTAGTGGATGGGGCATAAGAAGGAGGAATGGTAGATAGGAAGAACGAACGATAGAGATAGGATTGAATGATGGAATGGTAATTATTCATGTCCAACCGAAGCAGAAGTTTAGCCTTGTCAATCAAGATTGGACATCTACAACCAGGTAACGCCTCCATTCGTTGAAAGAGATCCAAAGACGACCATATGAACGCGAGTTGGTAATCTCGGAAAAATGGATTCACACGAAAGATAGATGCAGGAGCAGAAATGGCATGGTGCATAGCAAAATTATCAAATGGGGAATAGTTGTAGAAGCGGTCTGTCTGTTCTCGATCCCTTCTACGGTATTCTTCTACAAAGGCCAAGTCAGATAGGCCACGATCGATGATCTCATGGAAAAAGGCCAAGCAGAGTTGTTGAACATCGTGAAGGATGGAAGTCATGACACGAAAGAAAGGAATATCAGGGTGGTATACAAGATAGCGAGAAGGGAAGATGATAAGTTTGTCCAGGGGAATGTGGATATCATGGAGACTTGGGAAGACGTTGTTCTGGACTAGAAGTGCCATAGCCACTTGCAGAGCTTCCATAAATAGTGTCCAGGTCGCTATAGAATGATACTCTCGGCGCCCTAGAGGCTCCAAATCGAGTTGCATTCCTAAGTTACCAAAAATGGAAGTCCCTGGAAGAGCCAAAAACACCGTCCTTTTGTGTTCGTATTTTGCCTGATGGGCAAGAAGACGAATCTCCAAAACATTCATCGGTGCTCCCATTTCATCCACATAGAGATTCTTTAACTCTAGCTCTATGTCCGTAGCCACCAATGGGTTCCGCTGCATCCCTCGTTGATTACGCCAAATGACTGGATCGCCGTCATTGGCATAAGCGATATTTTGAATAGTTTGACAGAGCGGGAACATGTGGTCGATGAGCTGGAGGGAACGTGAAAAGAAGGAACCTTGTTGCAGAGAAACGTGGGTATCGGGGTTGGTTAGGAAGGTTATTAGAGCACGAGAATCATCTGGGGACAGCCGAGCACGCCTATCCAAACGCTGTTCCACAAAATCTTCAGGTCCCCCCAGTAAAGGAATACTATCTGCTGATTCTGTACGTGCGTGGACGGTTGCAGGTGATTCGGAGGTGCCCATGGGAACAGAATTAATGGTGGGAGTCGAATTAATGGTAGGGAAAGTAGTGGAAGGGTCAATAGCTGATATAAGATTCGAGATATTAGCAAGTAACTGCTGAGAGACGACATGGTCCACGCCTGGAGGGCTAGGAGATGGGGATACTGAAATGCGAGGGGGAGTAAGGGTTGAAGCAGTGACCATAGTGGTATCGTCGTCGTATAGCTCGATCCAGTTGCGTCCGTTATCATCGGTATACGAAATATTAAGATAGTCCATGATTGCTGGAGTGATTTGAGAGTAGAGTTGAGAAAGAAGGTAAGTAGAAAGATGGAGAATAGTAAGAAGGGGCATGAAATGGGAATAGGAAGGGAAGAGAAGTTTAAGGAGTGTTTAGGGTTCGTATGAAATGGCTAACATCTCCTGCCCAAGGTGGAGGAACTTCCTCTTCTACCATCATCTCGAACTTGGGCCTGAGAACCCCTGAATAATCTCTCTCCTTGAATACCAAATATGTTCCATCATCTCGTTCGTCAATTCCAACTCGATTGCCTTTCTGCCATGGACGTCCAAGTAGGAGATCAAATGGTACCTTATCGCCGACGAATAAATGAGCGTACGTCATGACAGTGCCACAACGGATAGGAACTTCGGCTACTAAGCCCTGAAGTAATCCTTCTCCACCATTCGTGTCATGTACCCCCATGGAACGGGTGATATCCATTGGTCTGCCACCCATAGACGTGCGCCATACCGATTTTTTGACAATATTAAGCATAGAACCCGTATCCAAGATAGCAGATACCTCCTTGTCGTCCACAGTAATTGTGAAAGTAATTAATCGGTGGCGATCAATGAGGAAGGTTTTTGCGGAGGCAAGATTGATGGAGGATAAGGTCGTAGGAGAGACTAGAGAAGCAATCGGGGATGAGAGTTGAATTTTAGGAGGGTTTTTGAGTTTAAGAACTTCAATGAGCATGTTAGCGAGATCTGGGGAACATGCGAGGAATTCTCCAATCGAAATGTCGAATTTATCCGTGCTACTGACGTTAAGTATCTTGTTAAGGATTGTGGACTTGTCTATGTGCGAAGATACAGCTGATTGACGAGTGGCGTTGGCAGGTTTGGGATTTTTGGACTTCTTGGTAGGGTTGGAAGGTTTGGTAGGAGGAGTAACAACAGGAGTAGAAGAATCTTCTGGCAAATCTTCCATAATAGCATCGTCCGTGGAAGTATCTACTCGATCTGGGATGGCGTCATGAGGCATTTGAGGAGGAGGAGCTTGCGAAGGAATAGATGAAGTTTCAGAAGGAATGGTAGTGTCAGGAACAGGGGGTGAAACGGGTGGTTTGACAGGTTTGGCACGCGTTTCGTAAGGATGATCTGCAGCTCGGTATGGTGCAGGTCTAGTCGCTTCCTTATCCTTCTTTGTACGATGAACTTTGAGAGCGTGAATAATCTCATCATCTGTAGCGCTTGGACTAACCAGATAAGAGTAGGAAACAGATGAACAAGCCTGCGAAGCTTGAATAAAGTTGGAAGAAGTGATAGGGGCAGCTGTCATAGCTGCCACGGCAGCCATGGAAGCTTTCTGGCGACGATAAGCATCCATGATAGTCTCGCCACGACGTCTCTGGAGAATAACCCCGTCTGGCCAAGTAATTTTCCACTGCTCATTCTGCTTGAGCTCTCCCTTCGAGATTAAATCATTCAACTCTGGACACTTCCCCGAAATATGTTCCATAGATCCGCAACCCCAACAATTATCTCTCGGCACATCCCGTCCCGCAAGAGTACTGTTAGACGGTGGCGTGTAGGTATTATTCCGAGAGTTATTGGGTACGGAGGGACCAGGAGGAGTGCCAGCAAGGATTTTTGGTGCTGGGAAGAGTTGGGCGAGCTGAGAATTGTGGAGTAGAGCTTGGACATAGAATGGTGCATAATCCGGATTGTCGAGAGTCATTTTCGAGAGTTTACGAATAACTTCATCCATGTCAAGATCGTTGGGATTATTGGAAGGAGTAGGAGTGGTATGACGGGGAGTGGAAGCACGTTGGGAAGGAGGAGTATCCGGAGAGGAAACTGGTCTCTGGTTAGAGGTGGATGAGGACTTGGTACGAGAAGTTTTAGACTTCTTACGCCGTTTGGTTTCATGATCAGATTCGTCTGAAGAATCATCCGAATCAGATTCGTCTGAAGAATCATCCGAATCAGATGAGTCTCCAGAGTCATCTGAGGCTGATTCCGTGTCCAAATCTACGTCTGATCCATCATTATCCAGATTCTTCGCGAAATCATGTTCCTCTTCCTCAAAATGCCTATCAACTGCCCATTCCACATCCCTCTGATCCCAAGGAACCGAACGATCGTGCATGGGAAGACGTTCTTTAAGAGTTCGATTGACAATTCGCCAGAGTTTGGTGGAAAGACCATGATAGAAGAACTCGTGGTTTTGGAGGTTGGTGATTTCGCCTCAGTTGAGAAGGGGACCTGCGATACGGGTATAGTCACGAAGGTATTTGATCCAAGTCGTACGTTTTGAGAAGCTCTTTGTGTGGTATTTGTCGGTGAGCCTCCTTATGTGCCTAACCTTGTACTTGCACTCATTGAAATCCGAATAATAAAAACGCAAGAACTGGGCTCGAAACTCGACCCAATTAGGAATAGCATAGGACGCAAAACCCTTAACCACGTCGACTACCCGTTTGGAACTATAATAGATAAGGTCGTCGATACAGTCTCGATCCAGAACAACTTGGTGAGTAGTGAAGAGTCGTTCTAAATGGTCTATGAAGGTCTGAGCACGACGATGATCTCCTTTGAATTTCGTAGGGGCTTCACGATGTCCCTTAGGAGGGATAGCTAAGAATCCAGTCGTACGAGTCGTGGAAGCAGCAGGAGGAACGATGGTGGGGTTTGGAGGAGCCGTACTCGTATTGGAAGAAGAATTAGGAGAGGGAGTGGTATTGGTAGAAGGAGGAGCATTCTGAGCTTGCTGAGCGTTAGGATCATTAAGGCTGGGAGGGTTGGTGGAGGAGATATTGGTACTGGAGCCGTTACTTCCCATGGTGATGGATAGACGGGATGTAGAACGTAGGATGAAAAATAGAAGGTCGAAGATAGGATTGGGTTGGACTAGGAAAGGATTGGGACATAGAATCGAATGGGCTGGGTAGGGTTGAAGGGTTTTGACTGGAAATACAACTAGCAATAGATCAGAGGAACCACCCCTTACGGTGGGCTCCAATGATGACACGAGGGAAATTAACCCAAAGGAAAATACTCCCGAACTAAGGTAAGTCCGAGAAATGACTCTGCTAAGGGTTGTGGTACTGATCTATCAAATGACAGCAGAACGGCGTCGAATATTCGACATAGTGAAAGATTGAGCTGATGAGGATGAGTAGGACTTTTCAAGGAAAGAGCTGGATTGGCTAGGCTTAGGCTGGGATGGGTTGGATCTTTGAGATGTGAAGTTCGTGGGGAAATAACTTGGATTTTCGAGTATGAGTATGTACTACTTATACTTCAGACAGTAAGTACGTTATGGAAAAATATTGTAAGTAAACAGGAGCGTAAATAAGGATGGAAACATGTAAGGAATAATCGTAACTTGTAAGAAAGAGACGTGAGACATGTAAGTATAAGTAAAACCTAATTAAGTAGCATAAAAACATGTTAGAAGAGGAAACTCGTTAGAAGTAGACATGATAAAGATACTTAGAGAAATGAGAATCATTCGGAACTTAACCATAATCGACAGGGTATAAGAAAATGGAAACAACCGAAGAATGTACCTTAAGTGTTGGTGGAGTTGTAAATATGCGTTTCGGAGTATCTACACGCATGGGATTCGAAGTCGCTAGCACCGTCTTCATGAAATACCAAAATCTCGTATTACAAATACTTATGGCAATACCATTTTATGGTATGTCACGGAGCAGACAAGGCAGACAGAGCAGACAAGGCAGACAGCGCAGACAAGGCAGACGAGGCAGACGAAGCAGACGAGGCAGACAGAGCAGACGAGGCAGACAGAGCAGACGAAGCAGACGGAGCAGACGGAGCAGACAAGGCAGACGGAGCAGACAAGGCAGACAAGGCAGACGAAGCAAACAAGGCAGACGGAGCAAACGAGGCAGACCACGCAGACAAGGCAGACGAGGCAGACGGAGCAGACAAGGCAGATAAGGCAGGCGGAGCAGACAAGGCAGACGGAGCAGACAAGGCAGACGGAGCAAAGGAGGCAGACAAGGCAGACAAGGCAGACAGAGCAGACAAGGCAGACAGGGCAGACGAGGCAGACGCAGCAGACGAGGCAGACAGAGCAGACGAGGCAGACGAGGCAGACAAAGATGACAACGCAGACACAGGAGTCTGCCCTTTTCCTGTCCAGATGTGGCAGTAGGCAGGGCCTTAGGGGCCAGTAGGGCGGGTTTTTCTCACGACTCAAATTTGATAGGAGGTGCAGGCAGTCAGTAGGGGCCAGAATCTGCAAATGGAATAGGCTCAGAAAATGCAAAATAAATTCCTGGAGCGGGCAATGAAAAGTGATGTAAGTACATAAGAGGGTGTATTTTGGGTCGCTGAATCCAAATATCCAATCAAATTTGCAATAACTGCAATGGGTATAGAGATATGGCCAAAATACTGTCCAACATACAGCAAAATAGCAGGATGGGTACTGGTCATTGCATCCAATCAGCTCTGATCATTATGCAAATTGGTAGGATACTGCTTTTGGATTCTATAAACTTGGGAATAACATTGATTTTATTATATAATCAATGTCTAGTGAGGTATCCTCAATTTACTCTCAAAAAAGTGAAAATTTGGGATGGCCATGGACACTACATGTTATAGCATCTAATATAGTTATGGATATGCTTACTAGGGTATTCTGTGTCCCTGAATCAGAATATTCACTTGGATAAGCTCTATATTCTGTGGTTCTGGTGATATGGAATACTTACTCCTAAATATAGGTACCTGTGGCACCCACAAATATGCAACTTATAAATTTGTTTGAGAGGGTGGATAAATGTTCATTAATACTTTCAATCAGAATATAAAGTCATATTCTCCATATCTTGAAGATACAGGACTCCATTTTCAATTTATTTCCCAAAAATTGCCACAAAAGCGAAAAAAGTGAGATGGCCATGGAGAGGGCATGGTATGGCATCCAATACAGCTATGTATATGTCTATTAAAGTAGTCCGGGTCCTTGAATCCAAATATCCACTTATATTGGCTCTATAAGCTGTGGCTACTCTGCTATTGAAGACTTACTCCCAAGCATGGGTACCTGTGGCACCTGTAAATATGTATCTTAAAAAACTGTGGAGATAGGTGGATAACTGTTTATCAAAGCCCCAAACAAGAATATGAGGTCATATGCTCCATATCCCCAAGATCCAAGACTCTATTCCCAATTTATTACTCAAAAAGCGAAAATAGTACCTTTTGGAACCATATACATGGGCATATCTCATTCCAGAGGTTACTGGAGGCACTCATACTATGTATTTCATCTTTTAGTACCACTTAAAAGATGATCAGCCATCCAAAATATCTAGCAGATGTTCTAGGTACATGCACCAGGTTAAAGTCAAACTGAGTTGCACATAATGATACTTATAGCACTTAAGGCTATATCTGAACATGTCTTTCATTGAGAACATCCAAACTGCCAGTAACACAAGGATTATGGCTTAGAATGATGGGAGGGTAGTCAGAATGCCAGTCTCAAAGCCAAAAGATAGGTATATGTGTCAATGAAGGTGAAAATTAGGGCTATCTTTGCTGTCTGGGGAATAAATTGAGAATAGAGTCTTGGAACTTAGGGATATAGGTGATATGATTTCATATTACTGTTTGGGACATCAATCAACACTTTTAAGCACACTCAACCTATTTTATAAAGTACATATTTGCAGGTGCCACAGGTACCCACGTTTGGGGGTAAGTCTTGAATAGCAGAGTACCCATAGCCTATAGAGCCAATCCAAGTGGATATTGGGATTCCACAACCAAATTTATCTTAGTAGGCATATCCATGATCATATTGGATGCCACACCATGCCCTGTGCATGGCCATTCCTCTTTTTCACTTTTGTGGCAATTTTTGGGGAATAAATTGAAAATAGAGTCTTGTATTTTGAAGATATCAAAAACATTACTTTATATTATGATTGAGGATATTAATGAACATTTATCCATCCTCTCAAACAAATTCATAAGTTGCATATTTGTGGATGCCACAGGTACCTATATTTAGGGGTAAGTATTCCATATCACCAGAACCACAGAATATAGAGCTTATCCAAGTGGATATTCTGATTCAGGGACACAAAATATCCTTGTAAGCATATCCATAATTATATTAATTTTCTGAGCCAGCCACAGCTATTACCCCTATTCCATTTGCAGATTCAGGGCCCTATCGAAGGCCTTAGGGCTCAGCACAGGTACAGGTAATTGCCAGGTACCTGTATCCGGACCTGCAGGTCCCAGATACCTGGCACAGCCACACCCACCAGATACGGATACCACCAGATACGGGTTTGACTTTCAAAATGTCCCAGTATCCGCAGGTATCCGTAAAATAAAAATAGTACCGTCTGTATTTAAATATGTATGTAGAAAAATAGAAACATAGCTACATTAGCATTGTATTCCTTCATAAAAATGGGTTTTTCATGAGGATCCACATTTTCGCAGCTAAAACAGGTCTAAATGTCTATATGTATATTGTGGCTGGAACTCACTTTCTCAATTAAAAATGTGTAATGCAGTCAGATTGCTGGGCTATATGAACATAAAATGTTCCACCTGAGTGAGAGAGTATATCTATGTAAAAATAATCATATACTTATGCATAAACTCAATGAAGATCTATGTTTTTTTTAATAAAAATTGCTTTGTTGGTGTTTTGGCTCTATTAAAATTATGTATTGTCACTGGATTGTTTGACTCTATAGACAAGAAATGTCCCACTGCAATGAGAAAAGATATATATGTACAAAAAATTATATATATTTATGCAAAATTTCACCCAAGATCTATGGTTCTTTCATAAAAAGCCACTTTTCTGATCTTTTTCAGTCAGTTGAAGTATGTATTGTACTCAGATTACTAAGCTCTATGAACATAAAATGTTCCACTGATATGAGGGAAGATATATGAGATCTGTGGTTCTTTCATCTTTTTCAGTCAGTTAAAAGTATGTATTGTTGCTGGATTGTCTGGCTCTATAAACAAAGATTGTTCTAATCAAGTGAAAGAAGATATTCATTTAAAAATAAACATTTATTTAGGCATAAAACATTTTAATACGTAGGGTTTAGAACTAAAAACTACATTTTTATAGTCAAGTACCCGCATACCTGCAGATACCCATATAACCCGCAGGTCGGATACTCCGGATACGGGTTATTTGGAGTGCTTTACCTGCCGGATACAGATTTGAGTTTTGATGTGAGATAAACCCGCGGGTCTGGGTCCGGGTAATCCGCGGGTGTACCCGTGCTGAGCCCTAGAAGGCCTGCACCTCCCATCAAATTTTGAGGCATGAGAAAAACCCGCCCTACTGCCCTCTAAGGGGCACAGTGGCTTACTACGCATGTTATGCAATACTACGCATGGTATAGGGCTGGCACAGTGGCTTACTATGTGTGATATGCAAAAATAAAATGCGAGATACTATGCATGGTATGGGGTGGAACAGTGATTCACTATGCATAGTATCATACCATAATATAGGTACAGATAAGCCTCTACAAACTACACATTGTGCCCAGCAGAGTACTATCAGTATACTATGTGTAGCAGTTACAGCTACAGCTGCAGACAGAGCAGACAAGGCAGACAGAGCAGACAGAGCAGACAGAGCAGACAGAGCAGACAGAGCAGACGAGGCAGACGGAGCAGACAGAGCAGACGAGGCAGACAGAGCAGACAGAGCAGACGAGGCAGACGAGACAGACGAGGCAGATGCAGCAGACGAGGCAGAAGGAGCAGATGGAGCAGACAAGGCAGACAGAACAGACAAGGCAGACGAAGCAGACAAGGTAGACGAGGCAGACAGAGCAGAGACAAGGCAGAAAGGGCAGACAAAGCAGACAAAGCAGACAAGGCAGATGGGGCAGATGTACCACACTGAGCAGACGAAGATGACGACGCAGACACAGTAGTCTCCTCTTTTCCTGTCCAGCCTGAGCTGTCTATTTATATTTACTAAAATTTAATTAACCTGGTTGAATGAATTCATTGTATTACATCCTGTAAATTTTCAGTAAGTCCTTCTGTATTACTTAATTGACATGCACTGCAAATCCATCCAACAAGTCTCTTGTAAGTCCATTGGATATACATGATGACTTACAAAATAGTTACTTTTCAGTAATGTCATTGTAATGTCTTGTGACTTACAAGTGTCTTACTGTGACCAGTCTGTCACACTGTATATTCTCCATTTAGCATGCAGGTTTTTTCCAGAGACTTACGAGATAGACTTCTAAAACCTGCATCTTGTAATTCCCTTGTAAAATCACAAGTCTTTCTAGGGTATTACTGTGACACAGATGTCCCTCCATAAATTCAGTGTAAATATGAGCAGTCTTACCCAAGACTTTCAAGTTCTACCTTCTGGTAAGTCCTCTGTAAATTTTACTTGGTTTACCAATTGTCTTACTGTGACATTATCTCACACTGTAATACCCTGGTATTTCAGTTCTGTTTTACAAGAAGACATACTGTGACAAAAAAGTCACCTTGTAATTCCACTGTATGCTCTTCAATGCTATACTGTGACAAAGCCTCACACTGAAAGTCCATGGTATGTCCTTGCAGCTTACAATGGTCTTTCAGAATAGTCCTCATTTTTTGTCCATTTTGTAATACACTTGTAAGTCAAGCCAACTTACATATTGATTGGTTCCCCATAATACTCTTGTAATACTCCAGTAAGGCTGAGGATTTACCAGTGTTTGTAGCAAATCTTTCTTGTAATTCCTTCATAATACAGCTAGTCTTACAAGTGTATTACTGTGACTTGATTGTCACTTTGTAAATTTCCTGCAGATTTTGCTTCCTTGTAAGTCCTTTGTAAATCTCTCTTGCCTTACTGTTTGTCATACTGTGATTATCTGTCACACTGAAATACTCCAGTATTTCCTATGTGTCTTACTACATGACATATTGTGACAAAAAGTCACTCTGAAATTCCTGTGTAATTCCACAGTATATCCACCAAGGGTATACAGTGACAGCAAGTCACACTGAAAGTCCATGGTATTTCTTTGTGACTTACAATGGTCATACAAGGTTGTTCTAATTTTTTCTGTCTCTTGTAATATTAATGTATGACAAGGAGTCTTACATATTGATTGCCTTGGTGTAATACTCTTGTAAAACCTCAGTAAAGCAGAGGATTTACAAGTGTTTGCATCCAGTGTGATAGATCAGTACCACTCAAAGCTGTTAGTCAATTTTTGAGGTTTTCTATTTGGTTTTGTCTACTTGCAACAATGCCTCTGGCACCTTAACTCTCTCATCCAACACTACAGCTAGACACCCATTTAACTGACCTGACACCAGTAGTATCTGGCCACCTGACCTATGACCTCATGGACAACAAGATCTAGGCCTTCAAGAGTCCACACATTCTGTAGGTCTAGATGAACACACCTTGGAGTCTGCTTGTGAAGAACTGTGATTACACAGAACCTATCTGCAAGGGTGCATCAGAAACACCTCTACCACATTTATGAGCTATGAATCACACAATTCCACTGATTGACAAGAATAAAATATATCCATGGCACCCATCTTAGTGTCCTGAGGTCTTTCATGATCAATGGGATTTGAAACGACATGATTATTTAGTGACTGGACGCTAGCTAGTTACTACAGTATGCTGGTCCAAGTGCACTTTTATTCAACCCATATTGACTCAAAAGTGCACCCATATTCATTCAAATTTGGCACCCATATTCATTCATTGGCACCCGTATTCATTCAAAGTTGACACCCATATTGAAACAAGTGTACTGTATGTAATCAATCTAATCTGGTGAGATAAGCCTAATTGAGCAGTTCTCACAACACCTGATTCACCTGATTCAAATGTGTCGCGCATTGTTTATTCTTCAACCACTTCCATGCATGCTTCACTACCTTTCTCGCCACTATGCCTGAGGGTCCAGAGGCTCTCGTATTTTGTGAAACATTCAAGAAAAGTGTTAAGGAGCATGCCAGCCACTCAAAAAAACCATTGGAAGGTCGGTAAATCAGTACTATTGTTTCTACTTCATTCTCAACACTTAGTTAGGTTTTCTATGTATCCACCCCTCTATGTTTGCTTCTGGTACTGCTCAGCGAGATTATTGCACAATTACTGTGGACCAGAGCCAATTTGATCCATTGCTAGAGCCACTTGAACCATTGGTTTGCAATGTCTATGACTTGATGCACATCAAGGAGGCTCACTATTGGTGCTGCAAAGTACCAGGTCCTGTTCTTATTTGTACTCATGGAAAGTACACTGCTGTAGCAGCAGGTTACGTGCGTCTTTTTATCCTTTCTTTCAGAGTATTGTCTTGACTGAATTTGATATGATTATGCAGCATATCTTTCTTCGATAGCACAGTGTCACAATCTCTTGGGGCTTGGAGGCACATCCTATACAGATGTCCTGAGAGGTTTATGAAGAGATTGTTGCTTCTAAACAACAGTGACAAGATCAAGGCAGAGAAATTGCATCCAGAACAGTTGAGGCACTGTTACTTGTGCTAGCACGAAGTCTGACAATCTAAAAAATAACAAAATCCATCAATGATGCCATAAATAACAATTCTCCATCTGATCAGCTTGTGATGTCCATCTATGTACCACAAAGCATTTGGTCATGAGACCTTGTACCAGTGTCGACAAGTAGCAGTATAATGCCGAAGTACTTGTCCAAGAGGGTCAACTCAGTCAATGGAATCTTGGACATGTAGCCTTTGGATCCACAAACTGTGATTATTTTGAAGGTGGCTTCTGAGATATGGACTATGGCATCAAGGTCAGAATCACTGATGTTACTGAACTTGTGGGAGTTAATATTGTATTGCTTCAGATATCTCGACAAAGTGTTGCAGTGAATGCCAAGAACATCAGCCATCTCTGATTGGTTGATGCTTCGATGAGACGCAAATGCATCCTTGAGGACTTCAAAGATAGATACCTTTCGTGGTCAGCCTTGTTTTCCTGATCTCTCAATATTAACTGCATGTAACTGAGATACATTTGAGTCGCTGACTCATATCAGTCAGATCAGTTAATGATTTTAAATTAAAAGGACAGTCTGCAAACACACGAAAATCATAGTTGCTGTCTACTCCAGCCATCCAGAAAGTGTGGGATAATTGTTGATGCCATTTTCAAATGCAAGCAACAGTGGGAAAGCATCTTGTACTATGGCTTCCATATGGAACGTCATTTTTACATCATTCAATGTATTTCTGAATCAGATTGGAGTGCTTGGATCGCAGCAGAGTTGGAAGCCGGCAAACTGGGATCAAAGTGAGGTGAAGGAATGGCCTGTACAGTCATGGGGTTATATACAACATGCTCTATAGATTAGAAATCAGATCACCTTAAAGGACACTTGGAACTGGCCTGATTAACCCCATTCCATCCTTTCTCTCTTCCCTCTTTGATGGCTGGGTGTGCAGCACAGTGGTATTGGAGTGATCAGGAAAGGATGGTTGTCTTCAGGATATGTTTAGTACTCATAATTCTTTACTTGATTTTCTGCTTAACCCCTCAACATCCACACTACTAGAGGCAGAAGATGTCTTGTTCTGGATCACAGTCAGTCCACTATGCCTGCACCAAGCACTAGTCAATGACTTGGTGGAGCTCTCGAAGCTGCCTTCCTTTCACAATCTGAAGAACTATGAGAAACTTCTGGAGAAGGCATCTTCAGCACAGGGAGTAGTAGACATACCATCAGATTTTTCTATGCTGGAGCCTATCTTTCTGGACGGTGTCACTGCAGTACAATTTGCTCTCATTCTAGAGTGGGTTTGGCACTTGTGAGTGTTTCCTCTATTGTTATGTATCACACTGAACTCTGCTCAGTCCTCCAAATCCTCCCCACTTTACTGTCAACATGCATCCTGCTGGCACAATAGGCTATCGACCATCTCAAAGAAGCAGATCCACCAGTCTTTCCCCTTGACAAAGTCACTCTCAGCATTATCTTGCCAGTTCTTGATGAAGATTGGCTTTGATTCACGCCAGCCCAGAGCAGATTTGTTAGGAGGCAGAATAATTGGGATTATTGGTGCTGCACATGCCAGGATACTCCGTGAGCATGCTAGAATTGCTCAGTCTATTCCCACTGTTCTGCTAGTAAGGAGATTGATCGATTCCAATGGCCCCATTCCTCTTGATGAAATCACCCATCTACCGAGCTTAGACCTTCCTGCAAGTCTGCATATCTCCAGGCCTGGCAGGACAGGAGACATTGAAAGTTGAGGATCAGATTGTCACATCTGCTACAGTATCCATCATCATATGTGTCCAGAGGAGTTTTCTCCTAATCAAACACTAGCTACCACTACGACTCTTACCTAAATTTCCATTTCCTTCCTTTATACATACATATCACTACTAATTAATACTCTGCTCCTTTTTGCATTCATATGTTTCTTTGTCTAATAACATATGTGACACTACATATGGTGTGTTAATCATAAGCTCTGGTAATATTAGTGGATGCTACCAGGGAGCTGCAAGCACTGACGTCTATTCAAGGAATTATTTTCTACACAATCTCCACATATTAAGCTTGAGTTTAGACTTAAAAGCAAACGAGTTTACTTACAGTAACACTTTTTCCAGAAGCAGAATGAGATGTGTGTGACAAGTAGCTCTTGTGACTGATCATTAGCTGAGATCACATCAGATATGAACTTTTGAATAAATACAGGTGTCAATTTTCAATGAATACGGGTGTTGACCTTTTGAGTGAATATGGGTGTCAACTTTTTAATGAATATGGGTGTTAAGTTTGTGTCAATACAGGTGCATGAATAGCATACTACAGCTGGTAACACTACCCCTGGGGCTTTATTTCAGACAGGAGAAACATACTTTACAAAAAGAAAAAACTTGTTTGCCACTCAATATTTGATTTATTTGCCACTCAAGATTCATTAACTTTCTGATGCCACTAAAACATTGCTTTCTGATGCATAATTGACTCTTTTACATTTATATCCAAAGTTCTTTGACTTTTTCAGGTCAAAAAGAGTTTTTTTTGCTTTTTTGAATTTTCTGGGTACCTTGGCAACCAATTGTAATCACCAAGGCAACCCAAAAAGTTAATGAATCTGGAGTGGTAAAAAAAAGGCAAAAAACTTCGGTGGCAATTCTTTGTCTTTTGACATGAAAAAATCAAAGAATTCTGGATATAAATGTAAAAGAGTCAATTATGCATCAAAAAGCAATGCTTTAGTGGCATCAGAAAGGTAGCTCTAGAAAGTGTTTGAATGTTAGATTAGAAAGTTTTGCTTGTTTCTTATGTTTCTGCTGGTTGAAATAAAGCCTCAGGTGTAGTGTAATACAGTCCCTATGATGCTGATCCCCAAATTTGAAAACAAAAGGATTACGAACAGTTTACAACTTGCGAGAACACAATAAGAACATACAAAAGATCATGTTCTCTCTACCAAACATGGACGCTATTACCCATCAAGTGGCCTGTCATTGCTTCCAATGTATCATAGAACAAATTTGTATCATTCCTGAACATGTCCCTTAATCTGCATTTTTGACTCCTGACAGTACTATGGTCAATCGGGTGCTACATTGATGAACCACATTTTCACACTGTTGATTTATCTTGATGACATTATCATCTACTCAGACACCATAGAAGACCATATCAAACATGTCAAAGTGGTTATTGACATTCTTAGAAAAGAGAAACTTTACCTGAATGGGAAAAAGTTGAACTTTCTACCTAATAGTAACTGAAAAATACCTATGACAAAGTTGTTAGTATCTGGTTTTCTAGCAGACAACTTACCACGTATCCATGGTCCATAACTGGTTCAACTGTTCCATTTCATTAGACCTATACAGAGCAAAGAGCTTTCGAAGAGATCAAAGAAACTGTTCAGAAGCTCAGAGATCACTCCAGAGTACTGTTGGATTACTCACCAACATGTAAACCAACCAGCATGGTAAGCCAAGGTGAGGAATAGAAATTTGCAAAAGTGTCAGCATTCTTCTCATAAACTTGAAATGCCTGCAGGTCTTGAATTGATGCTGTGGCATCACAATGTCCTGCAAGGGGTAAAGTTTTCAATCAAAAAGATTTGAGTGATCGCCAAGCTTGCTGGATGGAAATGATAAGCAAACTTGATTTCAAGATTCTGTATGTTGGAGTGGGCAGTGATGAGAACAAGCAAAGTGCTTTGTTGATTGTGGTTCGTTGTTTTCTACGCATACAAGGCCTGCTGTCCCTAATGGTACAGCCAAACAAATACAATCATGACTCAAACCTCACAGATACCCCTACTCCATGTGCCCCCACTTAAAAAATAGCGACGTCCTCGTCACTCACCAAGAAACACCAGACCATCTTGCCTGGCCCCCTACTCCTCTTCAAGGTCAACCTACTCCGAATCCTTGCCAGCAACCACCTTCGCAAACAGATGCAGCCTCCTAACATGGACCTCACCCACTATCCGAGCCCCTGTCAGCGTCTTCAACTGATATGAATTGACATTTCGCTCCACTACTTTGTGCAGCACCAACCACATAGGTTTGAACGTATTAAATAGATCCCCGCGTTTCACCTGTACTAGATCCCCCATCTTAAATACAATCTCCCTCTTCGTCTGCCTCAGCACAGCCCTATCGAAGGCTGCCTTCCGCTTCAACGCATGCCTGACTATCATCTCGTACCCATCTGCCCTCTGTTGCTCAACATATGCACCCTGAGTTACCTCTGTAGCTGCCTCAGCGTATTCACTGCTATCCCAAAGAGTAGTTCTTTGGGTGAATACTGGAGAGCTGGTAATGTTCTGTTATTGAGAATGCTAACGGCCTCATCCAGGAACTCGGGCCAGTGCTCAGGGAGTGACGACCATGACATATTCTTGAAATGTTCGGAGTCCATGCTGATATCTGGTGCTACCAGCCGTTTCAAGACCTGCAACAACAGCTTGTTGGTGCCCTCGACTAAACCATTGACCCAGGCTGAATATGCAGGTGTGAACCGCTGGGTGATGCCATGCTCATGACAAAAGTTAGCTACTTCCTGATTCTCGAAGTGTGACCCATTGTCTGTCATGAAGGTCTCGGGACACATGTACAGGTGACATAGCTCCTTCAAACTCTCTAGTGTAGTCTTCACTGACCCCTTCTTTTTGAACTTGTAGACCCACATGTGCTGCGACTATGCATCAATGTACACCCCCAATTGGTTATAACTCCCTTTCCCTTTTGACATGGACAAGTAGTCTCCTGCCAGTAGCTCAAAGGGGTGTCACCATGTGATTGGTTCCAACAACGAGTTTAGGTGTGACGCCCTGAAATTGGCACACCGTCCACACCCCTGAATGCCCTCCATGACTGCTCTGTCCAACTCTGGACACCATATGTGGTCCATTAGTGCAACTTTCACTAAATTCCTACCAAAATGCCCTCCTCTCTCATGAGCCTCTCTCGCCAGCACCACCGCTTCCAACTTACCCTTCACTCTAAAACTCTTTGAACCTCCCACTCACCAAAGCTTCCTCTGCTCCTCATCTATCATGTACTCCTGAGAACAGTGCCTAGCTCTCCAGCGTCGCTCGTAGGAACCCGAAGACTGTAGTCCCTCTAGGGCCTCAATCACCTCCAATCGTCTTTGAACCTCTCCCTCAAATCAGCATACTTGCTCAGTTTCTCCTGCACCTGGCACACATCATTTACCAGCCCCCTGCTGATCTCCCAATCCTCAGAAACTGTCCACTCACTGCCATCTCCCTCCCACCTTGGTTTCCCCTCCCACTTCCTGCTCAACCCATCTGCCATGACATTCAACCGTCCAGAGATATGCCTGACATCCACAATGCAATATGACATGATGCCGTCTCGCCAATGTGCATGGGCAGCGTTAAGATCCTTATTGCTCAACAATCTGTCTCGATCTCAACCGGAAATCCCCAAATGACGTCGGAGAACTTGTCCAAGCTGAACTTGAGGGCTGCAAACTCCAGCAGGAATGGCTTATATCGTTGTTCGGAAGTAGATGTATGCTTGGACGCGAAAGCAATAGGGAAACGCTTTTCCAGCGTAGAACGGTCTGTCTTCGTGACCGTCATCCTCTGCGACAACACAGCTGCAAATCCTTCCTTACAACTGTCTGACATAACAATGAAGTTGGAACCATCCCACTGGAGAGCCCTCAGCACTGGTTCTGAGGTTAATGCTGCCTTCAACTCCATGAACGCTTTCGCCTCCTTCAGCTTGTAAGCAGACATTGCATTTCTCCATGCACTCTTGCCCGCTCCCTTTGGCACATTGACCTCCTTTACTAGATCTTGCAATGGCCTCTCCTTTACAGCATACCCCTTGACCAGATCCCAAAAATGTCCTGTCAACCCTAAAAACGATACCAGATGCAAGGCATCATCAGGCACTGGCCAGTCCACAATAGCTGTGAGTTTAGCGGGGTCTGTAGTAACGCCAGCACAAACAGCTCTATGGTGCCATCCCTTAAAAGGTCCTACAGGTTGTCTGCTGTCAGTGCTGCAAAAGTGGACGGTGCGCCAGTGAGACCAAAGGGCATGTGCAGATACCAAAAATATCTCCGTCCCTCAACGTAGAATGCAGTGTATGGTTGTGCTTCTGGATCCACCTCTACGGCGTAGAACCTGGAGGCAAATTGAAGAACAATAGGTACATATGCCCACTGAGTGCTTGTTGTCTGGTGCATAAATTGCCTTGGGGCATCAGAGTGATTTCAGTGTACTTGTTAACTTCTGCCATTTCTGTGGCTTGCAAGTATCTTGCAATGGCAGCTGGGCCTCGTCTGGCTCGGAGCAGGGTGGTATTGACGAACTGGTTAGAGACCAGCTGCCACACACTGGTCGTTAACTCAGTGCTGCAGTTCCTCCAGTGAAAGACCTCCCCTTTCATGTGCCTTCTTCACCAAAGTGATTGGTGAAACACTTAACTTCATCTGGCTTGACATGTTTGATGATTCCCACTGCCAACAACTCGTCAAGCTTTCCATGCAAGAAGTCTTTCTGAGGTGGCGTCAGACGCTTCTGTCTAACCTTGGTCCCCATGTGCACACCCTCAGGTATGTTCAGGGCATGCACAGCTCCCTTCACCGCTCATACCTCACTCACTGACAATGCAAAACAATCTGCATACTCAGCCAGTAGTTCCTCCACCTGACAATGCTCTGCTGTTGATAATCCATCCCTAATCCTCACTAACCATAGGATTTCTTTCACTCACTCCAGCCTGAAGGCTCCTTCTGTCCCATCATTCCTTGCCGAGTCGATATCCAATGCATCGGCGATTGGTCCATGGAAATATCAGGCTCCACAAGACATATGTTTTCTACAACACTTCCTTTATCAGCAACGTTCGCATCACACAATCCAGCATCAGTGAGGACTTCCCTAGAGGGAGGCGTGTTACCTCCCCCCACTGAGCTTGAACGCGAGCACAAGCGCTTTATTCGTCAAAGCTCCTCCTTCATGTTCTCTCTTACACCTCTATTTCGACCCCATTGGTACCTGGCTCTCCTGAAACTCTCACCAAAATCTGGCCCTGTCAATCTTTCCTTCAACTCTCTCTGTTGTCTCATTTTCTGCTCCCAGAGTGTTTCAAATACATATGAGTATGTTGTGCTTCTTTTCTGTTCAGGCTGTGGGATTTCGTGAGTGACTACTGTCTCCTCTTCAATTGTATGTGCCTGATCAACTTCCCTGTTCCACGGAATATCCGTGTGTACAGATACCCCGCCATCATCACACGCAATGCTGACTCCACATCTGTCTTGCTTTCTTCCCAGCTATTCAGTGCCTCCTCTAGTATGGGCATCACCTGTGGGCCACCCCGCAATGTGGTGCACTCACGTTCTCTGGCAACATCTTCATCCTCAACCTCCTCTATCAACACTGCTCCACTCTTATTCCCCAACCCATTATTAAACAGCAACCTCGACTCCTTGCCCACTTTGAATGGTGTCTCCCTCGTATTTGTGCACAGCTTTAAACTGCTTCAACAGTGGTTTACCAAACAACAAACTCCAACTTCCCTTACTATCGAACACTTCAAAGGTCCCCACCTGAACAGTCCCCGTCTAACTTGCTATCGACTGAACCAAGTTTCCGTCTGCTATTCGCATGACCTTTGTTGAGTTATTCCAAGGTTCTCATACACACTGACATCCATGCAAGCCGCCATTGCCCTGTCATCCACCAACACCACCACTTTCACTAGATATCTCATGAACCCTTATGACCAGTTCTGAAGTCCTGGAAGCCATAGACCTTAGCAGACTATCTGTCCACCAGTCAGACTCCATGCTAGTGTCAGTGCAATTATGATTCCTATAGTCGTTGAGACACAGCAGTCATATTTCAAGACATTGGCCATTCAGAGTGCATAGACCACTAACCAGCCTCTATCAAATCATGAATCTGAACAACATTCCTCTCTGACTGGACTTGGATGATGACAGAGCTTGTGTGTATCACATAGGGTTGGAAATTTTGTAGTAAGACAAGTGTATGGTGTTGTCAACTTGAACTTTGTTCATCATGTCCTCTGCTCTCCTTTTCCCCCTTCTCATGAATGCTGGGTGTCATCACTATCCTCTGTCATTCTCTCAATTCTTTCCAAAATCAACCCATCACCAGTTTTTTAAATCTGCAGACATTCAGCATGGTCAGCCTTTTCTGGTGAAAGAATACCTAAATCATCTAATCATCAAACATGCTGCCAAGAGTGCACCTGATGTGAAGATTGCTTTTGTATCATAGGTCTTCTGCTTGTCATGCTAATCTCTGATCTGATGGATGAACAGAGATTGGCACTACTGTCTCACCCATTGCAAAAGCCATATATCGCCATCTACTTTGTTGGTCCATTTGGGACTATCCCTGATCATGACAACTGGGACAGTCCCCTTCACTTTGTTGGACTCTCCCTTGACATTGAAAATGCAGGCAGGGCCTTCCAGAAATTGCATCTGCTACATTTGTACAGGAAGAGGCTTGGAAAACACAGAGTTGTGGGCAATCTCAACAAAGATAAATACAAGACAGCTTTGGAGACATTTCTCAAGTCTGCCAAGCAAGGGAACATTTTGGAGACTGCTGAGGTCTGTTACACTGTTTAAAGTCTAATAATGTCTAAGCATTTATTGATCACACAGAATAATCTGTATTCTTCCTTCAAAACCCCTTGTTCAGCCCAAAAAAACAGTGTATTGCAGAATTAGGCTGGTTTCAGGCCACCCAATCCATACCATACCATACTCATGATCACTTTTTCTGTCCATCTCAATTGCTGACTAAACATTCCTTCTTTCCTTTTTTTCTTCAGCAAAAATACCTGAAGAATGGGAATATTGCCATTTCCACTTAATATTGAGGGCCGCTGCTGCTCATCACTCAAGGAGGATTAGCCACAACGTGGGCCAAAGCCCAAATACATTCTGCAGATTGAGTAGCACTAATACAGATGTACTGACTATGTGTTTAACTTAAGTACATAAGGACAGTGGGAGAGGAGGGTGGGTGCCAAAAAATGCGTCCTACTGGCTGCATCTACAAGAGGGATCCAAAGGGGAGTGTTAGTACAGCTGTAGAGCGATTTAACTGGGTTGATAACGCACTGGGAGCGAGATATCCAACCCACAAACACACTAGAACAGAGTAGTGAAGTGTCTGGGATATCTGTACGCTCTAAGAGCGTTAGCAACGCTTAAACAGACTGTAGAAGCGAAGCTTACCAGCTACAGTGTACACAGAGTGAGCTACAAGGGAGCTGTGCGTTGTACTGTGACTGCAGACGAGTGGCAGTGGTTAGAACAGTCTAAACCACCAAAAAGCGCACTAGATGTGCTCACCAAACTTGCTTTCTTGTGGGGAAGAGGTAGGAGATGAAGGAAGAAAGCAAGCAGCAATCAGATCATCAAAACTTCGCCCATCAACAGGCCTCTGCTCACACATGTGGCACCTGCTGATGGATTTATCAGATCAGATGACTGGGTGAGATCTAGCCTGGACCAGGGCAGACGGGATCCCAGGAAACCCAGGAAGCGGAGAGAATGCACCAGATGCGGTCTGGACACTTGGATATAAAAGGTATGTGAAAGGGAAAGCAGAATGGAGTAAAGTCATGAAAGGAGATGGCTGATCAAGAGAGATCTGTAACTTAAAATGAACATTGCGAAGGCAGATATTAACCGATTTGGCCAAAAGTGAAACGGGAGATGGATAATAATGTACGGAAGGCTTTGTAAAAGTAGCAGGTCAAACGGGTAAGTATAGCGATCGCAATGCACAAGTGTACACTAAAAGTCTCAACTCAAAGAGTTAGAACTTTCAAGAAAACATGTATGTAGATGCACCATATGGAAGTGTATGGACCCCCAGCGCTGTTGAAGGCTTGGGGCAATGTAAACAATGTTATTTGAACAGGAGAAGCGTATGGTACAAGTAGGAAATGAACAGTGAAGAAATCAAAGATGAAGTGCAATTTGGCAAAAGGAGAACATTAGCAATAACTTGGAGATGTGGTCTCTAAGTCATTGCTAGTTATCTGGTTGTGTGCAGAGGCCTTCAAAAATGCTCTCTACCCTTGGAATCCACATTCATGTCGAGCAAGCCAACAAGCAGTGGTAACAAAAGCCTGTTCTGACTCAATAAAGACATCAGAAAACAGCCAACCATTGTGTCTGCAGCTGTCTCTTTCAGAGCTCACCCCACAGCAAAGAGGTGAAGTCAAGATCTGGCACCTCCTCTCGATCAAATGGCAACTTGCACTGTAAGATTCTCACTTTCATTAGTACTGCTGGGTCTGATAAGTTTCAGGTGATCTTTTCTTGTACATAAAGACTGGCTAGAAACTGAGGAGGAATACAATGCTCACTGAGCTAGTTGTCCTGAGAAAAACAGTACCACTAAGCTAGGTCAAAACAGCGGCATAGAGAGATCATAAGCCAACCCTTACTGTGGCTATTGCTTGTATTGACACTTGTATTGATGCTATGTTTGTTACATAGACCAAAAGAAGCAGAAAGAGAGGAAGAGACAAAAGATTGCAGAATCTGCACTTGACAGCAGGTGAAAAAGAATGGAAGTGGTCATCACCATAGTTTATCTTGGACACACACACATTTAGAATAGAGCTCGAAGACATCAGTGTCTACAAGTCAGAATCCTATTGTAAAGAGTGAAATAGAACTGTCAAGCTACACACCTTCATAGTCAAATCAAATGTTAATCTGGAGGAATGATGTGGTTGTCATCCTTCGCCTTCATGCCTGTTTCACTGCTTAGCTGATGGCTGGCAAATAGCTCTATTATTAAGCCAGCTGTTAGTCCTTAGTACTGATAAAATTTAAGAATTTTCTCTCTGAATATCAGTCCAGGGTATTCTTACATGTTCTGAATCTTCATCTTTGTTTCAAGTCCAGTAGTTTCCACTTCATTTCTGATAGTTCCCTATCTCATTTACTTACGCTAGCAACTTTGTAGTAGATAGCTTAAGTCTAAAATCAATTTAGCTAGTCTCCTATCATTTTCAATTGATTCTCTCAGACAACTAGTGAGGGTGGTACTGATAGTGCCATTAACTTTCTGTCTTGACTTTCTGGTCATTCCAACCAGATTCTCTCTTCTTCTCTCTATTCTCTTCCCTGCTGATTCCACCTGGATTCATCCTCGTTCTACTCCTTCCCATAATAGATCTCTGCCCAGGTCCATAGTGTTTCCAGACTTAACAGTAGCTGTAAACTCTATGCCATTCCATGTCTTTCCATGCCTTTCTGATTTTTTCCTTTCAACCCCTATTCGTGTTCAAGACATGTCCTCTTGATTTCCAATCCATTTCTGAACTATTCCAATTTCATTTCCAATTTATATCTGAGCCTCCACAAATCTGTTTGGTCTTTATTTGCCACCAGCTCCAACCCAGGACCCAGTGTGCAATTTCAGATTGTAACCAGACAGTTTGCATTCATATTTCCGAGTTGTTATTTGAAATAAGAATTCTCCCTGTAAAACCAATTTTGTCTTAAGTTTAAGTGTGCATAGATGTAGGTGGGGCTGGTTGTCCTTGCCATGCTTGCACTGTTCACCTGGAAGACAGTATACTATGCATTCCTTTTTAAGATTCTTCAAGTTGAATCCTTTATTGAGTTCTGCATTACAGTTCAGAGTTCTAGGGGCCTACACTTGAGGATAGGCTTCCTTCTTTTCCTGGTTCAGATGGTCACAGTCATTCAGCTTTCTGTGAGTGGAGCAGCTTTGCATCCTCAACCTGCACCCTCAACCATCTGCACTGACCATTACCCACAGACTCCACTGTTTCCTCTCAAGATACCAGCCTAGATGATCATCTGTTGGCAACTTGGACTCAGAGTGAGTATTATCTGCATTTATTGATTACATCTGAAGATAAAGCCAATGTTTACTACTCTTACTAGTCGATGAAATGAATAGCAAAATTGATGAGTTGGTGGCTAAAGACCCAGAATTTGATGAACTCATCAGCTGGCTTGTAAGTCTACCATGGATTTTCTTTGTTCTGGGCTTGTTCTGGCCTCATTTATTTCAGGATAACAGGGAAAATGCTTAAACCCTAGAATGATAGGTGATCTGGTTATGGAGATATAGTGGGTGAGGAGGAGAATGTAACTTTAGGTGAGTTTCTCTTGAATTTATTTTATTCTGGGCTTATTCTAGGCTCATTTATTTTCGAATCTCAAGGGAAAGAAGCCATAGAATGGCTTTCTGGGAGGTGAGGAGGCTATGTCAGTGTAGGTAAGTCTACCATGGATTTTCCAGGTTCTGGGCCTATTATGGCCTCATTTAATTTAATATGACAAGAGAAGGAAGCCACAGAATGATATATTTAAATCAATATAAAATAGAATAGCCTGGCCTCTTCCCCCCAAGTGTTGTTAACCATGCTGCTCAAGATCCCAGCAATGTCAGTACATCTTGAGCCTCTCTATCAAACAATCTGATGTACTGTTAGTGTCTCTGAGATGTCTTGACCTTGCAAAGGAATTGATGCTCTCCCTTTGCAAAACAATAGGCAAGTTTTGTCCATTTATTGGCTATTTTACGTGGACACTAACTTGTTGCTTTCTTACAGAGACAGACACACTGGGAGACCTCATTGAGGGAAGTTATATTGGAAAGTTGGAGCTTCTATGTAAGTTTTCCTAAGTCTTATGATTGGCTATATTGAAACTTATTCTACATTCATATTCAGGTTCACCATAACCACCCCATGTATGAATCATCTGTAGGTTACTTGTTGGCTTATCCCCTCTGGGTTTTGGGACATGAAAACCCACTTTGTTAGGTCCAAAAGTATACTATCGATGTGCTCATTATGACCAGAGCTGTTGGTTGAAAAGAGCCCTCATTTTGGTTCTTATTCACTCTTTTAATTCTTACAATGACTGCTTCATATGCTCAAGAAACCACATTATATGTATTGGTATTAGCTGAATGTTCTGACCCTAATTTATTCTCATACTACTTTATAGGCTACCTGGAACTGCAATAATGTTTTTCTTTAGGACTTGGTGTGACAAAATATGGATGCTTATCAGCCTGTTTCCCGGACCTTTCCCAGACCCCCAGGGCATCAGTTCTTGGTACTAGTCAGAGTAATACATCTCCCCTCTCCTATTACTACTTCTACATACAACCTCATGAGATGAATAATGAACAATTACAGATTCAACATGCTGATCTATCAGCAAATGAAAGAAGAAGACTTAACCACTTACCTCAGGAGCCTGAGAGCCTACAGTTTACTTCTAACTAATGATTGTCACTGTCCAGCAAAGGTTTTGATAAAGTTCAACATGAATGCAGATTCCAAGAGTAGGGAGCATTTTTGGAGGCCTCTGCACACATCCAGATAACTAGCAATGACTTGGAGACCACATCTCCAAGTTATTGCTAATGTTCTCCTTTTTCCAAATTGCACTTCATCTTTAATTTCTTCACTTTTCATTTCCCACTTGTACCATACGCTTCTCCTGCTCAAATAACATTGTTTACATTGCCCCCAAGCCTTCAACAGCACTTGGGGTCCATACACCTCCATATGGTGCATCTACATACATCTTTTCTTAAAAGTTCTAACTCTTTGAGTTAGACTTTTAGTGTACACTTGTGCATTGCGTTTGCTATACTTACCCATTTGACCTGCTACTTCTACACCACTCCAGTCCGCAGTCACAGTACAGTGCACAGTAGCTCACTCTGTGTACACTGTAGCTGGTAAGCCTATTTAAGCATTGCTAACATAGGTAGCCTACATATCCAGCATGTTTGTAGGACAAAGGATTCTTCTTTTCCAAAACCAAGCCAAAAATTTGTGAGAGAGCATATCAGAATCAAGTTTGAGCATAGCAATGGGACTGGGCATAGATTCAGCAGGGGCAGAGGAGGCAGTTCTGGAGAGAGCTGGAAAGTCAGGTGTGATATGTGAAGCAGTGAAGAGTGTTTTGCCATTTCCAGTCCAGTTAGAGGTTCCAGGGTTATTAGGAATGGGCTTTCTCTTTGTCATGAGCACATATCACTGGAGAGGAAGACAGAATATCATCCTCTTTGTGAAAATTGAGCTTGGGAAACATGAAAGAACAATGAGAAAGTAAGAATGCAAAGGCAAACATAAATAAAGACAAGCTGATAGCATTAGTGGCAGTGTCTTGTTAAGTCTGGGCAGATCCTAGTGCTAGGAAACACTATGGACCTGAGCAGAGAGGTCTATGGGAAGGAGTAGAACAAGGGTAAATCCAGATGGAACTCATCACTCGAGGAGGATTAGCCACAACAGGTTGCCTTTCAATATGGTTACTCTAACTGTGATCATACTTGTTCTACCTCAGATTCTGCCAGTCACATCCTCTGAGATATCATCAATAAGGCAGAGAAGCTGAAACTTGACATTCCCATTCAAACCTACTCCACCCTCCAATTCTGTTGATCTGAATCCAATATTTGCCCAGCTCCATTGGCAATAGGATTCTTGAGGATGTCAATATCAGTTTTTTGTGCAAATCAGCTATCACTCCAGATCCAGAAACTGAAGGAACATACTGTCACATTCAAGAAATTTCTTGACTATACTACTACAAGGCTATGCTCCTCTTAAAGCCGTCAACATGCTGTCTGACCTGGTGGGCTTGCATAATTGGTCTGGATAGAATGTTAGTGTTGGAAAAGACAAATGCAGAATAGAAAGCTCACAGCAAAAAACATGGTTGTTCTGCCACCTTGGCAGAAGTGCATGGGCAGTCTGGGAGTTAAAGCATGTCTCCAAGTGCATGCAGTCACACAGTCACAGACAGCAGTGCCTGAAGATGCAAAGAACTCAGTGTACAGGCATCCAGCATGTGTACAGTATCTGCATGTACTAGCCATAGCTGAAAAAAAAATGACCTCAGCCCATAATATCAATGAGTAAATAGTCAGATTACTTCCTGTATGGTCTCTGTAGCATCATAAATAAAATAAAAAGAGAGAGACAAGAAAAGAACAGTAGTGATGGTGGAGAATGAAAAAAAAAAAAAAACAACTTAGAGAAAAGTGCACTGTCCATGAAAGGCTTTCATAATTGTTTGGTCCAGACAAAGAAACATGTCATGTTGCACAAGCATACGCCCTCCCTGACTCTCCTGCAGACTAGACTGTTTGTTACTGATAAAGTACATAGATGTGTGTGGTACTAGTTTCATCCAACCATACAAAAATCTCCAAAACTATCAAAAACACATATCTGTATTCACATGTCAGTATCTTTACTTGCAGTAAAATGTCAGACAAGATTACAAAGTTGTGAATGATAAACAAACCTTGTCTCAGTAATAGTCTTGCAGGATGGACAGAGTAACTTGTGGGAGTGAGTGCTGAAGATGGGCAGAGGGAGAGAAGGATCAGACATGTCAAAGATTGTACTGTAAGATAATGGTAAGATAATGGGTAGCAGGTCCAGTGTGGCATCATGAGATGATGGCAGAGAAATGAATGAAGCACCATAATGTGAAGGACTGGAGGATTGGAAGGTGAAGAGGATGGCAGTGTTATGTGGTATGCAGAAATGAGTTTTCAAAATCAATTAGCTTCATGATCATGCATTCTTTAACAGTACTCTGAATCCCTTCTGGCAGCAATAGTATAGTAATCACGACAACTAAAAATTAGCAACCATACATTACATACTGATAGAAAACTCATATAGTTACATTGCAAGTTACATTGCAATGAGATACTCAACAAGTTTATAGTTATCATAATTCCTTGCTCTGACCCTAAGTGTCCTTGGACTAAGTCCCTCAGCTGAAATGAATGGAGAATTGTTGTCAGTGGGCAACCAAGGTATTGGGGGCTGACTCTACATGAATGCCATACTTGGTATTGTAGAAGTTAACACTCTTCTTTGGACCACCAATGCACCCATGAGATAGCTCAAGGATGAGGCAATTTCTTGAAGTGCATATATCTGAAACTGCAGGAGTATTGGACAGTGAAAGAATAAATTGAACACATTACCTTGTGTAATTATAACCACAAGTTCCCAAAGGAGAGGCGAGTTCTGCACCTTCAAGCACAATCTCTTTGCTATTGACAAACACAGAGTATCATCCCTTTCCAGCACCATTTTCACTGAGATATCCAGTATCCATCCTAACCAGCTCATTCTTCTTAATGAAATTGTTGAAAGTCTTGATAATTTTGGGAGATATCTTCACTCGCATCAGATTCCAAGGTAACAAAGAGATTTCTTGTTGTTGGAAAGCTCAGGTCTGATAAAGTTTCTTGCCCAGTCAAATTGAGGGCTAGACCAATTGCCTGCAGAATAGAGTGAGAGAGATGACCCCAGGGTCATTGAGCTGCAGGAATAATTAGTTTAACATAAAACAGTAAAGCAGAATCTTACCCTGACACTGCAACAGCTAGAACAACACTTGAGGACAATATTCATAGTAGAATTAACAAGCTCAGGATACTCACAAGCATTCTGAATGACCACTCACCATGACAATATTTCCTAGTAGATATTTCAGACTCAATCAGCCACAAGAGATGAGCAGTCACCTTTATGATTCTTGAAAATACAAGACTTGTTGGCCTTGAGATTGTAGGGGATTCCCTTGGGTCTGCAAACCTTAACAGGCTTATGGAGGATGCATGAGTCAGCTGGTTTACTATGTGCAAAGTAAGAAGCCCAGTCTTCAGCAACCCACACATCAATGACCTCTATGGAAAGAGAATCCAAGAAGACTTGTTTGAGAATCAGGTCCAGCTATTCCAGTGACTGGAAGTTGTGGAGGGGAGGAATCTGGTATTAAGGCCCCTTGAAAGTTGTATAAATGGAATGGGGCTTCAATCAAGATGCACTTGTTGCTAAATGCAAGCACAGTATTCTCCTTCATCATACAGCTGGAAACCTTCCATGTCCTTGTGTCCAGGTTTTGACAGGTTCCTGATATTTTGGGAAAACTCCAGCAGCTGCGAGACCAGAGAATGGATGCTATATTTGCCTATAAAGATGGTGGAGATAACGCAGGAATTGTGCAGGAAGACATAGTACGGAAAGAAAATTCTTAGTGGTTGTCATTGTACTTAGCCTCTGATAGTGTAGATACATATCTTCTGCTAGTTAAACTGAATTTTGAGTAAAATTCATGATTTTCACTGGCTTTTGTGCAGTTGTGTACGGTATCAAGAATGGAGATGCACTTGAGTCAGTAGTATGTGTTGTCAATCCTGGTTCCTGGTGTTGCCTGAACTTCTCTGGCGAATTACTACACATGGGCCGATCAATTTCAGTGGCAGTGCTGCATGTCTGTTCTCTTTGATCATGAACCTTAAGCTTTTATGGTCCTCGCTGTCTGGTTTACTGACACCTTTATTGATGCCTACTTCACTGAGATTCCATTGCTGTTAACCAACTGGCAGCTGGAGAACCTGATATGTATGGCCAGAATGGTTATGTAATATAAAAATATTTGATATACTTAGCATCAACAGACTCAACCCTATTCATACTGTATGTCTGACAGCAATGCTGATCTCAATGCAATCTTTGCTCTTGCTCTAGCTCATACCAATGGGCATAGGCCTGCCCATACCACTTCAATATCTACACCTGGTCAACTTTGTCTATCCATGCACCAGGTACACCAGCAGAATTATTTTGTTAGAATTGTCACATTGACTTTCCTCAAAATGTACAAAATACTCAACATCTCATTAAAAAGACACTTGAGCATAAGGAAGAGCGAAAGGAAATACAACTCAAGATGATGTTGGAACTAAGGAGGCTTGCTGAGAAGTTGGGGAAAAGAATTTTCTGGATGAAAGGATTTTGTAGCAACGAGATTCTGATGCACTAGAGCGGTCAGTAACTGTGTGGTTCAAGTGAGTCTTGAACAAATTCTTTGAAAAAATTGATGTCTTTTGTCTCTAAAAATACCTTCAATGGCTGATTTCTAGCTAGAGAAAAATCCAGTTTTCAGTGCTATCTTGTCTTCTGTTTTGCTAGTTTTGTCAGTTTGCTATCTCTGGTACATGAAAAGATAATATGAAGGCAGATATTAACTGATTTGGCCAAAATGGAAACGGGAGATAGATAATAATGGACGAAAGGCTGTGTAGAAGTAGCAGGTCAAACAGGTAAGTAGAGCGATCGCAATACACAAGTGTACACTAAAAGTCTCAAATCAAAGAGTTAGAACTTTTAAGAAAACATGTATGTAGATACACCATATGGAAGTGTATGGACCCCAAGCGCTGTTGAAGGCTTGGGGGCAATGTAAACAATGTTATTTGAACAGGAGAAACGTATGGTACAAGTAGGAAATGAACAGTGAAGAAATCAAAGATGAAGTGCAATTTGGCAAAAGGAGAACATTAGCAATAACTTGGAGATACAGTCTCTCCAAGCCATTGCTAGTTATTTAGTTGTGTGCAGAGGCCTTCAAAAATGCTCCCTAACCTTGGAATCTGCATTCATGTCGACCTCTATATTAGTATTCAACATCTTTTTTTGACTTTCACCTCATGTATTCACATGTTTTTTGACTTTAGCCTTCATTGTTCAAATACCGTTGTATTCACATGTTTTTTTGACTTTAGCCTTCATTGTTCAAATACCGTCACCTGTCAGTCCATTTTTGACTATGAACTTCATCTATCATTACACTCACTGTCACCTGTCATTCCATTGCTGTCATCTCCATCACCAGAACCATTCAGAATGGCTCCAAACTGTTTTGTATTTATACTCATCAGTTCCAATTGTTCTAATTTTAGTCCTTACTTGACTCCAGGAGCTATTGCTACACTGGGTGAGGTGAAGAGAGGTGAGGGGGACACACACCATGTTCAAGATTAAAACAATGGATGATGCACCTATAGACCAAGCTGTACTCTATACAGCAACCCTCCTTCATAATCTCTGGAGAAACTCCTCTCAACATTCATGGAGCAGGGCTGGGTGATGGAACAAAGCACAGAGGCCATGTCAGTGACGACTGGGTGATGGCAGTTGGAGAATGAGAGAGTGATCTAGGGTAAAGGAAGAACTGGGAACCTCTCAGGCCACTGTACAGGGACTAAGGATGAGTAAGCCAGTACCAGGCCTAAGTCAACATAGTACTGAGATATCCTGAGCAGTATGAATCAGAGGAACACTATATATACAATAGATAGCTGGAGAGTGAGGGTAGAGGACACTATATCAAGGACACTATATCAAGGAACTATGATGCCAACTGTCAAGGATAGCAAAGGAAGGAGCTGTAAAGACAGGTGATGATGGATAGATATAGGTATATTAAGTGGAAATCAGAGAAGTGATAGAAGTGATGGAAAACAGGGTCAACTTTGTAACAACATATCTCTACAGAGACCAGTGGCAGTATCATTGTAACTGAACTGCAGATTTTAACCTGGCTACTCCTGAACTCCCATGTCCAGACCCAGATCATGACAGATGAAAAAGCTCAGGAGGATCTGGAGGTCTACAATTTCTCCAACAATAGTCAGCCACCAGGATATTTGAGCTTAACATGGAGAGGAACTGTCATGAGAAAACAGATTGGAATATGTTCCAACAGTCTGGTGTATACCCTGAGCTCCCACCATCACCACCACATAATCCCACTCAGTCTGCCCAGGTTTGACTCTCCAGATCCACAGTGAGTGCTATGATTTCACACTCTGTTTTTGTTTCTTTTTTGTTTCACAATCAGGAGAAAGGCAACTGACCAGAAGCAGTCTTTTTCAGCCACAAGCACAAGAAGAAATGCTGAAAAACTTCAATGACTCTCATACCTTACGTTCTGTTTGTGGTGAGCAACAGTCAAGAGCTTGAAGGGTCTGGAGAGGCAAGGATTTGGAGAGTCTAACAACAATCTGTACTGGTTGAAGCTATATATATCTCAACCTTCCAGACTATCAACATTTCAACCTCACTCTTTCCCAAACCCTAAAGAAAGTAGCATTTGTGAGGAAAGGGTAGAGGAAGGCAAAGACAGTAGATTGGTCCAACAATTTGATCCTGTGTTCTGTCATTGAGGCTCCTAGACTCAATATAAGGTTATAGCTCCTCTTGCTTTACACACTCCTGCCCAACTCCTCTGATAATGACATAGAGATATGGGATTGGATCCATGATAGAGAAGCTCTATTGTGTTACAATACAGGAGATTGCAGAGCAGGTGATGCTGGCCTGCTTGAGCACTTCAAGCTCATTCTTAGTGGTAGAGATATCACCATTGATTATAAGTAAGTCTATTGCATCAATATAGTTACACTGAGCTCTCACAGATTCTAGAATGAAACATCATGGAGTTAGCCCTCTAAGCTTAGTTAGTTCTATTTGGGCATTGTACTGATGTGTTGGATAGGGATTGCCCAGGATGTGAGGGGGACTACTTCAATCATGATGGTGTTATTTCACATCTGCAGGAAGGCTGTAAGAGCATTGAGAGGAGCAGTTCTTTGCTCTTTAAGCTTAATGAAATTTCCTGCCATTGCCTACATTATATCTGACATGGAGGCTGCTAAACCCTTCATTAAAGACTCCCAATGCTATCCATTTCTCTCAGGTGGCCATCACCAGAGGCCACACATTTGAAGTCTTCCATGAAAAACCCTTCTCTGACAAGGTTGCCAACTTACTGAAAAATCACATCTCAACTGGCAACCAACTGGCAACCTCAAGCTGGTCAAATTTGCTAAAGCTCTTGTCACAGATAGCAGAACAGTCCTATCAAAGGGGTTACCAGGTATGATCTGGAGGAGACCTCAAGGCCACCCAGAAGAGATAGGCCCTGTGAACAACAGAGCAGGATGGTCTTCTCTCTTTACATTATACCACTCCTTTGATAGGACTGTTTTCCCATCTGTGACAAGTGCTTTAGCAAATTTAACCAGCTTGAGGTTGCCAGTTGGTTGCCAGTAAGTAAGTTGGGTTTTTGCATGGAAGACCTCAAATGTGTGGCCTCTGGTGATGGCCACCTGAGAGAAATGGACAGCATTGGAAGTCTTTTTAGTGAAGGGTTTAGCAGCCTCCATATCAGATATAATGTAGGCATCTGGGCATTTTTGGGCAGAAAATCTGGTGGTCACACACAATATCATATGTGCTCTGACAGGCTGTTATTCTGACATCTTGTTTAGCTCAATAACAGAGGAAACTTCTCTTGTCAATCAGAAAAAGCTTTAACCTAAAGAATGCATGGGTTGCCTACAGTATATAGGAACTCAAACACTACAGGAACTTCTGCCTGCTGGTTCTTTCCCTTCTCCTTCAGCTCCTACAAGCACGCTGACAAGGTGTACATCAAGTCAAATGGCATTGGGTGCATATCCAATATCAGTCCACACATGCTTTGGCTCACTTCAGAGACAAAAAAGTGGTACTTCTCATCTTTGGAAAACACACTGACATCTAGCCTGCCAAAGACCACTGTCTATTATTAACGCTCTTCATGCTTGATGAGAGCTTGGACTATCTTCTCTATGAACATGTAAAAGTTCTCTCTTGCCTCTATCAGTTTCTGCTTTGGACAGGGGCCAACTGTCTTCAGCACCAAAGGCAGTGGCAACTACGCAACTTACCTGTGGATAGAGAATAGCTTGTAAGGCTTGTAAGAGGCTTATTGAGCGATGAGAGTTAAGTATAAAACTTATTATTTGGAGGACTATCTACGTCCTTATATACCTTTGAGGAGGTACAAATACATGTAACTAATACTAGAGTAACAATAAGATTCTATTGTACTTGATAGTACAATGCTGGTTTCGTACACTATTGTTGTACTACATTTATTGTCTATATAATCTTATTGTTCTATTTATAACTACTACTATTGTTCTACATAGATGATGTTGATGGCTGCAACTGAATGCGCCAATTCAACACTCCCCCTTGCTAAGCAGCACGGTAGTGCGTGTAAGCATAGGTAAGTGCTGTAAGCAGCCATGAAAGGAAGGGATCCAGTGTCTCGATATTTTCGATGCGATGTATAGGACTTTCTTCAATTATAAAACTGAAGTCCTAATTGTTTCCTGAACTTCTCAAACTTTACTCGATCTAGAGCTTTAGTGAGTAGATCTGCAGGGTTATTGCTTCCTTCAATGAAGAATAACTTGACTGTCTCGTCGATGACTTTTCTTGAACAAAATGATATCGAATATCAATGTGCTTGGTTCGCTTATCCATGACAGGGTTTGATGCAATAAAAATTGATCCCTGATTGTCACTGTAAATTGGAATAGTGTGGAGAGGATATTCAATTTCACTGAGAAGAGTCTTGATCCAGAACGGTTTTTTGTTGTCTAGACGTCCAGCTAAATGGTGCTTGGGCTAATTGTAGAAAGAAGCCAGTTTGAGATTTGCGAGATCCAGGATCTGATCCTCAATCGGAGTCTGTATAGGCTGATAAGCCTTCTCCCCCTCGACTGTTGTATACAAGAGCATATTTTCTAGTGCCAACGAGGTAACGGCAAATGTCTTTCGCCTTATTGTAGTGTTCTTGTGAGGGGTTTGCAGCAAATTGCGCAAGTTTTGTGACAGCAAAAGAGATATCAGGACGTGTCCCTAACATTAAGTAGAGTTAAGGATCCTATTATTTCCTGATAACTTTGACACAGAGTATAGTTAACAGGAGTGTCTTTTGGAAGAGGAAGAGGATAATAATTGGCGGGTAATGGAGTAGCAGAAGCTTTTGCGTTTTGCATTCCATATGTCTCTAGGATTTTATCCAGATAAGCGCACTGGTCTAAAGAGACCTTGCTGCCTTTCCTGGTAATTCTCATCCTAAGGAATTCTTTAGCATCACCTAGATCCCTACATTCCCATCTCTTCATAAAGTTTCCTTTGATTCGTAAGACTAAGGTTTTGTTAGCTCCACAGAATAGAACGTCATCCACATAGACTACGGCAATAACGATAGAATTTTCAATAAGATCATTGTTGGCGTTATAGCGTTTGTGAATGAAGATTCTGGCCTCGGAAATTTGTTTAAAACCAAGTTCCGCCATGGACTTATCAAGACTTTTCCACCACGCAAGTCCTGCTTGTTTGAGTCCGTAAAGAGCATGAAGAAGCTGGACAACTTTATGCTCTTGTCCTTTTTCTTTAAAGGCTTCTGGTTGTTCCATATAGATTTCTTCATCGAGTAAGCCATATAAATAGGCTGATTGGACGTTGACACTGGACACGTGCCAACCCTTAAGTGCAGCTAAAGCGAATATTAAGTGCACAGTCTCGAATCGAACAACAGGCGAATATACTTGATCAAAGTCTATGCCTTCGATCTGTGAAAAACCTTTTGCAATGAGTCTTGCCTTTTTATGACCATCAGACTTGATGTCGAAGACCCATTGGTTTTTGATGACTTTCCTATCTGTAGGTCTTTCGACCAATTCATAGGTGTCGCGGTTGTGAAGAGCCTCTAGTTCTTCGCGGCAAGCGAGTTTCCATTCCTCCTGCACATCTTTAGGTAAGAGTGCAATATCTTTGAATGTCCATTCGCGAATATTACGGACATTCGGTTGATTCCCATCATTCTTTGAAGTAACTTTCTGAATAAGCAAGTGGGAATCGATTTCTCCAGGAGCAACTGCCTGCATAAGCAAGAAGTTTATAGATATTCTCTCTTCCTGGGATGGTTCTGCCATATTTTCTGATTCAGGGCGTGCAGAGTCATCACTCTCGGCTTGCTGCTCCCCCTAGGGTGTGCTTCCAGATGCAGAACTAGGTCTGGGAACCTGTTGCTCTGCAGCTTGTTGACGTCGGTGTTCTCTCCGAGTGTCTCTCTCTGCTTTAGCTTTTGCTTCCGCTCTTTTATCAGCTGCAATTTGAGGTTCAAGATCGTGTGTAACTTGTACAGGGTGTTTATCTCCGTACTGTTTGTTTGGTTCACTAACACGCTCGCTTCGACGTGTTGGTTCTCCGTAATTCTGTCTTGGTCTAGTGACTTTTCGAGGTGCCTCAGGAGGTGGTGTCTCCCTTGGAGGTGGCATTATAGGCCTTCTTGATTCTAAGTCACTATCCGGGGACGAAGGCAGTGGATCCTGTTCAGGTTCGTCATCACGAAACTGATCAGGTCTCCTTATGGAAGGGATGCGAGGAGGACAATAATTAAAATCTTCATCATCGTCAGGGATTGGTTGTGGTGGAGAAGTGTCATCGCTTTGCGACGACTCAATAGGAAGTTGTTTCGAACCACGAGATTGAGTTTTACATCAAGGAAAGAAGTCTTCCTCAAACACGGCTTGCGGGGATGTAAATTCCGCATTGTTTGTATGCATGAAAAGATATCCACGTTCTCTCAGTGCTACACCAAGATACGTCATGAGTTCTGACTTGGAAGCGAGTTTGTTCTTTCGAGTTTCCTCGGGTTTAAAGACATAAGCTCCACAGCCAAAAACTCGTAAATGATCGATACACGGTTTTTCCTTTTCAAGCATTTCAAATGGAGTTATCCATTTGTGTCGTCGTAAGGGAGTATGTCAATAGACATACAATCCATGACAGACAGCATATTCCCACCAAGATTCAGGTAGACACGCTAGCTTCATCATTGCCAGTGCCTTATCCATTAGGGTGCGTATAAAGCGCTCTGCTCGACCATTCTGCTGATGAATGTATGGTGCACTTTTAAGGATTTTAATACCCTTCTTGAGTAACATTTCTCGGTAGGTACCTTTGATGAATTCACCACCCATATCAGACATCCACTGTTCGACTTTTGTCTTATATTGAGTTTCTACCATTGCAAGGAACTGGCAAGTGGCAGTTAGTGGTTGTATCTTGTCTTTAAGAAATCGTATCCAAGCATCTGAAGTGTAATCATCAAAGAAGACGATTATATACTTGTACTTGTGGTAAGAGATCGTGGGAAATTCCTTCAAATCTGTATGGATAATTTGGAAAGGACGAGTAGCATGTCGTTGGTTAGGAGGGTAAGCTTGTTTGGGAGTTTTGCCTTCAAGACAGCCTTTGCACAAAGGAAGCTCCTTCGGAATGATGAATTCAGGAGTGCCTGTTTTAGAACATTACAAGGGATGCCCTATACGATGATGTAAGATCTCATAGTTGATAAGATAAATCAAAAGATTGGCTTTAGAAGCGACAATTTTCGATTTGTGTGGAAGATAGTATAGCGTTTCTTCCGGTATATGCTTTGAGAAAGTCAAGAATGTTGTATTTCTCGAAATGGTGATATAATCGGAGTTACTGTGCATAAGCATGTTGTCATTTAAGAATTGACCGACAGATAAGAGTCGTTGATTTAGATCGGGAATGTAATAGACCGGATCTAATTTCATAACTCTTTTACGTTGAGAGATCGAATATTCGTGAAACCATTGGCAGTTTTCACTGGAATTGGTTTTATATAACTCAATTCAACAAAGTCATTGATGTCAAACGTAAAATGCGCTGATGCTCCAGAGTCAAGTAACCATCCATCACCGAAGTGGATTTTGACAGTATCAGATCTCTTTTTCTTACACTTCTGGCATAATGAAAACAAAGTGCCACAGGCACATAAATATTTATTGTTGCCGCCAGGGCTAGTGTACAGTTCATTATAAATAAAAGGGGTTGTTAAACCCAGAGGAGCAGTATGTAATAAATATATACATGAAGAACCTGCTTCCATATTACGAGCTGCTGGAAAAAGCACATCAGTACTTTTATTCATAAGATCTGAATTGAGATCTGACCTGAGATAACCATTGTCCATGCCAGACACCTCAGAGTCTAGGGATCAACCATAATTATTTGCAGCACTGCCGATAACCATGGCGGGTGTAGAAGGTCTTGGACTTGGAATTCCGTCTGACCATGCCTCTACTGCGGCAATACTTGCTGATAAAGTTGCCTCTCTGGGATCTGTAGAGTGGCTCATCCTGCTGAGCGATCGCAGAGTTGACATATACTCGAGGTCGCTGGTGCTGGATAGGCTCGGAGACATGCTCCAGAGTTCTGGCATTGAATTTGGAGTCAGGACTCTGGATGGTAATTCCTCCTCTATTTCCATTCCTCCTAGTCCGACTGTTGCGTCTCTCTGCCAATCGAGCAGCTTGTTGTACCTTCCATCCTTGTTTTCGAGATGAGGAGTTAGCCATTCCCATCCCGTTGAAGTCATTCCAGGTGTTGGGCTTGCAACACGACTGGAGGGTAAGGACTGAGTGGTCATGCCACTGGGATGTGCAGACAGTGAGCCACTTTGCATCTCGCTGCGGACTGCAGCAAGGTGTTGGACCAGAGAAAGAGTGCCCGTTGATGCACAGGTGTTCACTACTGCTCGGAATGGAGTTGCTCCTTCCCCATAGATGTGAAGAGGGTCCTCGGGATTCTGGAATCTTTTCCCAAGGTGAATTCCACACTCCATTATCTCGGCAGCAGAATCTGAGGCAAAACGGTTGATAAGTGGAACAGGGGTTCTTGTGTCCTGCGGTACTGTTACACCTGACTCCGTTGTTGTGGAGCCAAACACACTTCTGAGTTCCGAGGTGTTCACCAGAATGTCCTCGTTCCAACTGGCATCTTCTTCCTGAACGCATCCCATATCTGCATCTGAATCGGTCTGAGTTCCGACTGAACAAGTGAAGGCATCATTCCAACTATCAGAAGATGATTGAAGATTATTCCAATAGATGCGTTCCGTGAGAGTGTGTTTGGGACGAGGAGCAAGGGTAAGGGGAGTGAAAGAGGAAGGACCAGGGTTAGACATGACTACATCCTCAAGAGCAGCAACAGTCTCACCAGATGGTCTCGCGCCAATATTGCGTGCAAGATTGATAGCTCTTTTGGTACCTGTGAAAAAGGCATCAAAAGGCTTTTCCGTTTCCATGAAGAATGGCTTACGGGAATCAACTGCAGCAGGCGTGTCGACAAAGGTGACTGTGTGCATCTAGTGCGTATGGCAAGTCGTCTTGAGATCGTGGCAGCTTGGCAGGTGACAGAGCTGGCGAATGGCAGGTGGATGGCAGGTGGATGGCAGGAAAAAATCAAGGATAAATTCTATTTTAATCTTTACATTCCTAATTCTCACAATAAACTTTTCGGATCCCATGTACTATCTGCTGAATCATTCAAAACATTAATCTCGTCATTGAAGCCCTTAGGCTCCACCCCCTTGTCCACCTTTTCGAGCTCACTGAAGTCATAAAGCTTCCCTTCAACAATATCCAAAGTTGCGAGTTCCTCCTTCAACTCCAACTCCAACTCTATATCTTTCTCTACCTCAATCTCCTTCTCCAAACTATCAAACGATGCCTCAACATCTTCCTCTTCAACCTGCTCCTCATCCACCTCAAGCGGACCCTGCCAATTGTCTGACTCTGTTACCGAGCCTTCTTCAACAATAGCTGTATTGATTCCTAGTGATGTCTTTGTGTGCATATGACCATATTTACAGCTCGTAGTTCTGAATGATGATGTCGTCTGAGATTGCAACGCATCTTTCTGAGATCTTCAAAGGTATTGATGTTCAGATTGTTCCTCCCAGATCTGAGAAAAGCCGCTCGACATCAGACGAAGATGGTACAATGAGAAAAATTGTGATAGCAAGTTTCTTGAGGGGTACCTGATCCGATGCAACAGAAAGGGATTCCCAGTATGCCTTCCCATCCTTCGTCCCACCAATGAACGGAGCTTTGCAGAGATTATAATCCTTGATATTCTCTACAAGGGCCTTAGCATCACGGGCTGACCATTTCCACTTTGATGCGAGCTTTAAAGCAGCGGAAATCATGAATTGCAAATCACGACCACCAGCTTCATTAGATATGGCCAACTTTCAGCAGAGAGGATGTAAGAATAAGGCGAGGGAATGGATAGGTGTGTTCATGTGCTGAAAACGTTTGTTAAGAACAGTCTTTGCATTATCAAGAAAATCGGCATTATCCCCTTGCTCTAGCTTCATCTCAGAGATGAAATGAGCATGCAGTCAGCAAGATTGGCTTCTCGGCTCTCAAGATTCCCAATTGCATCAACCAGTGGCTTGGTGACCCTGATGAGCTGATCCAGCCATTTCCAGAAGGTGGTTGTTGCCTGGACAATTTCGATTACCTCAGCTTTGATGCAGGAGAATCCATTTTCCTTTTCATTCGCATCCGGGCGGCAACAAATAGTGACGAGAGGATAACGGTAACCCTTGAAACTGCAGCAATGCAGAATCAGAGCATACCAACAAGACTCGCAGTTCTTGGTAAAACCATGAGTGATACCTTGTCGAGCTGCTTCCTCCTTGAGCTGGCCTCCCCAATAATGAGATCCATTGAAAAAGGTGACGATTCGGGTGCTACGAGAAATGGTAGTCTTCATAGCTGGATAAAGGCATATCTCCCCAATAGTCGTGTTGAGCTGATGGAGAAAGCAAGGGAGAGTGATGACCCATGGAAATTTGCGCTCGAATTTGTTGTAGGATTATCTGTGGTGACTGCAATGAAGTTCCTCCCATCTCCAAGACCCATGCTGTTCAAAGATGAAAGCGCACATTCATATACACCATCTGCAGAAGCACGTTTCCCAGTCAGATCATTCAAAGCCAGTACGACTGGTTCCTGATCGACCTGGGAAGCCACTGTCCCAAGATCTTCCCAACCGTCAATCAAAAGTGTCATATTCATACGTCCCTTTAATTCATCCATCTCCTCTTTCTTGACTCGCACTGCCTCTGAGTCAAAGACGCGAGTCTGGAGCACGTATGGTGTTGGCGGAGAATATGATGGACGGAGAAAATGAACGAATTTTAGGAAATAGGGGTCACCGACAGATAGAAATGTATGGTTAGAAGATACCCAGCCATGCAACAGTAGCTTTTCAGCTTCTTCTTCTTCTCGTGCAGTAAGAGAACAATCAAAAAAGGTGTCGAGAGGTCCTTCTTCTCCTTTATGCTTCTTGTGCCTGGGTCTAGCAATGGTAGAGCCGCAATCTTTGAGGAATTCAAGGGCCTCTTCATGAGTGGCGTCTGTGGCGTCCAAACAGGAACAGATATCTGAGATATGCTTCGGAAGTCGGTTGTCATGATGTTCGAGCTCAATATTGCAGAAGTTGCATTTGTAGAGACTGCGCCCGGACTTGTTTTTGAATTAGTTCGAGATGAATTCTGGAACACTGGTAGTGATAGATCGGAGGATAGGTAACGCTGGGGATGCAAAAATGAATATTTATATCTATCTATTACATGGATTGCTGAATTAGTAGAACAAAACCTGCAGGCCATTGTTCCCATTTCGGAAAATACACAAAAAATACTTGCCAGCAGCCTGCCAGCCTATGTCCTTTGGCAGGATGGCAGCTGCCAGGGTGGCAGCCGGCATTTGGCAGAACTCGCTGCCGTTGCCATGCACACTATGTGCATCATGGGAGACATATCCCTATGAACGAGATGTGCCTGTCCCTGCCTCTTGGTTTGTTCGTTTTTTCCAGCTCAACCTCCTCGACGGAAATGAGCTTTGCCCTTTCCCTTTCCCTTGCTTTTTCCTTTATTATCTCTATTAGCACTGCTGCTGCTGCTGTTGGAAACCAGGATTACCGTTCTTTTGCTTGACAGCGGTTTTCCCTTCAAAGCCCCTTGGCGAGATTCCCAGACATTGACAATCTCGCTTTGCAGTTCATCAAGATCTTGATTGTCGATTTGTGAGATAGATAATTGAGTATATTGATTGATGATATACTTGATATGATGAACATGACTATGAGAAAATTGGGAATTTTTGTAATGGAAGCAGTTGGAGTTGTGGAGTCGGTAGTATCAGTAGAGATACCAGCAGCACTAACCCTATCGAAGTGCATGCGAATAAGCTCGATTGTAGCACTAGGATTAGCGTTGTTAGGAATGGTGATGGAAGTGGCACGTTTAAAGTTGGTGTAGACTGCGGAAACATCAGGTTTCCCGTCCAAATTTCTTTGGCACTAGTCATACTGAGTGTCTTCTGATGAATAGCAGGAGAAAGACGAAGCTTGATTGACCCAATGGCCTTATCGTTCTTCTCATCCCAGTCGGCCTGTTTCTTTAGAGCCGCCGTGATAGCCTCAGCTTGAGCCGCCGTATCTTCAGCAGATAGAGGAGAGACAGAACTCACAGTGGTGTCGCTAGGGCAATCAGAGCCAAGGACTGAACTAAGTCCAGTGGCCTGGAGCCAGGAGAGAAGAATGTTGGCCCAGAGAAGACGGGGACAGTGGTCATCAAAATATTGGAAGACATCTTTGATAAGTTCTGGGGAAGGTCAACTGTCAGCATTTATCCATATGCAGCATAAGAAGGCAGCAATAAATGCGCCATGCGAAAGTGAAGAGAGGCAGCGATGAACGCGCCATGACAGTGACTACTCCTCTAGATCGTCAACAACTGTGCTGTTGGACGTTTTGTCAAGCCATTAAAGGTGACGCAGGCTGCCACAAAGGGTGCCACAGGCTGCCATGAAGGTGCCATCCAGGTAGTATGCGAAGTCTATGGTTTGCAGCCATTGAAGGTGCTCCCAAGGGCCTTCAGGGCCCATAACCTGTTAAGCAGGCATGGTACTGTCCTGTACACTACTAAACGCAGTGGCAACTACACAACTTACCTGTGGATAGAGAATAGCTTGTAAGGCTTGTAAGAGGCTTATTGAGCGATGAGAGTTAAGTATAAAACTTACGAGTCCTTATATACCTTTGAGGAGGTACAAATACATGTAAACTAATACTAGAGTAACAATAAGATTCTATTGTACTTGATAGTATAATGCTGGTTTCATACACTATTGTTGTACTACATTTATTGTCTATATAATCTTATTGTTCTATTTATAACTACTACTATTGTTCTACATAGATGATGTTGATGGCTGCAACTGAATGCGTCAATTCAACAAGTATGGAGATTGTTTCCCTATTTTTCTGGAGTGAAATGAGGCAAGAATTGGCCCAGACCAAACATATATTGATGTCTACCTATTATTGTGGGCTTTCTTTACTTTTCAATCTGGAGTTAAAGAAAGCCATAATTGGCTCAGACCAAAAATGTATCAATGGTAAACTTCCCCTCACCCCTGCAAAATTTTATTTCCCATCCAAAATAGCCCCTTAAAATGAATTCATAATAAACTTCTCTGCACTTACATATCTTACCCCCCATAAACCAAACCCACATCTCCATAATCCTTGATGATGTTGAACAAATGGTAATGAACATATATTGATTGTACAACTAGATATGGACCTTTATGTATGCAGTTTAACGGTTGTCCTGTGGTGTAATGGTTTTGTGCTGTGCCAAAGTCTGCGTCGATTATGTTTGGCTTGCACAAGTTCAATCCTCGCACTGGCACCCTTTTTAGAGATACACAATCACTTACTGTAAGCAAATAGATCACATGAATTTTTCAGCTCAATATAGTGATAAGTTCCCATGGATCACAGATCTGCGTTTGAATGCGCAAAAATTTGGGTGGGTGGACATCAAAAAATAATGACAACTATAAATAGTAATTGTAATCATCAGAAGAAAAGAAGAAAAATATATGAAAATATGAAAAAGAACTTACAATGGGTTGACAAGGCCCTAATAATGTATAATAAAGGTATTATTAGTAGATACAAACTAGCAGCATTTGAGAACATGCTTACCTGCATGGCCTGGCCAGGCTCACGAGAATGAGTAGTACCTAGACTGGACAACAGATCAGACTGGTCAACTGCTCCAGAAGGCAACACATTTGAGAAAGATGAAGCTGACAAATCAACTTGCGCTGGAGTGAGTGTCACGAAGTCCAGCTGACTGAGTGGACGATAATGAAGCTTGCAGCAGAATGGGAGACAGTGTAATGAGAGACAGAGTTTGCAGCAGAACAGGAGACAATGGACAAGCTGGTTCTGGCATAACGAGAGAGAAAGCCCAGGGGAAATATCATGTTAAAGAGGCAGGACGGATGGAGCTGGTATTGGTGTCAGACGAGCTGACTCTGGCGTAATGAAAGACAGTATTTGCAGATCAGAAGAAGGCCCAGGAAAAATATCCTGTTGGATGGATGGAGCTGGTATTGATGTCAGACGAGCTGACTCTGGTGCAATGAGAGACAAAGACACATGTGGAAGAGGTGAAACTGGCTTTGGGAATGAAGAGAGTGGAGTGGATGGTATAGCTGGAAGTTTGACATTGGAAGTGGTGTCGTCAACACTTGGAGTATCATTGGTGAGAAAATTGGCTTGTTGGGATGACTCAATGAGGATAGTTTGGAAGGGAGTCTGTAATATAACTCCTTATCCTCCTCTTTCTGCTTGATACTGTCCCAGATAGGCAATCTGTAGCTATCTGGTGCACCTTCCAGTTGCGAGGGTTACTGCCATATTCAAGCTGAGGAAATCTTGCAGTCATCTTTTCCTCATATTCCTTGTGTGCAGTCTGCCCAACCTTTCCCCAAGACAAAGGTAAAATTTCTGCCCGCTGTTGATCGGTCCATATGATCTGAGCATGTGTTTATATTTCTTCACCAAGGTCACTGGTAATGGGAGTGCCATCTTGATTGACAATATACCAGAGTGAAACATTGCTTTGAGCTGTTTGACACGGCTGCTGTTCTTGTTGTCGTAATCTCTTTCTTGTCCCAGGGGAAGACATCTGGGTAGTCAGTTTCTTGGAGCTGGGGCGAGGTGTAAGCATCTGGAGATTATCAACTGAGGTCCTTTGAGTGTATTAGAATACTAGAGCTGCTGTGCATATAACCAAAGTAAAACACATACTTTATAGACTCGTTTCTGCAGACTGGAAACATAAGATACTAACCGGAAGAGAGTGTTATCCTCTTGGGTCTGTGCCAAGAGAGGCAGAGATTTGGTTTACAACATTTGGCAATGAAACTTGGGGTATTTGAGAGTAAGCTTGTCCTTGTGCTTGATTGCTATTATGGCAGGAAGAGGGATAGTATGGCTGTGCAGACATGGTGGAAAGTGAAAGTGACAGTGACCCAGACTGTCATATCTGCTCGTCAAAAAATTTTCAAAGTCCTGCACGTTGCAGGATATTGGTTTGGCACTATAACAAGAGTGTTTCTTAAAGATACTATAAAGCTCTATTCATTATCTTCTTTCCAAATTGCACCCATTTCTGCTATGTCCAGTCCCAGCATCTCGACAACAAAGAATTGCCCCTTCCAATGTGTTCCCATCAAACCTTCAGATAACTGCGAATGTGGGATCATTGCCTTCACTGAGTAGACTGCTAAAGAATCCTGTTCCTGATAATGACATGAGATGACTGTCTCTGCCGAAGCATTCAGAAGCTCCAAGTCTGGTTTTGAGTAGAGTGAAACCATAGCGAGTGCCTCAGAAATCCCATCCTTATGGTAATGAAAGTAATACTGCACTTCTGCAAATTGAGGTGCTGGTGAAGAATTGGAAATAATCTAGATCAACGTGAGTGAAATGATAAAGGCAAAAACAGCAATAGAAACTACCTTGACATTGCAGGCTCTTCTTAGCTTGTCACTCAGTGAACGCACAATTTGTCCTGTTGGTAATTGTAGGCAGCTCCACTTGTTGATAGCATCAAGGTCATTGAAGTAGTGCTTTGGATTCTTGATCGTAGAGGTAAATGTCTTGTCCAAAGCGAGAGATGTGGTCTTCTTTACCATGGTCATGGTCATGAGGAGGCCCTCGCATTTGCTTCAGAGCATTTCCAAGCCAAATGTGATAAGTGTGCATCTGGAGCAAATTGTTGCTTCATTTTCCCTGTCAGTAAACTGATGGCACATTCCATGGGCCACTGCGAAAAGCTAATAGCAGGACCAAGCTGAACAGCAAGATGATGAAGGTTTTGATGACAAAAGTGAATGTGTGAAGGTTTGCGTTGGTAATAGTGAACTTGATGAGAAGGAGGTGACCATGGCGTATCTGTTCCCAGGAGATCTTCTTCTGGTTGAAAATGTGAAACCCAGCAATGAGTTTGCAGTACAAAAGCCAGTACCTCATTGGAAGCACACCATACAATAAGCTGGGGCCCATTCCAAAGAAGTACAGAAGCTACTTCCAAGCTTTATAACCACTGTTGATCTTTTCAGCTGGATTATGAGATGGATGGTCAAAAGAACTGGAAAGAAAGGTGGTGCTATTAGCAACATCTGAACCATGAAGCTTCCAAGTCTCGCCTGTCAATACAGAGAATCACTAGGGTCACAGTCAAAGGTGATGAGATCTGTAAGGTTGAGAATGATGTGCATGCTATCACCAGGAGTATGGTGTTGAAGGGTAGTCCACTGAAAGTGCTTGGCATGCAGATTCCAGTCTCATGTCTTTTCTTCTCATAATCCCTGTTGTTACGTGCACTGCTGACTTTCTCCAACATGTGAGCATCCTGCTACATTGAAGTTTTCAGGCTTTGCCAGGGCCAGATAGTAAGTATTATCACTCTCCCACACCAATAACGACACCCATTCTTTCCAGTATGTTCCACCAACCCATTGAAGTAGACCATACCAGGCCCATCAGCAAGAGCGAGAAGAATGAATAGACATGATATAAAGTTTGTATCACGGAGTGCATCCCAAACAGGTAGACCACCATGTGATGACTTGTTGACAGCAGCTACATGGTGAAGTCCAGGGAAGAGGAATGAATCAGTGTTTTTGGGTTTATTGGGACTTGAAATGACACTGCCAAATGCAAATTACACTGGAGGGAGATTTGTAATGATCCAAATGTAGATTCAGCAATCAGATGACTTTATGCGGTACAGTTGAGCTCTGTCGAAAGAGATCATGAGGACTGTATCAGTTGTCCAAATGAGACCTGACTTGATGGCCTTGAGAACATCATGTCCACATGAAATGTCATCAAAGTCATTGATGCGGCTGTCTCTGTCATTAGCTTGTTGTCAGCAGTCTCTGGGTGTCAATATAAAGCTTGGACCTGGGGACCAATAGGTAAAGTGAAAAACTGCTGTCTAGCCTTTCCCTTTGCACCATAATGAGGCTCCAAGCATTCTGGGCAACTATCACGGTCACTGAAAGGTCCAGTATACGCAACACAAGACTTGGGGCATATGTCATGTATGATGGGTGTAATACCCACTAAAGAATTCAAGATCAGGAAAGGCAACACGTAGCACGTCAATGGTCTCAGTGTAGCCATGTTCTGTCTGTGATTTGATCAGGTAGAGCTTGAGGCATAGGAGGAGTATGCGGTACTTGTCTGGAGTGAGTTGCAGGAAATCCTCCAGTGTTTGCTCCTCTGGTTTCAGCAACACGTCAAGTTGATTCCCATCCAAGTCACCATTCTTCAAAGATGCCTGCTCCAGTGCTTCTATGAACTGCTATGAGATCATAACAGCCTCAATCTGCAAGAATACTCAGTTTCCTTCATCGTCTAGGTTATGTGTGCATGCAAAAGGCTCTGGCTCATGAGGTGGAGGGTCTAGAGCTGGTTCATCTGTCAGATCATGTTCAGGAAGATTTAGCAGCAGAATTACTGGAGACTGGGGATCATGAAATGGTGAAATTGGTCTATTGTGCATTAACAGAGTGTCTACAGGTGTAGGTGTAGGGTTATGTCATCCTTCTGCTGGCAGAGTAGGAGAGGCATGTTGAGCATCTTCGAGATCCTATGTAAGGATGAGAGGCTCGTGAATACACACCTTGTTCTCTTCAGGATCCTCTACTCGACACCATTTCTGTCCACTACTACTGCCTTCAACAAACTGTGGTGTTTCCTCCTCTCTATGCTGTGAGTCTTCTTCTCAATATTTCTTATGGTTGTAGAATGTTCCTCTTGAGACTTTCTGCAGTGACTTGCAGTGGCATTGGCAATCACAATAGTATTTCTTGTTGTTCATATAAAGTCGGGAACAGGAAAGTAGAAGGAATAGAGACAATGATGACAGTGACAGACTTGCTAAGGCAGTTTTCTCATGTTCTTTCATTTGTATAGCGAATGTGTGTGTGAGGAGGTGGATGCAGCCAAGGAGACCAAGGTAGATAGAGCTACAGAAACAAAAGGTAATACAAAAAGTTGCTTTATGCTCAATTTTGCATCAGAACTCAATTTGGACATATGGACTTTTCACTAGGAGTCATAAACCACAGACAGAGAAAGAAGAGAGGTGGAATGAATGGTAGTCCCCAGAGCCATGTCCATCAACACACCCCAAACACCTCTTGAGTTTATGTAAGCCATAGAAATACCTGTAGAGGATGGAGTTTATACAATGGTTAGCAAGTACAGAAGGAAGGAAACTACAGAGCAACTTATCTTGAACCTAGTGCCTTTTGAGTCCATGGGATCATCTCCTATTGAATTGAGAGGAAGACCATTTACCCCTGCAGAAGATTGTTCCCTTTGAATATATCTGATTTAACCTCAGCAACCTCAGACAAGGCAATTAGAGAAGGGGTAGAACAATATACACAGTTAACAGGCGAGAGAATTACAAAATGTACTTGTGGATGTAGGACCCTCCTGAAGTACGTTAATAGGCTGTTTCTCGAGTAAGTGCTCTTAGCACACAGAACACAACCAGAAAAAAACCTATATAGTTTGTTTTGCGAGTGTATCTAGTAAATAGAATACTCTTCAATTTAGTCCACAGTTTAGAGATCTTTTGGGGGATTCTTGCAAAGGTTTGCACAAAGGCACACACAAAGGCTATTGCCACAAAACACACAAATGCACGAAGGCACACACACAATATCAATTCAACTAGTTCAATTCTATTTGAAGGCACCAATGCCTTAGACACAGTTTCCAAGTCTCGAGGACACAAGTTATAAACACGAAACAACCAACAAATATATTCAACACTATGTTTAGACTCCACGCGAGTATGATAAGTTTGTGTTTCACAGTCTCTATCTGATACTCTACAGTCCGTTGCTTGGGTAGCTACTAGTAATACCTGGTCCTTTTATACTACTTGTAGCTACAACTATACAGTTTTACCGCTAAAATATATCAAAGAAAACAGAAAATCTACTCTAACTGCTAGTCCATGAGTGTAGTAAATACTCTAATTAGGGTATACAGGAAACTTGAATATTACCTAATTTTCATAGTAGAGATTTCTCTGTCCCTTGCCCCACTCTTGTTACTCATATGGTACTCTCTGGTGCTGGAGGCCGTAGCCTACCTGACTCAGATGGCTCCACTTATGACTACACTTCGGAATACTGCTAATCCTGTGGGTTTAGGGTATCCTCGTATCTAGTCTCCTCCTTTTGTTCTCTTATTCCTTTACACCACTAGTTAAACTTGTACACCGCTAATCTGAGTCCAGCTCTTCTTACAAAGGATAGTACTGCACTTATCTTTAAGATGCCAATCTGTAGTGATCTCGGTAAGTACTGCTTTCGGTAATACTTATGCCCAAATCAGTAATCCCTCTACTTTGTACCTTATTACGTTAGTGAACTTCGCAACACTTTAGACACTTAGTATCGTTGCCGCTAGTTCATCCCCTTTGTACCATCTGAAAGCTATGGTTTCTAGCTTTCTATTGATATAAATATTGTGCCAGTTTGCCATTCTAATCATCTGTAGATGTGCACTGCAAGTTTGTATATATCCAGGTTAGAATCCCGTATATCCGAATTCTCTAATCTAGCAGTCTAAGCCTTCAATCTGGGTTTGCAATGCCAACACGTACCTGTGAATTGGGGCGTTTCTCCTCCTTCTCTATCCCTTGAGTCGTACTAGCAGTATTAGGCCACTATAGCAGGTTTGTTAGGTCTTTGTAGACTTTGTAGTTAGGTGGGTCTGCTACTATAGCTGTATCCCCTACTTTGAACAAGTCTTATTCTTATCGTAAGTATTGACCATTAACATCCCTGAGGTTATATATCTAATTCCTAGTACTTTGACTAGCAGTTTGGGACTCACTCTAGTCCTTATTATCCATTTAAGAGTAACTTAGACATGTATTAGCGCTAGTTTTGGGTTATTAACCACATTAACCCAGTACTTTGAAGTGATCTTACGTTTCCTGAATTGAAGGGAAATCGATACCCACTCAGAGACAACCAGGATAAGTATGCAGTGAAAGATACCAATTTACACCTGTTGCAGCACTAAGAAATAGCAACATACATAAATCTTGGAGGAGAAGTGAGAATGAGAGAATGAAGACCAAGAACCATTAAAACTATCTACAAGACCAACACTAGACACAGTACCTAGTACTCCAAGAATTCCTACCAAGGACAAAGTTAAGCAACCCATATGGGGCACTAACATCTTTTTTTGAGGATTGGCAACAGCAACAGATAAAGTATCTGTAGCAGGTCCAGATTTGAGCCAGGTACAATGACAACTGTCCTTACGGAACTGTCCACTATCCCAGCAGTACAAATTGGAGGAAGGAAGGCCCCCCTCATCTCCTCCAACATCCAGAAATGGCTACCATCAGAACATGGAGAACCGGGACCATCAGAGTCACTGCAGCATCAGGGACAAAGGGGCAAGAAAGGACATAGGACTCCCAGGACCAGACAGGAATCAAGGGCCCACAGGAATAGGAATGGGGAAGATACTTAACAGAGAAGCTAAACTAGAGATACAAAAGCCTGACACTTTCGACAGAAGTGATTCATAAGTGACTGCACACAAATGTTCACAAAACTGAAGTATCCCAAATCACCTTCATCTCTTCATACCTGACAGGGGCTGCTGCACAATATTACCAGTTGATGGAGAGAACACAACTGGAGGAGTTTTGTATCCAATTTTGGAAAGTTTTTTGGGGTATACGATGAGCAGTTGTATTCTCAAGCTGCACTCAATAAATTACACCAAAAAGCCAATGAATCCTTCCCAGAAGACACCTCACTCTTCACACAGTACAATGAACCCACCTTACAATGGAAATTATTATTACAAATCTGAAAAGACTTGAGAAACTGTCTTACCTTGACTGGAAATATTCCACAAGGCTTGGATACTGCAAGAGAAGCTTTTAATGAAGCAGGCTGAATCCAACTTACATCGTCAATACACAAAATGTGCAAGCAGGACTGGGACCCACCACTCAAAATAATAGAAATAGAAATTAACAATCAAACAATCAAACAAATGCTACAGGCCAAGCAGCTCAGGCCTGAGGAATACCAACGAAGAATGAAAAACAGACTATGTATCAGATGTGGCAGAGAAGGACATTTCAGAAGAGACTGCCCACCTGAGAATGATCCAACGCAAATGAAAGCTGAAGCAGCTTGAGCAGGGGTGATAATAGAAGAAAATGAAAAGGAGACTTATTATGGGTACAATGAAGACAGGATGAAGGTCTTGTCAGAACAACCTACCTATACTGACGTCATGCTACAGGCAGTAACTGTAGGAGATAATCATGGAAACAAACAGTTAATGAAACTCAGAGCATCTGAAATAATCACCTCATGATCTGAACAAGCTTTTATAATCAAAACTAAATTATTTGAAAGCAAAAATGAGTACTTATCAGCATTGATTGACTCAGGTGCCTCAAGATCTTTCTTGAATTATTGACAGGCCCAAAAATACCCACACAAACTATAATGCCTTGCTAAACTAATACCACTCATGTTATTTGATGGCAAACATACTTCAGGTGAAGTTATTAACCATCACATACCAGTAACATTGCAATATGAAGAGGATATCTAGCAGCTCAAATCATCCTAGGATCCCAATGGTTAAGAAGGATAAACCCACAGATTGATTGGAAACCTTTGCCTTTCATGGGGAAGAGAGACTACAAGCCTCTCTTCCCAGTCCACTATTTTGTCAAATCATCTACATACTAGGAATAAAGGTATTCACTACAGTCCATCAAGTTATTTTATCAAGCAAACTGTTAGCTGGGCCGTTCAATCATCAAGAAAGCACTAATTCAATTCAAGATCTCAGAAACTCCCTACTATATATCAAAGTTCTCAATCATTCAACCAAGCCCCTATTCATGTGCAGGTCATAGATCTCTCCAGTTAAGTATAAACTTGTATTAACTTCTATACTGTCCAAGTGTCAAGAACAGGCTCAGGCTAGGACTGGGAACCTCTCAGGCCACCATACAGGGACTAAGTGTTGGAATTTAATGATAACGATCATATTACTAAGCTACTACGCATACGGCAATCAATCAGATACTGCGGACATACGGTCAAATGATCATACGGATATACTTAGACTATTTATATTGTTATACTACTTCAATTAATGATATATACTTGAGAGTCAAGCGAGATACGTTCGCACGCTCTTACCCCCCACTTTGTGACTCTCACTAAGACTATTCGCTAAGATAACCTAAGTTTAATAGGTTATGGGCCCCGCCTAGCTTGCTATAACTCCGATAAACACTTGTTCTACTCTGCTTTACTCTCTACTCGTACTCTGTTCTTGGACTAGTATATGACTAGTCGACAAACTCGATCTCAAGGATCAGCCCCAGATATCCCACTTCCTACTACCAGTCGCCACTCTAGTGCACACCCCTCTGGTACCCAAACTCCTACTCCGCCCGTATCATCTACTTCACAAGCACAACCACTTGATCCTCTCTTCCAAAACCCTCTTCCATTCCCACTTGATCCCATTATGTCTGATGCTGGCGAACATACTAGGACTGATGTCCGGGATACTGCCCCTACTTCACCATCATCTCCTCCATCTACCTCTACTTCGTCAGTCGCATTATCTGTGCCCGAAAACACAAACCCCAACTACGTGATGCCGCTCAGCGACATCAACAAAGCTTTTGATTCCCTGACAGTTCTTACTGGCAGTGAGAATTGGAAGATGTGGTACTTCCGCGTTAATAACGCTATACGGGTGATTCGTCACCAACACTTTAAAAGTTCCGGGTTACATCCTGGTAATACTGTCAAACTAGCCTGTTTTAACGCTATTACAGGCAAGATTGATGATAAAATCATGATCCACTACACCGAAGAGTCGGATGCGATAGAGCTTATCGAGAAGCTCAAGCAACGTTTCGACCCTTCATCCACAGTTCAAGAGTCTAACGAGCTGTGGAAACTCTTCAACTTACGTAAACCAGTCTGGGAGTTTGATAAGCTCCTCGACGAAGCTCAGGATCTGTGGGCTTCTATCAAGAAGAGAGACATAGATGTCTCAGATCAAGTTTTTTACTCAGCTCTAGTGGGGATTATTCCTCCTCACTATCACTTTGTTCGCAGTTCTTACGAAGCAACTGTGGATGCAGCTGCAGCTACTTGGGATGCCACTACTGCAGCTGAAGGGGAGAAACCCGTATACAGAGCCGTTGACCTCATTGCGCGGCTAAAGAAGGAATTCACAAACTATCGTTTGAGCAATGCTCGAACGTATCCTTCGAAGAAGTCTGACAAGAAGTCCGGTAGCACTAGTCAAGGCGGTGCTCAACGATCGGACAAGTCAAAAGGGGAACGCGCTAACGCCGCAGCGCCGTTCCAGAAGCCTTCTGATGTCAAAAAGGATCGGAAGTGCTTCAACTGCAACAAGATGGGTCATACGACCCAGACGTGCCCAGAACCTTGGACTGAAAAGTCCAAAGAAGCTATGAAGAAGAAGGGGATTACTAAACAATCCAACAAGGGCAAGACCAAGGAGAATGCATCAGTTGCCATCTCCATGCCTGCGTCTTCTTCTTCTCAAATTGCGACTACGTCAACTTCGCAATCGGACTGGGTACAGTCAATTTCTTCGAGCGACGTTGAGATGGAAGACTCAGAGACTCCAGTGAGTCACCATATTTCCCTACCTGCTTTTACTGCGATCTCTGACCAAGATCATACGCATATCATTGATTCTGGTGCTACTATACACTGTACACCGTATCTTAACTTACTTTTTAACGTTCATACTACGCCTGCCATAACTTTAACTGTTGCCAATTCAGAGCATCTAGATCTTCGATTAGCAGGCGATATGCGGGTAGAAGTTAGGAAGGACAATGGTGAGTCTTCATCGATCACTCTTAAAAATGTATACTATAACTCAAAACTTCCGTTTACTTTAATCAGTATTTCACAAAAGGCGGACTATACTTTTACTTTTCATGATCATTTATGTATAATACGGAATGACAAGGACAATTTCATTGGCGTTATACACGAGAGCGCCAAACTTTACTCCATCACAACTAAAAAATTGAGTGATAACGTTGCTACTTTAAGTTTATACGAACTTCACAAACAAATTGGTCATATGAGTTATACAAATCTAAAAACATTACTAAAAACAGATAAATCTATTATTACAACCATTATTGATGATTGGACAGAAACTCAATGCGAAGACTGCATCATCAATAATATACACAGACTTTCTGTTCCGAAACAACGTACTTCAGAATTAGCAGAAAACTTCGGAGACCATTTTCATATTGATATATTTGGTCCATTACGAACTGCCTCTATCGAAGGCTACAAATACTGGTTAACCATTGTCGACGACTGTACGCGTTGGTTAATATTATCTCCACTTAAAACAAAAGATGAAGCCTATACCCAATGGGTTACATTTACTACTGAACTATTTACGCAATATGGTATCAAAGTTAAAATTCTACAATCAGACAACGATGCCGTATTTACTTCGGGTGCATTCAAAAACTACCTGAAAGCACAAGGTACAATTGCACGTTATACAGTTCATGACACGCCTCAGCAAAACGGAGTTGCTGAAAACATACATCAACATATCATGAATGGTATTCGTGTTAATCTGCATACTGGAAAACTACCTAATCGTTTATGGTGGCATGCAGGACTTTATACTATGTACATACTTAATAGATCTCCGAAAACTGCATTAAAAATGCAAACTCCCTATTTTAAACGTTACGGTGTTAACGCAAACTTAGACAATCTACATAGCTTTGGTACACCTTGCATTGTATATGACGAAGCAAGAACTAGTAAACTAACTCCTAAAGGAAAACGTGGAGTTTGGTTAGGCTTTGACGATCATTCAAAAGGCCATTATGTCTACTTTGGTACTAAAGTGAATGTAGAACGCAACTTGCAATTCTTAACGTCCAAATCGCAAGTTGAAGGGGAGTTACAAAACAAAAATCAAGAACCATTAGAAACTACAGAAGAAAATATAACTGAAACTCCAACTTCTCAGGAACACGAACCTGAACCAATGGATGTCGACGAAAATGAAACTAAACAACCTGATGGCCCAAGACGATCAAAAAGGATCCAAGAAGCCAGAGGTTTACTTTACGATGAAGTTGAACAAAACATTGCTTTCTTCTTAACAGAATTCAATGTTTACTACGCTGATAACGTTGGCGATCCAATTTCATTTAAGGATGTACTCAATCATCCACAACGTGATGCATGGTTTGATTCCATGAAAGCTGAGATAGAATCTCTAGAAAATCTAGGAACCTGGGAATACGTCAAACCTCCTGCTGATGCGAATATCATTGGTTCCAGATTTGTCTACAAAACTAAGTACGAACTTGGTAAACAGACCAAATTGAAATCTAGACTAGTAGCACAAGGCTTTAGTCAACAAGAAGGCATTGATTACTACGCAAATGATATCTTTGCCCCTGTAGCACGCATGAGCAGTACACGTTTTATACTTGCTCTTGCAGCTTCATTAGACTATGAAACTACTCAGATTGATATTAAATCTGCCTATCTTTACGGAAACGTTACTGACGAGGAAACATTATACCTTCGTCCACCTCCGGGTAATTTACTACCTAACTTACCTGAAGGTTACGTACTTAAACTCAGAAAGACTCTATATGGGTTGAAACAAGCTGGTCGTCGATGGTATGAAAAATTATGCAATATTCTCATAAAGTTACTAGGACTTAAGAAGTCTACTTACGATAATGCGGTATTCTACCGATATCATGAGAATAAACTCATTTTAATACTATCTTGTCACGTTGATGACATTACTTTATGTACTATCAACAAAGCTACTGCACAAGCTTTCGTTACTGCACTTAGTGGACACGTCCAAGTCACTGACGGTGGAGAAATCCATTGGATTCTCGGTATGGAAATTCAACGAGATAGGAATAATCATACTATTAAACTCCGTCAGAAACATTACATTGAGAATATTCTCAAACGATACAATTTTGACCAATTACATGCACGCCGTACACCTATGCTACCCGGGCAAAATCTTAGCCCTAGACCTGGGAGTGAACTGCAACGGGACGCCGCTGCTATTAAACACTATATGTCACTAGTCGGTGGTTTACGATATGTCGCTGACTGTACTAGGCCAGACATTGCATATTGTACTGGTCAACTAGCAAGATACCTTAATGATCCAGGTGAAGAGCATTACGCTGCAGCTAAACAATGCTATCTTTATCTAAAAGGGACTTGCAATTACTGGCTCAACCTAGGGAGCCCTACTATTACTTCTACTTATGGATTTGCCGACTCTGATGGTATGTCCACGTATGGCAATAAACCAATCATGGGCTATGCATTCAAATTTGCTGAATCGCTTATTTCTTGGTCAAGTAAGCGAGGCACACTGGTAACTTTATCAGTTACTGAGGCTGAACTATGCGCACTCGCACATGCCTCACAAGAAGCTATTTATTTGAAAGGTTTTATAGAAGAAATTCTAAATGCCGAACAGGAGCCAGTACTTATCAACTCAGATAGTGCATCTACTTTGGCAATTATACGTGCTCCTGAAGAACAACATACTCAGAGAACTAAGCATTTCAATATCCGTAAAAACTTTCTTACTGATCGGATACATCAACGATACATACGAGTTAAACATGTGTCAACTAATGATCAACTTGCGGATATACTTACGAAAGCTCTCTCCGCTGATAAGATCAAGCGTTTCTCCCGATTACTAGGGATATCCACTTGAAGGGGAGTGTTGGAATTTAATGATAACGATCATATTACTAAGCTACTACGCATACGGCAATCAATCAGATACTGCGGACATACGGTCAAATGATCATACGGATATACTTAGACTATTTATATTGTTATACTACTTCAATTAATGATATATACTTGAGAGTCAAGCGAGATACGTTCGCACGCTCTTACCCCCCACTTTGTGACTCTCACTAAGACTATTCGCTAAGATAACCTAAGTTTAATACTAAGAATGAGTAAGCCAGTACCAGGCCTAAGTCAACATAGTACTGAGGTATCCTGAGCAGTATGGATCAGAGGGACAGAAGTGGACAGACTAAGGATCTATCTACAATGACCATAGAAATATATACAATAGATAGCTGGGGAGCAAAGGTAGAGGACACTATATCAAGGAACTATGATGCCAACTGTCAAGGATAGCTATCAAGGAAGCTGATGCAAAGGAAGGAGCTGTAAAGACAGGTGATGATAGGTAGATATAGGTATATTAAGGGGAAATCAGAGAAGTGATAGAAGAAGTGATGGAAAACAGGGTCTGAAGATGAAGGCATGAAGGGATTCATGACAGTTATGTTGTGATATCAACAAATAAAATCTAAATTAAAAATGACAAGTAAATGAAGCAACAAATGAGGTCATTTGGAGTGCACATTTACCTATATATACTGCATGCTCTTCAGCACTATCTGGGCCATTCTCTCAATGCCTTCTTCCTCCTTATCTCCCAAGAGTGGTATTCTTGTTCTCACACCTGTCCTCATGCAGTGTATCTCCCTCACAAAAAGAGCAATCCAGAAACAGAGTTGAAGAGACTCTCTCAGAGGTCATACCTGCCTGATCTACTACTTATGGCAGGCACAGCACCTTGTTTGATAAAGTAAGGTTGCAGGTAATAACATATCTCTACAGAGACCAGTGGCAGTGGCAGTATCATTATAACTGAACTGCAGATTTTAACCTGGCTACTCCTGAACTCCCATGTCCAGACCCAGATCATGAGGATCTCGAGGTCTACAATTTCTCCAACAACACTCAGCCATCAGCAGTCTTGCAGACTGTCAGAGAGGAACTGGAATGAGAAAACAGATTGGAATATGTTTCAACAGTCTGCTGTATACACTGAGCTCCCATCACCATCACCACCACCACCACCACCACATAATCCCACTCACTCTGCCCAGGTTTTGACTCTCCAGATCCAGAGTCAGAAGAATTTCCATTGCTCACAGTGAGTGCTCTAATGATTTCATACTCTGTTTTTTGTTTCTTTTTTTGTTTCACAATCAGGAGAAAGGCAACTGACCAGAAGCAGTCTTTTTCAGCCACAAGCACAAGAAGAAATGCTGAAAAACTTCAATGACTCTCATACCTGCATTCTGTTTGTGGTGAGCAACAGTCAAGAGCTTGAAGGGTCTGGAGAGGCAAGGATTTGGAGAGTCTAACAACAATCTGTACTGGTTCCAGACTACCAACATTTCAACCTCACTCTTTCCCAAACCCTAAAGAAAGTAGCATTTGTAGAGGAAAGGGTAGAGGAAGGCAAAGACAGCAGATTGGTCCACATGCATGAGTAGGTGAGCACAGTTTGATCCTGTGTTCTGTCAATGTAAGGTTATAGCTCCTCCTAACTCCTCTGATAATGACAAAGAGATATGGGATTGGATCTGTTATAGAGAAGCTCTATTGTGTTACAATGGAAGAGATTGCAGAGCAGGTGATGCTGGCCTGCTTGAGCACTTCAAGCTCATCCTTGGTGGTAGAGATATCACCAATGATTATAAGTAAGTCTATTGCATCAATATAGTTACACAGAGCTCTCACAGATCCTCTAGAATGAAACATCATGGAGTTAGCCCTGAAATTGGCCTCTAAGCTTAGTTAGTTCTATTTGGGCATTGTACTGATGTGAATTGGATAGGGATTGCCCAGGATGTGGAGGGGACTACTTCAATCATGATGGTGTTATTTCACATCTGCAGAGAGGAGCTTAATGGTAAGTTGCACTCTAATCAAATTTCCTGCCATGTATTAATGCATAAATAGGTTACCAAGTCTTGTTCAACTAAGCAGCACCTGTGCACTCTATATCCAGAAATTGGATACTTACCTCCAGAGCCTCCAATGTTGATCTCTACAATTGCATCAGGCTGCAACCTCCTCTGGCAGGATACTCATATTATTAAATGTGAATTTTCCTGCAAATCATAGAAGAATAAAGTCTGTCAAGGATTCCCTCCAGTCCAGGCCCTTGTCAAAACATGACCCAGCACTGGAAGAGATTTCTCTCCAAACATTGAATAGGTCTACAGGCCAAAATGGTTCAGCCCTTCATTTATACCTGAGTTGATCCAGAAGAGTGAGTTCAGATGCTTTACTTCTGGAGGCCATGCAAAGGACAAAGCCAGGCACTGATTGAGTCCATTGCCATATGCAGTGTGTTACATCTCTTGACCAGTTACGATTACTATTTATAGTTATTGTTATTTTTTGATGTCCACCCACCCAAATTTTTGCACATTCAAACGCAGATCTGTGATCCATGGGAACTTATCACTATATTGAGCTGAAAAATTCATGTGATCTATTTGCTTACAGTAAAAAAGTGCTAGTGCGAGGATTGAACTTGCGCAAGCCAAACATAATTGACACAGACTTTGGCACAGCGCAAAACCATTACACCACAGGACAACTGTTAAACTGCATACATAAAGGTCCATATCTAGTTGTACAATCAATATATGTTCATTACCATTTGTTCAACATCATCAAGGATTATGGAGATGTGTTTGGTTTATGGGGGGTAAGATATGTAAGTGCAGAGAAGTTTATTATGAATTCATTTTAAGGGGCTATTTTGGATGGGAAATAAAATTTTGCAGGGGTGAGGGGAAGTTTACCATTAATACATTTTTGGTCTGAGCCAGTTATGGCTTTCTTTAACTCCAGATTGAGAAGGAAAGAAAGCCCACAATAATAGGTAGGCATCAATATATGTTTGGTCTGGGCCAATTATTGCCTCATTTCACTCCAGAAAAATAGGGAAACAACCCCCATACTGAGAGGTACTCTGGATCTATGAATATGAGTTGTGGGTGGGTGAGGGGCGAGGATATGTGAGAGCAGGGAAGTTTACCATTCATATATTTTGTTCTGGGGAAATTCTGGCCTCATTTAACCTCAGAATAAGGGGGAAAGAAACCCTAGAGTTATAGGTGCTCTGGATGTGGAGATATGAGTTTTTGGATGGGTGAGGGGAAGGTATGTGAGAGTGAAGGAGTTTACCATCAATATATTTTTGTTCAGGGGCAATTCTGGCCTCATTTAACCTCAGAATAAGAGGGAAAGAAAACATAGAGTCATAGGCTCTCTGGATGTGGAGATATGAGTTTTTGGGTGGGTGAGGGGAGGGTACGTGAGTGCTGGAAAGTTTACCATCAATATATTTTTTATCTGGGGCATTTCTGGCCTCATTAAACTCCAGAAAAACAGGGAAAGAAACCCCATACTGAGAGGTTCTCTGGATCTACAGATATGAGTTTTGGGTGGGTGCAGGGGAGTTTACCTTCAATATATCCTTATTATGGGCCAATTCTTGTCTCATTTAACTTTGGAACAAGATATACTTCACCTGTGTCTTTGCTGCTCACCTGTCTTTGTTGTTGTCAACCATCACTATGTATGATTTTGGGGAGCTGTGTGTTCCTTTTGGCTGCCTGTTGTCATTGTACTCATTGCATCTAGGTCCCCTGAATTGGTGGATTGGGTACTTTCTCATATTTCTATGCCCTTCTCCATCTCTTATTTCAATTTCTGAAGCTGTACACTCCAACAAGGCCCAACTTCACTCTCTGAAACATTTACAGTGCACACTCAGTTTATTATTTCTGGTTCAGTTGTCCATTTACTGGGTTAACAAGAACCGTTTTGTGGTGCATGTAGTGAGAAAAGATGGCACAGTTTGGCTCAATGATGGCATGGTGCATGGAAACACTTCATGACCTGAAGGAGGATATAAAAAATGGATATTCTGGGAGGATCTTTTGTTGTCACTTCCTGTGCTCAGCACGGTAGCTGATCAGATTCTTGTAGCTCCTAATGATGTGGGTTCTGGTGTCTTCCAGGAACCACTCTGAGGGTTTTGTCCTTGTGAAGGGGTATTTTTCCAGTGACTGCTGGTGGTGTTGAGTTGTTGATTGTTGGTTCCAGTTTCCAGTTCCTCAGTTTGGACGCGTGTCGTCATTGCTGATACAGTGGGTCAAAAAATTGTCCACATGTTTCGCATTTTTGGAAAGATTGCCAATTTAAGCAATACTGAGTAGAGATATTAAAATGTGGTCAGTGATGGGCAGAAAGCCCTTGATAAACGCTACAATATTCTGTCTGTTTTGTCTTATTTGGCTTAAAACTCATGGAGATATGACTGATTTAAAATGGTATGTCATTTGGACAATTTTTTGACATGCAAGTGAAAATACAGAAAGTGCTAGCTCAGTACTTGGTATGCCCTCCTTTGGCCTTCAACACAGCCTCAATCCTTCTAGGCATGCTCCTGATCAATTTCTGACAATCTTCTTCTGTGATTTCATCCCACTTTTCAGCTGCTCTGTCCCATATTTCCCAAACTCCAGAGGGTGCTGTGTCATATCCATTGAGCTTGTGTTTGAGGGTTGTCCAGAGGTGTTCAATGGGGTTCAGGTCAGGAGATTGAGCAGGCCAGCTCATGCAATGGATGTTGTTGTCTTCAAACCACTTGGTGGCCAGTTTTGACTTGTGTTTAGGATCATTGTCTTGCTGAAAAATGGCCACCTCTGGATCAACACCCAAAATATCCATGCTCTCCAGAAGGTTGTTCTCCAAAATGTCCACATACTGCTCTGCATTCATCCTGCCCTCCACCTCTGCCATGTTTCCAACTCCTTCCCACCCCATACATCCCCACACCATGATATTTCCTCCTCCAAATTTGACTGTTTCCACCACATTTCTCTCTCCCAAGGATTCACCCTTCCTCCCCCACACATACTGCTGTCCATCTGACCCATATCGATTGATTTTAGTCTCATCTGACCAAATAACCCTTTTCCAGTCATCCACAGTCCAGTTTCTGTACTTCTGTGCAAAGTTTAAACGAGCCTTCCTGTGAGCTGCAGTGAGTTTGGGCTTCTTCTTCGTTTTAGATGTGTCCACATCATGCCTGAGAAGGGAATTTCGAATGGTTTGGGTGGAGACAGGTTGGTCAAGGAGGGGATTGATGTTTCTGGCCACTTCTGTAGCATTTTCAGCTTTGCCAGTGTTGATTTGTTGGATAGCAGCACGTTCATCAGTGGTAGACAGCTTTCTAGGACGCCCTGCTTGATGGTTCTCCTTGTCAGGATACATCTCTTTGGCCAGAGAAGCAATCTTTGACTTGGATACCCCAGTTTTAGCAGAGATTTCCCTGGATGAAGCAGAAGTTTGGAGGAGAGAGAGGATATTGTCTTTCTGGGTGGATGTGATGGGTCTCATGATTTGATGAGGGCTATAGAACAACTGGATGCCCTTATATATGGTCCAGCTGGCAGCTATGATATCATTATGATGTAGCCATTGCATCATTGTACAACTCCACTTATGATGTCATCTATGAGACATCACATAGTTACAATACTGATTTTGAAGTGGCAACTCAAAAAATTGTCCAAATGACATACCATTTTAAATCAATCATATCTCCATGAGTTTTGAGCCAAATAGGACAAATAAAACAGATTATTGTAGCTCTTATCAAGGGCGTTCTGCCCATCACTGACCACATTTCAATATCTCTACTCAGTATTGCTTAAATTGGCAATCTTTCCAAAAATGCGAAACATGTGGACAATTTTTTGACCCACTGTACATGGTTTGAAGTCCACTATTATGTTAGGCTGTGTACAACGTCTATAACTAATAGTACAGAAGTTAATACAAGTTTATACTTAACTAGAGAGATCTGCTGGCAGCTCAATGACCTGCATGTGAATAGGGGCTTGGTCGAATGATCAAGAACTTTGATATATAGTGTAGATACAAGATTTGTGGAGAGTTTCTGAGATCTTGAATTGAATTAGTGCTTCCTTGATCAGTGATGTGAGCTGTATGCCAACACAAGTCAGCTTTGGCAAGTCGATAATTCAATGGCCCAGCTAACAGTGTGCTTGATAAAATAACTTGTATTCCTAGTATGTAGATGATTTGACAAAATAGTGGACTGGAGACCTACAGTCTCCAGCTAGTATTTATACTTTAGGGAATATATTTTATACACAGCATTTGCACTGCCTATAGTGCATAGCTTGGGTATAGCCATTCCTTCAATTCACTAGGTGAATTCCAATTATATCCTCCATCAGTCCCTGTTCCAATGTTGACTTCTATTGTCCCTTTCTTACCCAATTCAGTGTTATCATTTCAGTTTTCTTACTGTTCCTGGGCCCCTCTGTGTTCTTAGTAATCCCTGTTGTGGCACTGCATTGTTTGTATCTTTGGCTGTCTGTTGTTGTTTGTTGAATAGAGCTGTGTTCATTGATGTTTTGGGGTCACGTTTGTCTTGAATGACACGTTGTGTTGTTGTTCAATTCATAACAATCCCACATCCTCCTTCTCTGGTTCTGACTCATCTTTGTCATTTGTCCTGGTTGGACAACCCATGGGACAATCCTTGGACAATGTTGCCTCTGACTCAACAACACCTACATTGTCAACTCTGATGGATCTATTGCACACCCTTCCCTAATGTATTTCAGCCTGGTCTAGCTATGGTTTTCATAGTGGTGAATGGGATTCCATCAAATGGAACCTGTGTGATTAGATGCAGCTGACCAGTGGCTGTTGTGACTTCTGATGGTGTGAAGGGAAGTGGAGATGGGTCAATGATGTGGGAATGGTAATGGGTGTGAAGGAGGATGTGGGGTTGCATTGAGTCTCTCTTTGTTGGTGCATTTGGTATATGTTTCTTATTTGTTGAGCTTTGAAGTTGTTTTTGCTAATCTTGCTGCAGACACGTCCAAAACATCCCTTTGGAATTCTCTTGCAGCAATAACATTCAATCCCACACATGGAACATCATTGCACAGAATGGTAAGTCTGCTGAGTCGTTGACTTTTACTCGTTGTCTCTGATCATAAGATGCATTTTGGGTGCTATTTCCTTGCTATATCAATCTTTTTTGGTTGGGATGTTGTGCGATACAATGTATGTCCCAACACAGGTTCTTCTCAAGCTCATACTCCTTCTAACTTGTTTCTTTCCTATTCTATTGCAGTTGGTCTGGGTGATGTGGACACTACAAGAGGGTGGTAGAAAATGGTGATAAGCATGTGCTCTAGAAGGACATCTACATTGTTTAGAGCCAATATTGTGAAGGTGGATACTACAAAGGGCTGTGTCTGTGAGCTTTTTCCACTGGGCTTCTGTGTGAATGTATGAAAGTTGTTGTTGTAGTCATTTGACAACTCACCAGAGGGACAAGACTGCAGTTGTGGGCAAATAGCTGCCAATCTGCAATGGTCAGAGACTATGGAATATGAAATGGAACTTTAAATGACTTCAGTAATTCTCTTAGCTCTCACTCTCGTTTTTGTGTACACGAACACTTTAAATTTCAAAGTTTCTGTTAGCAATACAGGGTGAGGTGCAAATCTGGAACGTTAAGGCTGGGAGTGAAACTAAACAAAGGACACAGTGTTGGGCAATCTCTGCATGGTAGTGTATTCATTTCCATTGTTATTATTGTTTCAATTTGTCACTTCTGTAAGCAAAATGAAACACATCAGGTCTAATATGACTCAAACGATAGAGGTACTCACACCTAGTACTGCTAAAAGAACTTACCAGTGTAGGATACCGAGCTTTGCTTCTTCAGACTTTGGAGTCATAATGAGCTAGTCATAGTGGGCTTGAGATGCTTGCCATATTGCCTGACAAGAGTAATGAGTATGAATGATGTGCTGACTGTGATCCAACTCTAGATGAGAACTGCCTGTGCTGGTCCATGGGATCAGCATAGGATGTGACAAGTTGGTTGAAGATACATCCTGTGACAGGAGGTCATCACCAATGCTGCATTGGCCCATGGAATCAGCATAGGAAATGACAAGTTGATTGAAAAGATAAAGAGATGATATAGAAATGACTCCAAGTCATTTCTATGTCTCAAAATGACCCCTCGTCAATGTAAGGCTCTGAGTTGCTGGTGGTTGTGTACAGCTTTGTTTTCAGTGTCATTATCACAGCACTATACTCATGTGGGAAGCTGGCTTTTAGGACAGTTGACCATTTTATAGTATGGATCACAGTGGTCAACTAACCTTTCAAAGCCTGTCTCTGGGATAGGCTGGTTAGGGTTAGGGTTAGGGGTTAGGGTTTGTTAGGGATAGAACTGCTTATAAGAAAAGTAAAAAACCATGCCCTCTCTTTTGAAGTCTGTCTCTGGAAAAGGCTGGTCAGGATTTGTGAATTATGCAAGATGGTCTTTTGAACTGAAATTGCCATGCTGTTTGAGACATTTATACTTTGTTTGTATGTACAAATAAAAGCCTAATATGGCAGGTAGGCCAGAACAGGTTACATCTGTCCTGGGCTCTAGGTCAGTTGACCACTGTGATGCATACCATAATATGGTCCACTGTCTATGTATGATAGATAATTCTAGCTGCTACAGCTGTTTTATCAGCACCCACTGCCATACACTAGGACTTGGTGACCTTGTTAATGCTGACTGGGTGTCAGTAATGTTTCTCCAGAACAAGCTCCATGATATCCAAGAAAGGCTCTGTGAGTGCCAGGAGAGATGGAAGTGCTGCTTGTTATTCAGTACAGAGTCTGATAGTACTGGATCAATGAGGATGACATCTATACCTCTTTTCATCATTTTCACTCTAGTCACTGATGTCCTTTGAAAGAAAGCAGAAGATCATCTCAATCTTTTCAGCAGCTGCTGGCCTGGAAAAGGTATAATTTGCTATTAGGAAAGGAAAAGGAAGGGGAGCACATGGTGCTACAAGATATGAAGTGAAAATGTGGGAAATATGAATGTGAGCTGTCTGGTTAGATTCTGGAATTGCACACTGGTGGCAAATGAAGTCCAAATAGCAGAGACCCACCCCTGATAGTACAATACAAGTGGAATATGGCCAGGCCTATCAAATGCAGAGCATATGATGTCAGTATAATATTATATAATCTACATACTATATTAAGCATCATTGTGTCTGGTATTTCAATATAGGTCAGTGTAATTAATATTATATAATCTACATACCATATTGAGCAAGTGCACACTTACTCAGATCATTGCTCAATACTGTGCTGCAGTCTGGGTCATGACCCCATTGGCCACTGACCCGCCCTGGACCAACCCTGATGACCCTGTACAGCCACTGACCCTGGCCTGGCCCAGCCCTCAAGGGTCAGGTGAGGAGGCCAACCTGGGGTCAGCCCCCTTGGCAAAAGTCATAGTAAATTTTCTGATGTAATTCTATTGAGTTAGGTGTGAGGTAAAAGAACAGTATTTGGCAGGTGCCGAGCTTTTACGCATGCTCTGCAGTCAGCCCAAATTTAACATCAAATGCTGCATATGTAAGTCATATATGTACATACATTGAAATTAAGTACTGCTGAAGTACCTATCTGTGCTTTTTCTAAGATGTCTGAAAAATAGGTCTGGACCTGATGGCCAGCAGGGTCAACACAGCCACTGGCCCTGGCCTGACCCAGCCCTCAAGGGCCAGGTCAAGGGCCAGAAAATTTGACGAGGGCCAGGCCTGACCCTCACTGTCCTGCACAGTAAGCAGGACATCTCAGCTAACTCAAAATCATTGGTTTCATAGGGTTTTTGAGGTAATTTGAGCCAAATATGAACAGATACAGATGATACCATCCCCACCCACCCATTAACCTCTAACCCTAACCTCTAACTCTAACCTTCTGCTGCTAAAAATGGGGGGCTGTGCCCCCCAACCCCCCTAAAAGGGCAGTCTTTTTCCTAACCCTAACCTGACCCTAGCCTCTAATGGCTCAGCTGTGCCTTGCAGGGAAACCCTAACCCTAACAAAACCCTAAACAGCCCTAAAAATATGTTGTGGCCATATCCCACCAGTATTGTACTATTGGAGGTGGATACTTCCCAGTCATATTGCAATACTGAGACCTCATAGGGTGGAAAAGGAAAAGGATCAGAAAGGGATGGAAAGATATGGAATGGCATGGAGTTTCCAGTATCCCCCTCTCAGACAGTGATAAGTACTAGAACTACAGTGTCCATCAGTAAAGGTGAAAGAAACAACTGGTCCCAACAATAAAGAAGTTGAGATGGGGGTTTATATATGTAAGGATCAGGGGAAACAAGGCTGTACTAGAGAAGCTGTAAACAAGGCTGTATTGGAGAAAGGAAAAGTCCAAGAGTTATATGGTGTAAAGGTCTGAGGATACAGAAATAAGAAGAAATAAATCATAACAGTATCCCCCTCCTATACTTCATTGTCCTCAATGAATCCTAAATCCTCTTGTGCTTTGCATTTTGAGGTTTGGACCTGGTTGCCATGAGTTGTGGCTCTCATCATACTATTTCCACTTGATGAGGTATTCCAGTCACTGCAGAAGGGTGTCCACTTCATACTCAGGCTCATCCTCCTATTTGAAGTATACTGGCTCTGGCCCTTCCAGTAAAGAGCCCATTCACCAAATTACCTTTGTAGGGATAGAGCTTGTTGACATGGAATACTGGATACAGACAATTAAAGGATTCAGAAAGATCTAACCGATAGTCTAATTCTCCAACCTTTTCCATAATTTTGTATGGCTCAAGTTGCCTGTCTCCTAACTTGTCACTTGAGAGTTTCAAGTCAATGTCCTCCACACTCAGCCACACAATAGTCCCCAACCTTGAACTAGTGTTTCTTCTGCTTCCCTCTTTCATACCCTTTCTTCATATGGTGTTTAGCCAGGTGTAGCACTGATCCTGCATCTCTCCAAACCTGTCTTGGTACATCCAGAGTTTGGATTAGTGCTCATGAATGACACTGTAGTTTCTTCCTGGCAACATACTTTTTCATAAAAGAGAAGTGTGAGCTATGCAATCCTCATCATGACACTGCTCCACTATTGCTTTCTGCAGTTCTTCATCTGGAGGCACATAGACTCACCTCTTGTGGTATATCATTATCTTCCACTGGCTAGTCATTGCAACCCACCCTTCTTCAACTGCTCTAACCTCTTCCCAGTGTCTGACAAATCTACTCCTCTAGGAGGGTTGACCAACATGGAGCTAGCAAGCCTTACAAAATGCTCTGGTCTTAGTACTGTGGCTGTCATGAATCTGACTCCTTCCCACTTTCAAAAAATCTCAAAACTCATCAAAGGACTTTTGGTAGCTCACTCCATTCTTGCATAGGGGACACTAGCAATGGTGGAAGTCAAGAAGAGAGCCTTCATTAATGACACAACAGTCATTAGTCATTGCAGGAACAGCTAAATTGCCTTTGCTACCAACAGATCATTTATTCCTGCCACAGTCAAATGTATCTGCCACAATTGTCCAACTGTCAGATATCTCAATCCTTATTGGAAGGATCCACTGAATGATCCCAATGACAGATCCTCAGAATCCTTTTTACTTATTCTACTATTTTTCTGTATATACAAGCCTATTTCAATTAAGTTTATTCCAGCTGCAGACCTACTTTCGAGTTGAACAAAATCCATTCTTGACTTAGCACCACTTCACCAATTGACTATTCAATAGTCCAATTCAATTGCAATACTTCTGAATACTCACATTCTCTTCATTAACCATCTCTCAAATACTTCCCAAATTGATTTCTTAATTCAAAATCCCTATCTAATTACCCAAACGACTATCTATTAACTCAAAACCCTATCTATTACCTCAAGACTTTACTTATTGACTCAAGACAATATCTATTCAACACAAGACACTATACATCAATTCAAGAGTGACCCGCTGTCTGCACAGTGGCCACTATGACTATTACAACTCAATAAAATTTTATTTGTCAATAATCCAATTAAAGATGGGGTTCTAACAGTGGCTTGTAGATTGTCTTCTTGTTCCGTTACTTGGTGGGAGGAAAGGCAAGAGAGAGCCTTGCCTGGACAATGGACTAACCAGAAGTCAAAGTGTGATAGCCAGAGGGCCCACCTCACTTGTTGTCAACTGAGGTCCTGTACTTTTCACCAGAACTTCAGATTAGAGTGGTCTGTGATAATCTCAAAAGGCTGTGGTCAATAATAGCCAACATCTCCCAGTCATCAGCTGACTCCATAGACACTGGACAGAATGCTACTGGATGCCAGAGTCCATCTTCCAACATCTGCACTTTGACATGGGTGGGACAATCTGGTGCCCAGAGAGTTGAAGGCTTCCTGCTGATGGGTGCCCCAGTTGAATGAGATGTCTTTTTGTGTAAGGTTGTTCAGGGGTCGAGTGGTCTTGGCCCAGGAATGCCCAAATGTCTCTGCTGCCACCTTCACAGGGTCTATGTGGACTTGGCCCTCCTGAATAATCAATCCTAGATATTCTATCTCTTTCCATTCAAACTCACATTTCTCTGACCTCAGATACAAATCATTCTTCTTCAGCCTCACCAGCACTTCTCAAACCACTTCTTGATGCTCTTCTAAGGAGCCACTGAAGATTAGAATGTCATCTAGATAAACTGCTACCTTTTCTGCTGTGATCAAGTCTGAGAAGATGGAGTTCATGAGGCCCTGAAAGGTAGCTGGAGAATTCGTCGACCCAAAGAACATGACAGTAGGTTCAAAAAGCCCTTGCCTTCCACTCATCCCCCTGTTTAATTCACACATTGTTGTATCCGTGAAGTATTTGGCTTCTTGAAGGTGGCTGACTATGTCAGCGACAAGGAGAAGAGGGTAGCAGTTCTTAATGGTGTACTCATTTAGACATCAGTAATCCTGGATGGATCAGAGTTTCCCATCTTTCTTTTTCATGAAGAAGACTGGAGAGGATAGAGGGAATTTAGAGGGTCGAATGTAATCTTTACAGATGTTCTCTTCAAGGAATTGATTGAGTTCCTGCTGTTCATTGATAGCCATGGGATAGATCTTGGTCCAGGTACCAAGGTTTGTGTGCAGGTGGGCATTCTGACTTGGCTTCAGAGAAAACCTGAATGTAGTCTCAGTATTGGGAGGGACTATTTCCTCAAATGACTGTTTCAGTTTTGTCCAGTTTGCAAGTAAGTGAACCCTGCAGCACACCAGACTTCCTCTCCAGTAGCAGCAAGGATCCCTGTTTTCCTTCAGGAACGTCTCATGGCCCAATTAGCACGAATGCAGTAGATTTGGGTTCCTCCTCCTCCTTTTCTGTGTTTAGATCAAGGGATTGGTCTGAGGGACAGACTTGGTTGATTCAGAATCTATGCCCTCAGGGTAGGCCCAAAGTTGGCAACAACAAACTGATCCTGATCAGGGACCTCTTCTACTGATGGGAGTGGTGTCATAGGGATTTGTAGTTAGCCACTCATCTAGTCAATCTGCAGGTTCATCTTTTGTAACCAGGGGAGTCCCAGAATGACATCTTTTCTGCCTAAGTCTGTGACCAGAAAGTCTAGTGCTGTCATGGCTAACTGACAGAACTGATCTATATGCCTGGAATGTTGTAGACATCTAGGGGTTTGCAAAGGGGATAAGTTTAGATCCAGTGCCATTGTACAAATGCTTGTCTCAAGAACAGACCTGTAGCCATTACCACTGTTTCATTTTGTCTTTCTCAGAGTTTCACATGTATATGGAAGTGAGAAGAAAGAGATTCTATTTCAGGAATACTGGATATGGTACATGAGGAAATAGAATCATATGAGGAACAGGAAAACATGTAGGTAGTTAGGGTGCTTGTGCTGTGGCAGGAACAGGCACCTGTTTCAAAAACCCTGTTGGTTAGTGAGGGTTCGGCAATAGATTTTTGTAAGGCAGTGAGTACAGATGGAGATTCAGTGGAAGATGAGGCAGCAACAGTAGCAGTGGAGAAGGAAGCAGGGGCAGCAAGAGACAGATCATCAGGAAGAGGCTAAAGGAATCACTGGCAGTGGCTGCAACACCACCTCAGGGCCGGCCCATGTATTGGTCCTGACAGACAGAGAAATGATGACCTATCCTCTCACAATAGTCACACTTATCATGCCCATGGTTTCCATCCTGCTTCAAGTGATCTCTGGAGCCACAGCCATAGTAGTGCCCCTGCATTGCCTTCTAGTAATCTGCAAAAGTACGTTCATTACCCTGGAGACACTTGGTACAGGAGGCATCAATGTCCATGGCATTAGGATCACAGGCAGAAGGCTTTCTGAGGATGCAGTTTAGAGTCTGCTCAATGTAAATTGTACAGCTAATCAACGGCTTCCTTTCCCATTCCTACATTTGCCAGGGACAGTAACAAATCTTTGTTGATATGTCTCCAGAACCTGTCTTGTAGGGTCTCATCTGTGAATCCAGCCTTTCCTGCCCACATCTTAAGGATCTGAGCAAACTCCAAGACCATCTTAGTTCCCTGCTGTATGACTTCCAGCTTCTCTCAGGCTTGTTGCTGTTCATCTGCAACATGAGTGCCTAGGCAAAGTTCTCCCATTTCCCTTTCCAGGGGAAGTCCTGACTTTGATGATTTGGTGAGCATGTTCTGCAGCCCACTCTGTAGCAGTGCCTTCCATCATGAGGAGGGCCTCCATGATGCATTTCTATGGGTCGAGTTTCCCATCAGCCTGTTTGAGGTGTTTCTGTTCTCCTGCCCATAGAATGAGAAACAAGTCCAGCTTGGCTAGTTCGCCTTTGAATGAAAGGAGCAGGGGGTTTTGTTGGAAATTTCATTTCAGCCTTACAATGAGGTAAGCCTTATGAGGTCATTATAAGGATCTCACAACGATCAACCAGTCATTACAACTGCCAGTAATATGAATTGCCACTTAATAAGAAGCTGGCTTATCCAGTACACAATTCACAGAGGTGTACTCTTATAACTGTTCATCATTGATTCAGCTTGCGCAGTCGCTCTTCCTTCCCCTGTCACATACTTGTACTGCCTACCATTGTGTATGTCTCCTCTTCTTTATATATGGTTCAACCTTACATTTATGACTACCCATACTATAATAAGTACTCTAATGGATCCTCAAACTCGGTACACTACAGACAATAAACAACAGAAATACTGCGACTTTTGTGAAAAGTGGATTGGTTCACAAGGCTTTAGCCGGCATCAAAAAGCTTGTGAGGCCTGCAAACAAAACGAGTTACAGAACAACATAGTGGCTGTGAATCTTCAAGACGGTGTGCTTTTTTTTTGTTTTACCAAGTAATCTTCTACTAAAATTTGTGCAAATTAAATAGCTCACATTCGCAATGCTCTACCCATTCCAAGTAGTACATTACTAGTACCTCATCAAGATGATCATTTTCTTTCATCTTCATTGTGTAGTAACACAGCTAACTCTTAAAAACGATCGTGTATTTCAGCCAGATCCTGGTCTAGAAAACTGGAATGAGGGTAAGCAAATTTTGCATTGGCAACTGATTTACTTTCTATATTTTACTAGACATCCATGAAGAGGACCAGTTCTTACCAGATGATCTCATGCCCCAGGATGAGTCAATTTCCAGGCAATCAGCAGACCCTGAAGTTGATGATATCAGAACAGAATTTCATCCTCAAAGCCAAAAACCCGTGATTATAGAACCATTTGAAAAATTTGGATTCATGCCATTGCCAGATTATGAAGTACCAACTGACTTTGAGCCTTGGAAACCCTTTAGGACAAGACTGGATTATGAGGTTTCTGAATTTGCACTCAAAGCTGGACTCTACCAAGGGCTTACTAGTGATCTTATTGATTTACTCAACAAGACCGCTAAGCACACTGACAAATTTACTATTCACACTGCTGTTGAGATGCAAAAACTGTGGAGCCTGGCTTCAGTCAAATATCCTGCAGTAAGTTTCCATTTTGCACTTTGTGAATATGTCTCTATAACTTATTATATATTTCTTCCAAAGTTTACAAAATCCCAGAGCACAAGGGAGAATTTGATGTTCATTATAGGCCTTTGTGGGACTGGGTGACAGAAATTGCAAGTAATTCTGAGCTATGCTCAGAAATTGAATGGGATGCCTGAAGATATTCAAAATTTGATGGTGATAAATGGGAGCCTTTTATTAGAAGAGGCTTGGACCGCTGATGGTTGGTGGCGTATTCAGGTAAGTTCAGAGAATAGCCTCAATTAATATAATTTAATTTCAGTGATTATTTTAGTCTGAACTTCCAGCAGATGGAAAACCATTTTTCATCATTCTATGTGTGGATAAAAACAAGCTCTCGTCATTTGGTACTCAGAAAGGCTATCCTGTCATAGCCTGTTGTGCAAATTTACCATCTCACATACACAACAGTGTTGGGATCAGTGGTGGTCGTGTTGTGGGATGGCTTCCTATAGTTAGGCTGTGTGTTCATTTCTTGATCTGTCATATTTTCTGAAGTAAGCTTCTAGGTCGAAGAAGATCCAGCCTTTGTCAATTTCAAGAATGCAGTATGGCATGCAGCATTTGAGAAAATTATTGAGTCAATCATTCCATATTCGGAACATGGTGGTGCTCTATTATGTGGTGACAGGATCCAAAGACAGCTCTTTCCTATATTTATCTTATCAGCTGACTATGAGGAACAGTGAGTATTTTAAACTTCATTTCTTGAATCAACTGGTATTAATATCTGTATTATAAGGTGTGTAATGGCACTCATCTGAGGCCTTGGAGGCCTCTGTCCCTGCCCAAAATGCCTAGTCAGAAAAGAAGACCAGTCAAACCTTTCAGCCAATATCCAGCTACAGACTCCAGAAGACATCAAAAAATTATTCCAGGAAATTAGGACATTTTTGAGACAGTCAGATAAAGAGAGTGTTTTCCTGTTGAAGTAAGTCACAGTTATAATATCAACTATCAATAAATAATACTGTTCACAGAATGTTTTTTGGAAGCTGGCACATATGGATCCATACTTTGGTTGCTCCTTTGATGAGCTGCATTTTGACAGCAGTGGATTATGGGGTGATCATTTGTTTGAGCAATTCAAAGAACACTTGAAATCTGTAGGAAGGGCAGCTTCTGCCAAAGTTGATACTAGGTATTCAAAATTGATCTTTGATTCAAGAGTATTAAATCAGATTTATTTTATTTAGGTTCAGTAAAATGCCAGGGTGGAGAGGACTCAATCACTTCAGGTCTGTCACCAATACATCATTCAATGATGGCTCCAAACATTGTGTCTTATTTGACTTTACTTTTCAGAATCCACATGTTCTCTAGATATTTTTGTTTGCTGCCCATGATGTATTTGAGCAGAGTGATGCCACCTTCCAGCTGCTGAGATGCTTGCTATGTATGCAGGCTTAGCAGTCCAAACAGAAGGTAGAATATGGGAAGGAAGAGCTGCTGTATTGGTTTTCAACTCCATGATCTCAGTCAGTATAGTTTTCACTTTTGATCTGTATACTAGAATAACCCTTTCTTCAGAGATATATCTCACTTGCCAAAGATACAGAGTTTGGTGATAAGTCATGGAATTTTCCTAAAATGCATTACCATCAGCATGTCTTTGATGAAATTCAGCAAAAGGGGGTGCAGTCAGTGAAAAAATGCATGGGCCACTCCAAAAAATATATCACCAGAGGACAAATTTCAAAGAAGTTGCAGATCAGGTCACATTTTCACTATTTTCTTTTGCAAGCAATACTCAAGTATGTAATCTTCAGATACTATGAATTGAACACCAATTCATGGTTGCCACAGTTATCCGCACACAGTTGGATTTATTGGATGAACATAACAGTCAGAAGAAGTCAATGCTTCAGAAGAAGGACCTGGAAGCCACCATTTCCATATTGGCTCCAAAAAGAAACCCATTTCACTTCAAGAACTTGAAGCATTGAATCAAACAAATCCATTATTTTCAAGATTCCGAATTGAATTGGGCATTTATATGACAGCCTTCCTATCAGCATATCACATCCAGTAAGATACAGTCCAAGTGATACTGTAAGTCATATCTTAATCATATTCCTAATGCATTAACAAAGGGCAACAACAATATAGATAACTCCATTTCAATTTTTGAAGGTCAACTAAGAATCCATGGAAACGTGGCGGGAAGCCACTGATTACTTGCGATGTAATCCAGATTTCCACCACAATCAAAGATATGATTTTGTGCTATTTCAAAAGGCAGAAAACCAGCTCAACTTTGCACTACAATTATCAATGAGAAGTCCTATGCAATCACTTTTATTCAGCCATACAAAGTGGTCAACCAGCGACCTGCACAAGACAGGAGACTAGGACTCATTCATCTTCAAAAAGATCAAAGATCTGAATTTATCTCTGTAGCCTCAATTATACGTGGAATTTTGGCACCTGCAGTTAATGATGATGATCCTATATCCAGCAACTGTTTCATATTTGATCTTGTATGGATGAAGAGTATGTATCTAGAGTACACTGTAGTATCTTAGGAATTTACCATTTTATGTATATACATTGATACACGCTAACAGTAATAATTAAAGACTGGCACAAGTCTGAGTCTTTGGTGGGTACTCACAGGTTGATCCACTCATTACCCACAAGTCCTTGGTGGGTCATGGGTCAAGGCACTGGAGGCCAAGGGTACTCATACAAGTACCCACATTATTTTCTTCACAAATGTGCAAAGAAAGCCAAAAGAACCAGCTTAAGGAAAAGCATTTCTTCAGCAAATGTGCAAAGAAAGCCAAAAGAACTAGCTTAAGGGAAAGCATGAGAATGTCACACATGTGGTATAATTACAATACTTAGTAGATTAAATTAGATTTTGATAAGATAGGACCAAAAAAGCAGCTGAAAATGTGAACTGTGCAACATTGATCACAGCAGCTCCACAAAAAACTTTATTTTAGGTACTGTACCCAGGGGAGATCATAATTCTCCATGATATTTTCTATATATATGTACTGCCAAAGTCTGTTTGACACCAATTTTTGCTGGTGGTGCACAGTAGTTGTCACCATGAATCATCAGCAAGCTTTGATTACATAATACCTGGCAGCTATCAGGCCTGACCTAGCACTGACCCAGTACTACGACTCGTACCCTGACTCGTAAACTGACTCAGATACCAACTTAGACGCTGACTTGGATGTGACTCAGACTGTGACACTGACTTGGATACCGACTCAGACGTTGACTCAGACGTTGACTCAGTCTCCTGAGTGTCCAGACACCCTGGACATTTGGGACATCCATCTGAACACATTGGTATCTGAAGCTGACCCATTAGGAGACCTAGATATGAGACTACAAGACATGTGTTGAATTTCATACATATCGATGGCATGAGAAAGATACCAGATTATTACCATAACAGACAGATTTACTGCTGTCTCATCATTACCAAGTGTCCTCTTGGTGTTGTCTTGCACAAAGATTCTGGAAGGGCTAATGTATGTACTCATTACAGAAATCAGCTTATTCCATGGAAAATGAAGCTTAAGAGGTAATAAAACATGGACCAAGACTCAAGGCGATTCTGACTCAACCATAAACCTCAACCATTAGTACTACTACTCCTCCTAATATCTCAAAATGTCATCTACTCCTCAAACCAACGACAATGATCTCGAACCAATTAGACTCCCTGCTCAAACCGCAAATCCCACTATATTATACAACGTATGTTTTGGCATCTATGTCTTAGATTGCCTCATGGCTGACAATGCCATCGTTTCCAATAATTTAAGGCACTGAAGAAATGCCAATTACAGATTCAAATGCTAAAGGATTGTAACACAGAGCCCCGAACTGCTAACACCACTCTCACCACCTCCCTTCAGATGTACAAAAATGGTCTGGGACAAAAGCCTAAGTCCAAGTCCAACATTGATGCTGAGCTAAGCATTTACGAGACCCGGATCACTGACATTGGGAAAAAATACTGTCTCATGGTTGAACCATGTATCAACAGTAATCTTTTTCAACAAGAACCTCCTTCGGACACCTCGGGCGCAATCTTGTTTGAACAATTTGAGAGTTACACCACCTATCAATCCAGAAATCTTCTCAAGCTCCATCATTACCTTTCCGCATATCCACCTTTATCAAAGCTTGCAAAAGATGTTCAGGCTTTTGGGCCACTGGTGCATAAAATCGCTCATATTCATACATAGACTTTGTTACTGATTGTCTAACTATTGTAGTTTGTCAAGCACGTTGGTAACAAAAGATCGCAGTCATTGACAACTCTTCGCCATGTCGCACCAATCATTTTTGCAGACATCGACCCAAATTTGCACATCTGGAGTGCCAGCGCTGCATCTGAACATGGAAATTCTGACCACTTCAAGGCCCTTCTCTTCGACCCAATCAGAAAGAAGAATCGTTTCTCTCCTATATTCTTCCCTGATTGCGACACAAGCAAAAGACCCTTTATGAATGAAATTCAGCCTGCTGTAAGTCTCAAGATCTGCATTGTGTTTTACCTAGTACTTACTGTTGATTATCATTCAGATGATTCATGTAGCACTCTTCGGACCGTCTTCCATTAAAAATCCAAAATTCAAGTTTGAAGGCTGTGGGGAGTGAAGAATGTCAATGTGTCGCTGATTGCATGGTCTGGTATAATGGTGTGTGTAATAGATGCATTTCTTTCTCCAAAAACTTACCCATGAGTTTTGGCTACAGTTGAAATTCCTTCTATCCTCGGATCCTATATTTTTGGAGAAAGGATCAGCAACCCAGAACAACTACCGAGAGGATTTTTATCTGTTCAGGAAATTCATTGTCGAGAACGAGCTCGAGAGTGATGGTTTTGTAAAGGAATTATTCGCGTTTTACGACAAACGCATGTTTGCAGGACATTCATCTGTAGCAAGTAATGATGAGACTGAAGAGCTACTAGATGATGCAGCAATGAGATGACGGATCCAAGCTGGAACACCCCAATCACAATTCCCAGCAGTATCACACATGTGGAGTCACAGATGGATCCTGTTGTGCCTGAAGTTCCCATCGTATCCGAACCTAGTCCATCTGCCCATCCTGTTGTGCCTGAAGCTCCCATTGTATCCAAACCTGGTCCATCTGTCCAGATCATCTAGCCAAACACGTCTAATCTGTCTAACCAACTCCAACCCATGGAACCTCGTGCTAGCCGCCAACGCATAACACTGACTGCTGCAGAAGTTGGAGCTGAGTCTGCTGATACATCTGATCCAAATTTCTGTTGATGTCTCTGTTGATCTCCAGTGTAATGCCTGTACTGATTCCTTGCTACATGTCAATGACAACAAACATGTATATATCAAATCTGAAGAGATATCATGCCTACATGAGCCTTTGACTGAACAAGGGGAAAGCAGCACTGAGTACATCAGACAAGCTTGTTCCCTACGTATAAAAACAGAACCATGGCTTAGCTGTCTTAATCATCACTGTCACTGGCAACTATTAGATTACTGGTCTGACACAGGTTCAAGCCTTTCAAATGGCAATTCTTCATTAGATTAAGTGAACGGTCTACATTGAATATTGCCTAACTAATGATTTTGGCATTGCCTAGCAAGTTTGGGCCTCCCTCACAACCCTGTTGCCATTGCAAGCCCCACAGTGTCGTAAGCCATTACAAGCACAGCATCCACCTCTCCTTATTAAATTTCCTCTTGCTGGTGATGCATTGTAATGCCCTGCCCAGATCCAGCCATTGTAAGCTGTTGCGAGCACTTATCAGGCTGAATTGATTTTTCCGACATTAGCTGACTTGTCTGAGCCTTTTGGAGTCAGTTCTGGTTGCTAACAAGGGTATGGATAATACTCTCCATGGTAGCCATGTTGATGTCAGAGTTTGGGGTTAGGGTCCTCAGAGACTAGTGATGATGGTGCAGAGACAGGAGTAGAGCTGAATGAGGCTGGTGACACAGGGAGAGGAGATGACTGGACAGAAGGTGGAACAGATGATGGAAGTGGAGTGTGAGTGAGATCTGGCAATAGAATAATGGAAGTACTGAATTCAGAAAAGGGAAATGGCAGGTGGAAGAAGGGCGTCGGAAGTGAGAATGTAATAGAGCTAGATTGCTGGGTAGGATTATACTACTGTTTCCTTCCCAGAAATAGTAGTGGACCTGGAGAATAGAGTGATAAGCATGGGGACAGGGCTGTTGTAGACAGTTGTTGTAGGCTTCATCTCCATCTTCAAGGTAGCTATTGATATCAAAGTTGACATGCTTTTGGTCTGATAAGTCAAAACCATGTAGGAAACCTATGCAGGGAAGTGGGGGAGATGCAGAGACAGATGAATCAGAGATTGAGGAGATGTGGTGACAGTAGTGCCTGCAAGGATGACCTATACAGAGGCTGCCAGTGCAGTAAGACATCTTGACCTAATCTCACAAAGAGGCAAGCGCTTAGATAGTGATAATGAGAAGCTATGGGCTCAACTCAACTAACAGACAGTGATAAGTACTAGAACTACAGTGTCCATCAGTAAAGGGTTTATATATATAAGGTTCAGGGGAAACAAGGCTGTATCAGAGAAAGGAAAAGTCCAGTGTGTAGTATGTGGAACAAGAGTCATATGGTGTAAAGGTCTGGGGATACAGAGATAAGAAGAAATAAATAATACCAAATATAGATGTCATGACAAGTGGCATGGTACAGCCTGTTACTCAGGTTGACTCGCCTGATGTCACGAACTGCTACAGTTCTCTGTCCTCCTCCTTCTTCTACTTCATTATTGAACCCATTTTCTGATCACTTGTCTATTGCATTTCCTTGATAAACCTTTTTAAAACTTTATAAACCTTGTGTTACTGACTTTGAACCAATCTTCCATTTGATTGATCTTATCTTTTTCCTATGTTCCTCCACTTTCTCCTATGTTTCTCCTATTTCTCCTATCTTGTTCCTATCACCTATTCATTGTTCTTCTATATAAACCACTCGACATTCTAGTTAGTCCTTTAGTTCGTACTAGTACTACACAGTGTAGAGCATAGTCAGCTTACTCTTGCTCTCAATTGATCTTGTCTTTGTGTGACTTGGATGGTTTGTCATTAAGTGTACAAATGACCTTGACACTTGAATGAACTCCTCTACACCCACCTCACTATCTGAGTCTTTTCCTCTGTTCTCAATTCCTTTTATCTTTTACCACCATTTCATCTATATTGCAAGTGTTATTCTTCATTTTGATTGCTAAGCAGACACTACTTCGAGTAACAGTGTAGCAACAATTGTTCTCCCCTTTGTATATTCTTTCCACTCTGTCTACCACATTCTCTCAGATCTGCTTCAATCCTCCTGAAGATTTGCTTGAATATGTCTACTACACACTGAGTACTGGTGTAGTCATGCAGAAAGCATTCAGGCAGATCCTTGGAGTTATGATTGAAACTTCATCTGCACACATCGTTGGGTTTGAAAATTGGAACAAGATGACATAATCCTCTCTACTTACTCGTACATATGAGTCACCCTCGACCTTGATACCAAGGAAACTGTTGTCAGGATTATGGGACCTCTGTTCTTCAGAGAGTACAACATACCTACAGGACCTCCATTCCTTACAGACTATGGCACACCTTCCTCCTTCATTCTCAAACCCAATCCCTGACTTGAAAGGGCAGAAGAGAAGGCCCTAAGAGACTGTAGAAGCAGTATATGACAAGTCAATGATTATGATCTGCCAATCCAGCTCTTTCCTGTGCAAACTGTCCACATGCTTATTGGCCCAGATCAAAACAAGACACTTATTATATTGCAGATGATGAAGAAAATCTGTGGAAGTTCTGCAGTGGTCTACCGTGTCTTAATAGATACAACAGGCAGAGACTTCCTCCCAACGTTTCCCTTAACCTACCATTCAAAGTTATAACCGATAATCAGGAACTAGAAATCCAAAAGGCACACCCTGTCATCAATTCTGAAACAGAACAAGACCAAGGAACATCTACTCCCACAAACACTCAACCGAATCCTAATCCATCTTCCACATCAGATCTCCTACCAGATCTATCTTCTGACAACCTGTCAACCCCGATCCATCAGAACCAAATGACCCTCTCTCTCCCATAATTCCGTCTACTGAAGAACCATCTGTAGCTCCTCATCGTCCAAACCCTCCTTCTCCAGACCCATCAGATCCAGATGACTTGGCCATGGCTGACATAGCACCTAATGACTCTAGAGAAAACCTGACACCTTTAATGGAGAACGTGACAAGGCAAAATGATGGTTAGCTTTGTTTAACAACTACCTATGTCAATGGAATTCCTCTCGTTCTTCACAGGAGAAAAAGGAGGAGACTGGGCAACTCAATGAATTACAGAATGAGAAGATGATGAAGAGGATGAGAAAATTAAACCAGAAGACAGACGATGGATAACTTTGAAAGAGATAAAGGATAGGTTCAAAAGGGATTTCAAAGCTCTTGCTGCTGATGAGGTTGTGAAAAATAAAATCAAGAATCCTAGGATGGAGGGAATGGACATTAGTAGCTATAATAGTATGCTTGATACATATGGAGAAGAGTTGGACTATGGAGAAACAGTCCTTCTGGATTTCTATAAAGCAGGTCCTCTGAAGGATCTTCAGAAGTCAGTGGGGCAAACATGGCCAAAGTGGAAGGACTTCAATGAGTATAAGGAGAGGGCGATGGATCTTCATTTGGAATAGATAAATGAGAGAGAAAGAAGGACGTTCAAGACCATTCTCTATGCCAAAGATGAATTTGGGTCCTTCTCAAGGACAAACAGTAGCAAGTGTAAATGTGCTTATCAATATGGGACCAGGCGCTAACTCATCTTTTACTCCAAAAAGTAGGAGCATGCTTCACATGTAGACAACCTGGACACATGAGCAACAAATGTCTGACATTCCCAAACAATACTCTGAGGCCATCAATGTCTCAAAATACTTCTTGTAACTTCTCTCCTTGTGCTGTTAGGACAGCTGAAACTTCAGCTTCATCATTGTGTAACAGTGGCTCAAACATTGTCATCCTCAGATATTTCAGATATGGTTAACAAGGTTAAGGGTTTGGAAGGAGAAGAGAAAGAACAGGCTAGTGTATATTTGAAAGATGTTATGGTGACATTGACGGATTTTTGAATCACTCCTCTGTTACGTCGTCAGAAGGAGTTGTACAGTATGCTGGACAATATATGAGCAATCAATATCATGTTTTAAACCCTTTTTGTGAGTGTACCTTTCCTTCAGAATTGAGAATGTCGGCAGTCACTTGTAACTGACTTAAAACTAAACTTATTGGCAAAATCACTGGCAGAAAATTTGATGCAGAAGCTTTAATTTAGAGAGTCTGTTTGGGAAAGAAGAAGAGTATTTGGCATCAGATTCAGAGCTACCTATCCATGCAGGATTGTAAGATCTATGCACTTCCCTATACTTCTTATACCTCTCCGATACTTTCCTATACTTCACTTTCCTGTACTTTCCAGTAGGGTCCTGTCTGGATCCTTTCCAGTAGGGTCCTTTCCGGATCCTTTCCAGTAGGGTCCTTTCCAGATCCTTTCCAGTAGGGTCCTTTCCGGATCCACCTGGAAACCTCGTCCTCTCCATCCAAGACCTCCATCCGGATCCTTGGTGTTTCCTAGCATTAAGGGCTCCGCATGGACTTGACAGTATTTTGCACTTCCTCCTTGACTTGTCAATGACTGTTTGTATTGGAATTCCCACCTTTCCGGTCAAGCTCCAGTCGGAGTATTGAGTCTGTCCATAGGCTCTCCTCTTCCTTGCACTCTGGTTATGCAGTGACCGAGTTTGCAATGTCCATTCCCACTGCTCCCTATGCCATCCTCGTATGCTTCACCTATGCACTTTCCATGCCCCGCACTTATTTTTTTGGCTCTGGAGCCTTCGGACACTCTTTACTTACTGTTTCCGACTTTTCCGAGCTTTTTCCTTCTAGATTTACTGACATTTATTTTCCCTAAAACTCCGGTTGTATTCCGAGTTTTTTGTGCCTTCCTGGGTCCATTCCTTTCCGGACCCTAGGATTTACTCCATTTCATTCCTGAAGTCTGATTACCCCAGGTTTCCGGAGTATTTCCGATTTTTTTCTCTAATTTTAAAACATTTTATTTACCATTACTATTCCGGACTTTCCGGTCATTTTTCCGGTCATTTTCCGATCCATTTTATGACCTATATTCTTACCTCTCGCTTCCGGGCTTTCCGGAATATTTTTCCGATTTTTTCCGGTTTTTTTCCGGTTTTTATAGCATCTTTTTCACTGTTAATTTTTACCTTTCCCTCCGATGTCTTTCCTGACATTCCCTCCACATTCCTATCCCCTCTGGCCCAGTTCCTTTCCAAGACTTCCATGTCTTTCCTTTAGGAATTGACTTTGTGTTGTATTTTGGATCTCGTCACCCTTTCCCACTTAAACCCGTTGGTTTCCTGGGTTAAAGAAGACACTCCTTCCATTTCTTCACTTGTCATTTTCCTCAGCACTTCTCCACTAGTTTGCACTTTGTGTGACTGTGGAATCCCTTGGTATCCGGTACTTTTCCGATGCCTCCTGGCTTTCCTGCCATTCCAACTCCTCTCTGGCTTTATGCCACTCCTACAGCTTCATCTGAGCTGCTTGCTGGTGCCACAACCCTCCTACATACATTCCGCTCTATCCCGCATTTTTTCCTTCTCCAAATTCTTTCCAGTCCTTTTCCATGCCATTGCACATTTTTTCCTTTCCAAGTCTTTCCCTTTCTGACTTTTCCTGCGTCATTCCGCATTTTTTGATTTCCAGCTCTTCCTTTTTCCTTTCCAGGTCGTTCCACTCTCTTCCCAACTTTTTCCGGTTTATTCCGCATTTTCGCTTTCCGGCTCTTTCCTTTCACTTCCCAAGTCATTCCACGCTGTTCCAACCCCCTCCATTGCATTCCGCTTTTTTCCACTTTCCATAGCTTTCCACATCCTTTCCACTCCATTCCACAATTTTCTGACTCTTTCCAGTCCATTCCACATTTTTTGCTTTCCAGCTCTTCCTTTTTCCTCTCCATGTCGTTCCACTCCCTTCCTGACTTTTTCCGGTTTATTCCGCATTTTCGCTTTCCAGCTCTTTCCTTTCACTTCCCAAGTCATTCCACGCTGTTCCAACCCCCTCCATTGCATTCCGCTTTTTTTCCACTTTCCACATCTTTCCACATCCTTTCCACTCTATTCCACAATTTTCTGACTCTTTCCAGTCCATTCCGCATTTTTGCTTTCCTGCTCTTCCTGCTCTATTCCGCATTTCTTTTTCGACTTTCCAAGTCTTTCCACCCCATTCCACATTTTTACTTATAAATTTACTACAAGACCAATTCCTTGTATTTCCTAACATTTTCCTATGCCTCTCGCAGGCTCAAGGCCTAAGAGGAGGATACTGTAAACCCTATGCATTTTCCCATACTTTCCTACACCTCTCGAGGGCTCGAGGCCTAAGAGGAGGATACTGTAAGATCTATGCACTTCCCTATACTTCTTATACCTTTCCGATACTTTCCTATACTTCACTTTCCTGTACTTTCCAGTAGGGTCCTGTCTGGATCCTTTCCAGTAGGGTCCTTTCCAGATCCTTTCCAGTAGGATCCGATGACTTTCCAGTACAGTCTTACTTTCCATTACTTTCCTATCTCTTTCCGATCATTCCTTCATTTCCAATTCATCTCCAATCCTACTCCAACGTCTCCACTTCATATCCACAACTCCACTTTCCTTAGGAGGCGTTTCCCTTCACCTTTCCTTCTGTAGTTATATTACTCTTCATTTCTGATCCTTTCCTATCTTATTCCTACACTTCCCGAAGTAGTACTTAAGCTAGCACATTTGTAGTAGATAGCTTAAGTGCAAAATCGACATAGCTGGTCTCCTATCCTTTCCGATGGTTCCTTAGAGCTTCCTAGTCTTCCTGACTAGAATCCATACCTATATCTCTCTAAGCTCTTTCCTAACCAGATCCACCTGGAAACGTCGTCCTCTCCATCCAAGACCTCCATCCGGATCCTTGGTGTTTCCTAGCATTAAGGGCTCCGCATGGACTTGACAAGGATTTACGAAGGCTCAAGAACTTGAAGAAGCAACCATATCACTTACAGATAAGATTCTGTCCCAATATCATCAGTTTTTACCAGTTTTTGAAAAACGAACTTCAGAATGATTACCAAAACATGGCGAATGGGATCATGCTATCAAACTGAAACCAGACTTTGAACCTCGTCCCTGCAAAACAATTTCATTGATGAGAACTTGGAAAAGGAGTATATAAGACCATCAAAGTCTCCTATGGCAAGTCTTTTCTTCTTCATTAAAAAGAAAAATGGAAAGCTACACCCCATACAGGACTACCGAACATTGAACAAAGGGACCATAAAGAACAAATACCCTTTACCACTCATATCAGAGCTAGTAGAAAAACTCAAGGGAGCATGAGTCTTTTCAAAAATTGATCTTCAATGGGGATATAATAACATATGGATCAAAGAAGGAGATGAGTGGAAAGCAGCATTCAAGCCAAATAATAGGAGACTTTTTGAACCAATAGTGATGTTCTTCAGTCTTATGAACTCCCCTGCGACATTTCAGGCAATAATGATTACTCTTTTTAAGGACCTCATTGATTCAGGAAAAGTAGTTATCTATATGGATAACCTCTTGATCTTTACAGAAATGTTGGAAGAACATTGACAAATGGTCAAACAAGTGCTCACATGACTTCAGGAGAATGACCTTTATGCCAAACCAGAGAAATGTACCTTTGAAGCTAGCTCAGTAGAATTCCTAGGTCTCATTGTCTCTCATAATAATACATTGGCAATGGATCCTGTCAAAGTCAAAGGTGTTACTGAATGGTCAACACCACGAAATGTCAAAGATGTTCAGGATTTGGAAACTTCTATCGTTGTTTTATACATGACTTCTCTAAGGTCGCTCAACTGCTTTTCAATCTTATGAAGAAAGATGAATCTTGGAAACAGTCTGTCAATGCAGAGGAAGCCTTCCAGGCACTCAAAGATGCATTTACTTCTTCACCAGTCCTTTTAATGCCTGATCATTCTAAACCATATTGAGTAGAAGTAGATGCCTCTGATTATGCCATGGGAGGTATTCTATTGCAGAAAGGATCAGACAACAAATGGCATCCAGTCGCTTATCTATTCACAATAAAGAGTTGTTGGCAATCATACAGGCACTGGAGGCTTGGCTACATTACCTTGAAGGCACACCACATACTATTGAGATCCTCACTGACCACACCACCTCTCAGAAACTTAGCTGACGACAAGCAAGGATAGCTCTGTTTCTTACCAGATTCAGTTTCATCCTTATCCATAACCTGGGAGTCTTAATTGAAGTGATCCTCTTTCTCGAAGGGCAGATCATAAAGAGGGGGTTGAAGATGACAACAAGGATAGAGTGTGACTAGACCTCAAGTTCTTCAGAATTTGAGCTACAAGACCAGGGGCAGTGGTTGCAATTGGAGATGCCGAATTGAGAAGATGAATCAAAGAGTGTCCTAAAGTAGTCATGAGTGCTCTCGAAGTCATCTTAAACAATGGTCCATGCTCACTGGTCAGGAACTTACAGGGAATATTTTATTCTGAGGCAAAGTCTATGTCCCCTATGACCACCAATTATGTAGAGACATAGTCAAATGCATCACAATAGTCTCACTGTGGGACACCCAGGCCAGTTCAAGACCTATGAACTAGTTAGTAGAGAATTTTGGTGGCCTGGTATGTCAGTATTTGTTTGCAATTATGTCGAAGGATGTGCTACCTGTCAATTGACCAAGGCACAAAACCATCCAACACATGTACCATTAATCCCAAATGACGTCCCAGAACGACCCTTTGATACCATTACCATTGATTTTATTACAGATCTTCCAGAATGCGAAGGCTTCAATGCAATTCATGTAACAGTGGACCAGTCAACTAAAACAGTAGTTGTTTTGCCCTGCCAAAAAGATATTGATAGTGACAGTACTATTGATGTTTTGTTCAATAACACTTGGCGACGGTATGGTCTGTGGAACAAAATGATATCAGATTGAGGGTCATGAGAGGGATATACACTAAGTTAGGTATTACCTCAGCTCTGAGTATGTGTTAAGTCCGGGCAGATCCTAGCGTTAGGAAACACGTCAGACCCGAGCGGAAGTCTTGTTGGAGTTTAAGAAAGGATGAAGACAGAACCGGGCGGAACCGGTAGTCTTATGGAAATGAAGTATAGGGAAGACACGGAATGGAATCCGTTAAGATGGTACTTTGTTGTCTGAAGTCAGATGAAGTTATGAGACCAGCTAATTTGATTTTAGACTTAAGCTATCTACTACAAAGTTGCTAGCTTAAGTACTACTTCGGAAACTATCAGAATGAGTAGGAGTAAGATAGGAAAGGTTCGGAAATGAAGGAAAAGCACATGGTGTTATTGGAGATGGATGGAGTACTACGGATCGAAGTGGAAACAAAGTGGAAACAAAGTGGAACGGATTGGAGATGAAGTGGAATAGCTTTGGAGATTAGATACGAGCTATCCGGTAGTTATCTGAAATGAATCACGAGTTCCCAGATGGGATCCGTGTGTGGAGATTAATAGTGGAGCTCGGATATGAAATCGGAAATGAATGATCGGAAAGTGTTCGGAATGAAAGGGAACGAAGTTCGAAATAAAAGGAAAAGAAGTTCGGAATAGCATCGGATGCGATCGGAAAGATGTATGGAAGCATAGATATTACAGTATCCCCCTCTTAGGCCTCGAGCCCTCGAGAGGCATGGAAACGAATAGTAGTCCGTCGGAATGAAGTTGAAAGGACAATAGAAAAAAAAAATAGAAAAGGGGTGGACCCCGGAAAATGAACAATGGAATCGGAAACAAATGGAAACGATCGGGATTGTGAATGGTTTCTAAATTAAGGAATTTGTAACGAAATGAACAGGAAACAATAAGGATGGTCCGTGCACGTATTCGAAAACGTATAAAAAGGGAGATGTCTTCGGAAGCAGAGCAAAACCAACTTCACCATTATCAATGTCTTCTACCACTTCCTACGTTCCCCTCGATGTTTCCAAGCTCCTGACGGAGTATATGACCGAATGGACAATGTCCAATGCGAAACCTCCGGCTCCTGTGCATCCCGACCCTTTGGTGGAGAAAGTGATTGAAGATGGTATGAGGGTGACGGAAAAACATCGGGTCCGTCAGGAGAACAAGAATGGTATGTGACCGGTTTTGAATTGGGTTTTCCCCGGATGCTAACGGAATCAACTTTAGCTCGACAAACATATGAAGCTCTGATGGAGGAATATGAGGCTGCGGAGGAGTTGATGGAGTTGTGGTTGGAGCAGCGGAAAGACGTGGAAAACACGAAGAAGGAGGAATTGGAAGCTGAGGAGAGGAAACGGCTGGAGGAATAGATAAGGAAGGAGGAGGAGCGAACGGAACGGACGGGACGGGGTCCAGAGGTAGAGATGGAGTATTCCGATGCGGGCCCGTCGGAGAAGGCGAAAGGAAAGAGAAAAGCGAATTCCGGACTGAGTAGTCCTCGTGCGGCTCGGAGGCGACGTAGGGATGAGGGATCTGGGGATGAAGACTCAGAGAGTGAGGAAGAGGTTGAGGTGGAGAAGGGAGAGGCCTATGCCGAGGTACGTTTGTTTTTTCCGTTTTTTCTTTACCTTCGGATTTTGACCTTGATTTTATAGCGGTGTTCCCGGTGTACCCGAAACGGTTCGGAGTGCACATCCCAAGGTAACGGGAAACGTGCTTGCGAGTCCTGCGCGGCATCACACGTGGGTTGTAGCTTCACCAGTCGGAAAGCCGTCATTCCCGACGTTTCTACCCTTTGTGCCATACAGTTGGCCCAACTCCGTCGCATGATCCATATAGGGAATGTTCTGGAAGCGATGGCAGAATCATCGAACATCCCGCTTCCCAAGATGGAGGATGAGGAGTGGACGGGAATGGAGGCAAGGTTGTTGGACATGCCAGATTCGCTCGGAAAGCCAAAGAAGAAAGGCAAAAGGAAGAAACCGAGATCAAAAGCAGTGGTAGAGGAAGATTAGGGAAAGGGACGGATGCGCGCCGGACACGATGGACATGAACAATTGTATATAGATTTTTTTGTAATGGATACTCGACCGGACCTGGATGGGCAAAAAATTTTCTTGGAACAAATTTCGAGTGAAGTTAAGATGCGATCGGGATAGAAGGAAAAAATGAGAAAATATAGAATAAATTGAAATTAGTGGAGAGCGCTGGAAGGGACAGTAAATGTCGGAACGATAAGGATTAAGATGAAATTGGAAGAGGACCGGGTTTGTTCGGATTTTTCTGATGATACTCGTCTATAGCTTCTTCGGCTGTTAGCTCGTCCGCGGGGAGCCAGGAAAATTCTTCGTCGGTGCCTTCGTAACCAGACCACTGTACCAAATATAATAGAGGACATTTCTGACAGCGCCGATCGATTTTCGAGTCTAAGATTTCGGTGATTTCATATTCAAGTTCACCTTCAATCTCGACTGGAGCGGGCACATCTGGGATACGATTCGGAATCGTGTTCGGGACAGCGGGTTCTAGTTGGGACACATGGAAGACAGGGTGGATTCCATGGAGATAGTCGGGGAGCTTTATGGCATAGGAAAGAGAGCTGGGGCGAGAGAGAACTTTAAATGGACCAAGGAATTTCTCGGAAAACTTCGGAGTGGGTCTTGTAGTTTTTATGTGTTTTGCGGACACAAAAACCTCGGAACCGATAGGGATTTCTGGTAAATCTAGACGGCGTTTGTCGGCCTGTACTTTGTAACGTTTCTGAGCTTCCCGAATCTCATCCCGAAGGAAACCGTGAAGTTCCTCGAGATTGACAATGAAATGTCGGGCGCGCTCGGAAGCGAGATTGTAGTCAGGATGAACCATTAAGTTTGGGTGAAACCCTTTATTTGCGAAGAAGGGTGTGATTCCGGTGGAAGCGTTTGGAGCATTGTTGTAAGTGAACTCAGCGATGGGGAGTAGGGAAGACCAATTATCCTGTTGGTAAGAACAATAAATTCGGATGTACTGCTCGAGTGTCTGATTGGTGCGCTCAGTTTGTCCGTTGGCCTCCGGGTGATAACCCGAAGTGAAATGAAGTTCCATATTCAAAGCTTTTCCTAAGGATCGGAAAAAATGGGAAACGAATTCGGAACCACGGTCGGAAGTGACATGGTTAGGAACACCATGCTTAGAAAAAACATGAATAACAAATAATTCCGCGAGCTGTTCCGATGTAATGGTATCATGAGTTGGAATGAAGATTCCTTGTTTGGATGCGCGATCCACAATTACCAGGATTGCTGTGTATCCGTTGGAATCCGGTAGTTGTTCGATAAAATCCATGGGATCGAGTCCCACGGACAGACCAGCACGGGAAGTGGTTTTAGGAGACCATAAGGTCGATGTCGACGAGGCTTGTTACGACCACAAACCGTACAGGATGCGACATAATCCCGAACGAATTCTCGGACCTTTGGCCATGTATAGTGGCATCGGATAAGGTCAAGTGTCTGGTTTTGTCCGAAGTGTCCTGCTAGGGAATGGTCGTGGTGTTGTCGCAAAACTTGAAGTCTAAGGTCGGAAGCACCAGGAACGAATATCCTATCGTCCAAGCGTAATAACCCGGAATCATCGAGTTTCCATTGGGATGATGAGGAATCCTTAGCTAGTTTGAGACCGGCTTGTGATTCCGGATCGGAAGTGTAGGATTCTCGGATTGTAGAATGGAGTTTCTCAATATCCATGATAATGGATGCACAGAGTGCGGGTCCTTCGAGGAAAGAGGCTCGGAGCGATTCGGAAAGTTGTTCTTGGGTAAAGACTGGGCGGAAATTCTGCGGATTAACCTTGGCGTAATCGCTATCCCCCTCTTTTGGGTAGACATCCCATTGTCTAGTGAGTGAATCGGGTTTTGCACCTAATTTACCCGGTCGGAACCGGATAATGAGATTGAAGGCGGAAAGATACTCGGACCATCGGACTTGTCGTCGTGTTAGAATTTTGGTGGTTGAAAAATATTCCAAATTCTTGTGATCAGTAACGACATCGATAGGGGATCCGGAACCTTCCAAATAATGTCGCCAGATTCGGAAAGCTTCAAAAATGGCAAGCAATTCCTTGTCGTGAACATCGTAATTGAGTTCGGCAGATTGTAAGGTGCGTGAATGGAATGTGATGGAATGAATCTCTCCGGAATCGTACTGGAGAGAGAGGATTGCGGCGATAGCGTAGTCGGAAGCGTCGGTTTCGACGATGATCTTTTGGTTTGGAACCCAATGACCAAGGATCGGAGCAGAAGTAAAAGCGTGCTTAAGGTAATCGAAAGATTCCTGGCATGCCTGCGTCCATTTCCACTGGATGGCTTTTCGGGTGAGACGGGTTAAGGGTACGACGATATCCGAATAATTGAAGATGAAGCGTCTGTAAAAATTACAGAAGCCTAGGAAAGATTGTATATCCCGGACCTTCTGAGGAACGGGCCATTCCAGGATAGTTCGGATTTTGGAAGGATCCATCGTTAACCCTTCGGGGGAGAGAATGTAACCTAGATACTCCACAGTATCAACGGAAAAGAAACATTTTTCGGGATTGACAAAGAGTCCGTGCTCTCGGAGTCGATGGAATACTTCGCGAACATGCTTCTGATGGTCTTCCTCATTGTCGGAATAGATCAGGATGTCGTCGAGATAAACGATGACGGTGACGTCGAGGAGATCCTTGAGGATGTCGTTGATAAATCGTTGAAAGGCGGCGGGAGCATTGCTAAGACCAAAAGGCATCACTTTCCATTCGAAGGATCCGTAACGGGTCCGGAAAGCGGTTTTCCATTCATCCCCCTCGGCGATGCGGACCAAGTGGTAAGCATGACGGAGATCCAACTTGGTATAAATTTTCGCGCGCTCGGGGAGTGTCTAAAAGCTCAGAAATAAGTGGAAGCGGATACCTATCCTTCTTCGTGATGGCATTGAGGCCACGAAAGTCAACGCAAAGCCGAAGCTCTCCGTTTTTCTTCTTCACAAAGAGGACCGGAGCTGCGAAGGGCGAGGATGAAGGTTTAATAAAACCTATAGTCAGATGTTTATCGATAAATTTTCGTAATTCTCCTAATTCCCTGTCGGATACAGGATAAATCCGGGCAATCGGCAGAGCCGCACCTTTGACAAGGTCAATTTTGAGGTCGTAGGGGCAATGCGGAGCCAGTTTATCCGAAAGCTTTTCATCAAACACATCGGAATAGTCAGCTAAATATTCGGGAGCCTTTGGAGAAGATGGGGTTTCCGAATTTGAGGCTTTCGCATGAACCTCAGCATCCGAAGTTAACTGGAGCGCCATTGGTTCAAGCTGATCCTGTTTGCAACAGCGCAGGAAAGCTGCTGCTCCGATGATGCTAATGCGGGTGTCGTCACGGAAGATGCCATTTGTGAGATGGAAGGATAGGAATAGATGGGTTCGTACGGCCATGATGTTTTAGAACGAATGGGTGGCGTTTCAGCCGGAAGCGGTGTGGAAACCGGAGAATCCGGGTCAGCCTCAGAAGGCGACACACAGGGTTCAGAGCTTGGGGTGACAGCAACCAGTTTGGGGTCACGGAAATCGATGTTTCCTTTTACCCAGTCAACCGACGGGTTGTAGCGGGAAAGGAAACTATATCCGAGGACTCCCTTACAAGTTGAGTCGAGATTAGTGACGTAGAAGTCAAGAGGAATTCGTTCCCCCTTCGGAAAGTAAACGGAAAGACGGCATACTTTATTCAGGGTGCAAGGTACGGAACCATCAAGTAAGCATAGATGAACGGGAGGAATGGAAAGGGTAGGTAGGGAATGTTCGGAAACGTAAGTAAAGTCGATAAAACAATCTGAGGAACCAGAATCCAAAAGCGATGGAAACGAAATGGAAAGTTCGGATTTAGTATATGAGGGAATAGAAAGTGGAATGACTAAGGATTTAATGGAAAGAGCGGCGGCATTGAGAGTAACCTCCTGATTGGCATGATCCCGGTCAACGCAACTCCGACCTCGTGCCGAGGCATCAGAGTCGCTGACTATTTTGGGGACTGCATGGAAGCAGTGCCAGTCACGGAAGTACTACCGGACGAGGTGTTTTCCGTGTTTGCGGCTCAGCCGCGAGCTTCATTCGCCGCCTTCCGCTTATTACAGTCATCCGTCGAATGCTTCCCGCCACAGAACATACAGAGATTGTTCTTCTTGCGGCGCTCCCTTTCGTCCTGGGATAGCTTTTCTGTCCTTTCCGAGCTTTGTTAGCCCAGGGTTTCTTCTGACCGGAAGGGAACGAAGACGACGAGGATGAATTAGAGTTGGAATTATAATTGGAATTGGAGGAATTGGAGGAATTTCCGGATTTCCCACCTTTACCGGAGTTTGAGGACTTTCCGGAGCCGGATCCAGAACTATTACCTCCCGAGCCTTTCCCCCCGGAATTCCCTTTTCCTCCGCTCCCTTCTTCCCGTTTCTTTTCAGTTTGGCGACGCCAGTAACGGGAATCGATTCGGAGAACCTGGGATTTGAGACGGGGAAGGTTCGTTTCCTCATAGACTAGGGCAAGGGCATCCTTGATTCGCGGAGCCAAACCCTTTCGGAAAAAGTGTCGCAAAGAATTCTCATCCCAAGCGACCTGCGAAGCAAGTTGTTGGAACTTGACGCAGTATTTCGCGCCCGATCGGAATCCTTCATGAATAGGGCCTCCAATCGGTCCTCAGCATCTCCGACCTCATCGAAGACCCCGAAGTTATCCTTCAGCTCCTTGACGAAAATACCAAAGTCAAGGGTCCACGGAGCGGGTTCCTCGGGATCCGGGTTGAGGATTTCCGGTTCAAAGAATTCGAGTGCGGTGCCGGAGAGATAGGAAAGAGTGAAACTGATTTTTGCGGCATCAGTCGCGTATGCCTTTGGACGGTTCTGGAGATTGATCTGGATCTGGATCAGGAACGGACGGAGCTTCTTCGGATCCGATCCATCGAAAACGTCGGGTTTCTTCACTTCCGTCTTTTCACTGTGACCAGGTGTAACTTTTCCGATGATCTCATTGAAATTTTGGAGAGCGGTAATGAACTGCCTCCTTTCTTCGTCATCATCGCTGTTGCTGTCGGAACCGTCGGAACCACCATCTCCCGGAGGTCCATCATCCGGTGGTCCTCCGCCACCGTCGTCAGATCCGCCTCCTCCACCACCCTGATGTTGTTCATTGTCGTCCCCGTCATCTCCCTGACCATAATGCTGGCCCGGTGGGGACCACGGCCGTCATCGGGATTGGCGGGTGCACGCGAGGGTCCTGCTCGAGAGGATCCTTGAGTTTGCTGTTGGACATATGAACGACTTTGGGTTTGTGTAAGGGTTCCGGAGTCTCCTGGCTCCGGGCCGTCCCAGCTATCGAGGAATTCCTTAAACGGACTCGTGTGGGGTTTGGTTGGGCTCGGGTGCGTGAAAATGCTGCCGGAGCGTCTGTGTTGGCGAATTTGAACGTTACGGAAGAGGTTGGAATAATAAGCGTTTTTGAATGGAGTCACTGGAACCGTAAGGTTCGGTGTCGGGGAAGGAGTTCGTGGTTGAGAACGTTGGGACATTGTAGACAACAAGAGATAAGTCTAAAATACTGTTAAGTCCGGGCGGATCCTAGCGTTAGGAAACATGTCGGACCCGAGCGGAAGTCTTGTTGGAGTTTTAGGAAAGGATGAAGACGGACCCGGGCGGAACCGGTAGTCTCTGGAAATGAAGTATAGGGAAGACACGGAATGGAATCCGTTAGGATGATACTTTGTTGTCTGAAGTCGAATGAAGTTAGGAGACCAGCTAATTCGATTTTAGACTTAAGCTATCTACTACAAAGTTGCTAGCTTAAGTACTACTTCGGAAACTATCGGAATGAATAGGAGTAAGATAGGAATGGTTCGGAAATGAAGGAAAAGCACATGGTGCTATTGGAGATGGATGGAGCACTGCGGAACGAAGTGGAAACAAAGTGGAAACAAAGTGGAACGGATTGGAGATGAAGTGGAGTAGCTTTGGAGATTAGATACGAGCTATCCGGTAGTTATCCGAAATGAATCATGAGTTCCCGGATGGGATCCGTGTGTGGAGATTAATAGTGGAGCTCGGATATGAAATTGGAAATGAATGATCGGAAAGTGTTCGGGATGGAAGGGAATGAAGTTCGAAATAAAAGGAAAAGAAGTTCGGAAAAGAATCGGATACAATCGGAAGGATATACGGAAGCATAGATATTACAGGGTCTGGAAGAGCTTGGGGAGCGACGAGGAGATCTTGAGCGTGAGTCAGAGTGACGGTGGCAAGAAAAAGTTGGAGAACGTGAGAGTGAACAGTCATTGTATCAACGCATTTGATGTGTTTGACATGTTTGATGCATCTGGTGAGAGTGAGAATGAGATGATGAGTGGGACCTTGAGGCTTGGGAACGGTCTTGAGAGTGGCCATATGAATGCGGCATGTCAAATAAAGGGAGGGAAGGGAAGGGAAGGAAGGAATGTGGTCGACTTTTAAGAAGTCTTGCATTGTTTGGCGACACCTTCACAACTTGTTTGTTGATGACATCATCTTCAACAAATTTTCCTTCAAGTCCACATACACCTACCTCAACGCCTTGCCTCTCTTCTTCATGAGCCTCAAATGCATATGTGGCAAAGAGTTCGATGAAGACATATGCCTTGCACATCACCAGGCCTGGTGCAAGAAGTGGAAAGGAGGACAACTCACCAAAACTCTTGCAAAAAAGGCAAAGCAGATGGAGGCACCCAATTTGAAGGCAAATGGAAATGACAAGGCTGTAGGGAAAGGAGTGGTTGCATTTGTGAGTTGTTTTAAGCCTTTCTACTCACTATATGCTGCTGCAAGCTCGTCCCATACAACTATCTCAACTTCTTCGAAAACCCCAATTCCCATTCAAGTTCCTGACAATGAGCCTGCTCCTATGGATGCTCCAGATGATTGGGAGGTGCATTCTATGTTCAGCTTGCTGTCAGATACCCCTCAAGTTCTGCCACCCTTAGACTTTGCCAACAATATATCCAATGACATACCCAATGACAACTCTATACCTTTCTCCACAACCAATACCTTTAAAGACGAGTTTAGCGATGATTCTATATGTGCTGAATACAGCGATATTACCTTTACCCCACTACACATTTTGTGTGATACTCTTGACATTGTTAAACATATGCAAGTCACTGACATTAGAGGTCGGCGACTTACATCTCACAGCTAAATCCAGACATCGGCACCATCAGCAGGATGGAATTGACCCCAAAAACATCATTGAAGGCATACACAGTCGCAGACTGCCCCCTCGTCTTGACAACTTCAACCTAACTTCTGAGGTGGTTCCTGAGGAATCCCCCTTGTCTATTGAAACCAATACTCCTAATCCTCCTCCTACATTCCCTCCCACCTCATCCACGAGTCATACATCACAAGGCATGTTGCCTTTAGAACCGCCATTTGGAAAATCAAGACCTTCCCAGACAAATTCAGACTCTATCACATGTTCAATGCCTATCCTTCACATGACCCTGATTCCTCTCTCACTGTCTTTCTATGTGCTGAATCCAATATACTTGCCAATTCTGATGAGAAGCAAACTTGCAGATATGACCATGGACTTGGAAACTTACAGCCTCCATCATTTCATACTTTTCTCAACAAGGAAGAATTCAGGCTTATGGAGTGGTTTTACATGTCAGGTTCATTATTGGCTCTTCATCTCAATGTCCTCATCAAAGTCCTAAAGGACAATTTTGACATTTCGAAGATTCCTGACAATTTCGATGTAAACCAGGTCAACAGATGCATTGATGAGTACATCACCAGTATGCAAATTCCTTCACCCTCATCATCATCATCAAAAAACTCCAATGTTGACCCTGAATGTCCCCCACATCTCAAATATGGGTGGAAAAGTTCTAGTGTCTCAATCTCATTGTCTTGTAAAGGTGTCCAATATGCATCTGAGGCTGATGCACCCACTTTTGAAGTAAAGAACATATGGCATTGTGATATTGTCAATGTCATAGCTTCGGAGGTGCAGAGTTCATCATTCGTAGACCATCACCTACGTCCTTACACCCTCATGTGGAATCCTGGTGATGGAGAGCCAGATCAATGAGTTTATGGGGAGGCTTATACATCAAACCATGCATTGGAGATCGAGCAGGAGATTTTCACTTCCATTCCACCACCATCCAATCCTGAAATCGAATCCGTTTCCCTCTACGTCATGCTATGGTCAGATTCAACACATCTTGCTGAATTCAGCTCAGCCTCACTATGGCCAATATATCTCTTTTTTGGCAACATCTCAAAGTATATTTGGGGTTCACTGTCAAAATCATACTGCTCATCACATAGCTTATATTCGTGAGGTGAGTTTCATTTTTGATGCATGTATGACTTATGACTAAATTGGCATATCACAGCTTCCAAAAAAGCTCAGGGAGCACTATCAGACAGTCTACAACGGTCAAGAAATCTCATCTGAGTTGTGGACACATCTTAAGCATGACTTGATACAAGCTATCTGGTCTTTACTACTTAACCAATGTGTCAAAAATGCATACAAGTCTGGCGTCATCCTCAAGTGTTCCGATGACAAGATGAGCCGTTTTTTCCTGCACTGGTTTATATATTCAAAGGACTATCCAGAGAAGTAAGTCATTGCTCTAAAGTTCATTATTCATGCTGATGCGATTCTCAGATGTCTCATGGCCTGCACAAAGAACTGGGGATTATGTCTGTGTCCACGATGCCTCATCAAGCAGTATGAAGTCCATGAGATGGGCACCAAAGTGGATATGGATAGACAGATGGAAAAGCAAGTCAACAGTCCAGAGTTATGAGGCAAAGTTGTCACTGCTCATCAGGAACTGTTAATGAATGGGAAGTCAATTACCAGCAAGAATGTGTGCAATCTGATGGATCCAGAATCATTGATCCCCACTCTTGTGAGTGCACTATTTTCAATTCAGTCATTGCTTTAACAGACTTAGCAGACCAGAATGCATTTTCAGAAGCATTTTTTGAGTTTGGTTTCCAATGTTTCAAGATGGAGACCAACCATACTTGTCATGAGTTTGATATCGGGGAATTTCAACAAGTCTTCATTCATCTCGTTCGGATTTTAGAAGCTGCTAAGGGTAACTCGAGGGCCACAGTAGACCAGAGGTATATTCCTTATTCTTAAGTATCCCTTCAGAGACTTACAAAGAGATTACAGGTATAGAGACATGCCAATGTTTGGCACCAGTAGCATTCATAAATTCCCAGAAGAGGCTACAGCTATGAAGAAACTTGCCACATGGAATTACAAGGATTTCCTACAGGTGAGTGACTCATAATTGATGGAATCTCCAACGGTGGCTGACTCATGTGTAGTGTGCTATCCCATGCTTTGATTCTCTCCTAGCACCATTCCATGATGAGGTCATCAAGGACTTGTTATGGGACCTTCTCGTCTTCCAAGGGTATGCAAAACTACAGATGCACACCGACTCAACAGTCGCCTCTTTGGCTATGGCCACATAAAGACTGGGACATAGCCTTCAGAGATTTGCAGAGGTGACATGTAGCTCATTCAATACCAAGGAGTTATCTGAAGAGGCTGCTGCTTGTATTCGTCATGCTGAGAATGCCATAAAGAAATGTGCTACCACTAATGAAGCCGATGCTCCAACGCAAAAACCTAAAGTACTTGCATCAAAGACACTCCTGAAGCAACACTACAATCTCAATACACCAAAGCTGCATGCTTTGGGATACTATGCCAATGACATTCCTGAGTTTGGAACCACTGACTCACATACAACACTCATTGTGAGTAGTATTTATGTCACTTTTTTCATTATAACTGACTGTCATTGGTAGGGCAAAATGGAGCATGGTCATAATAAAAATCTATACCAGCACACTTCAAAGTCTGAGTTTGAAGGCCAGATAGGCAATCTCACTGCACAAGAATGAGTGATCTTTGATATTGCTGAGCAAAACAAGCTCACTCCTTTGGCACAACTTATGCCCGCTTCCCAATCCACTGAACCCACTAATCTGGAGGAGAATGGGTTTAACCCAGCTTCACCATTCTGGATTGGCATATCTGAAAAGGAGAAAGTCGATTTGGACATTCTGCTTTCTGAGAACCAACAGGATCCTGCATTCAAGGTGAGCTATATTGGTCAACTTTTTGATTCTACATTTGATCTCGTACTTGAAGGACTTTCTCTGAAAACTTAAAGACCATCTTCTTGGATGGCTGCTCAACACTGATGACTGCATTGAGTATTCTGAGGAGGACCATCGATCAATCATTCTAGAGAATGACACCCTCTTTTCCCATCAGACAGCACATTTCAACTATACATCCTATGACCTCCAGTGATGTTGCGATACAATCAATCCTTGTACACATCCCCATATCTTGACACTCTCTGGTGAGAGAGAACACCCTTATCAGTATGCTCACATTATCAACATTTTTCATGTTTATGCCCACCATCATGGACCAAAGTCATCAAATGATAGGCATATTCACAAGTTTTACATCCTTTTTATCTGCTGGTTTGACTTCAATTCTGAATCTCCCTGGGGCTTTGAAGTAAAACATCTCCCTCATGTTTATTTCCCACATAGCAGCACACCAGATGCTTTTGGCTTCTTGGATCCTGCACACGTTATATGTGGTGTCCATCTTATGCCTGTCTACGCATCTGTACAAAGTGGCACACTACTTCTACCAAACTCAAAAGCATGGCAAATGGAATCAGGAGAAGAAGGCAAGACTGAAACCTTGGACTGGAATGAGTACTATGTCAGAATGTGAGTAAATTTGGTCTCTTTCATCAAATTTTACTTACTGTATGATAGTGCCACAGATCAGGATATGTTCATGCATTTCCAAGGTGGCGCTGTAGGTCATAAATCAACCCAAAATTTTACAAGGGGCTTGGAGAAGGAGGCAATTGCTGCTGAGCAGAGACTGGACCAAGCACTGGACACTGGGGTGATCTTTGGTTTACCTGAATGGGAGTTTGATGATGAGGTAGAGTCAGATCAGGAGTTGGACATCAATGTGGAAGAGGATGACGACCGAGTACAGGCTTGTTTGGATGAGGAAATGTTTATTGAGGATTCTGAGGGCAAGGAAAATAGTACAGTGTAGTACTATCTGTATCTTTGAATAGGATTGAACGGGCAAGATCATTTCCACATAATTTCAACTGGGTCAACTTTCTCATGTGCATTACTTGTATGTATACCCAATATGTATCTTGATGGCATTGCTATAACCCTAGTAGATACATCATGGAATACAATGGATATATGTATCAATACTGGAACGGTCTGGACTATTAATCCAATCATGGAATAAGATGGCAATCAACCCTGATACTGGAATATACTGGCCACCATAATCCATCATTGATATGGATGGCATACTCTGTCAATTATGGGATGCATGGCCACCAAATCAATAATGGATTGAAGTGACCACTGCAATCTATGTTGGCAACAAGATGTTACAAGGCTGAATGAAATGAGGCTGAGTTCTTTACACTCCGTTTCTGCATGTGACAGTGCATATTCATCCCATCTCCTCCCATGCTGTTGTTTCCAGTTTCCTCCTTGCCAATATCCACACTAATTATCTTGGCGGCGTGTCATTGAGGGGTTCAAGACAAGGATTATAGGAGAATCACCCTGGGTATAATTTGCATGAAATGAATGAGGCGAGGCTCAGTAGTGCCATACATAAAGTAAATATTGTAGTATATGGAAACAAGAAGATGAAAATGGGAGAGGAGGATGGGTAGCTCGAGAAATAGCTAGTGCTGCTAGACTCGTAAGTAAGAGTGAAAAAATGAAGTGATATATGATGCGTACCTGAGAGACTTGTGAATAGTAAGACTGAAAAGATGAAGAATGAATAGGACAAGTCTCTCGGGGACATAAGTATGGGAATACTCGAAACAGGAGAAAGAAACGTGTATGTGATGGAACTATGGCATTTTCCTATCTATCTTCGAATTACTCTTACTTGCATTGATTAGATTACATCTTCTATGAAATTCTCTTTAATTCTTTTGACTCACAGGTAATGAATATTCTTTGATCTCCTAGAAGATTCTCTTATATTCCACAAGCACTCATAGTACTATAGATACCAAGCCACATTGTATTAGAGAGAACCTAAATCACTACTTTGTCTACCAACTTACCTTCTACCTGAAGTGAGAATTCTTGAGTGGCTATGCAACGCTTTGCACTTGTCAACCTCCTCAACCCTCAGATACTTATTAGCTGTCTTGGCACTACAAGTATTCGAGATTATGAAGTATTGATCTATTAAGGTTACTACAGAGTTACATCAAACCTATGCAATCTACAAAATCTAGCCCTACTCTTTTACAGCATATGAAGATAAATTAGAAACATGCGGAAGGAAATCAGAGACATGTACAAGAACTCGAGACAAAACAAATTACTGAGACAAAGAGAGAAAGGATATGTGTGTGGGGAATGTGCAATGGACAGCCCTGGGGTCCTGTGCGAGAGGTACGGGCCACGGAGGCATACAAGATAACCGTGGACAGCCCTGAGGTCCTGCCCGAGGGGTAAGTGATAGGGATGGATGAAATCCAAGGTGGCACTTACAGCAATGATTAGATCTTTATAAAGTATTTCTAGGTTGTTACTGCCTAGAAATTGCCACCATCAACCTCTAGACAATTTCTCGGACTTACCTGGGTTCAAAGAGTTTTCTATTTAGGTTTATATCTTCCGTCTCAGCGCTGTCCAGCCTCATACGAGCCACGCCTCAGCACTGGCCCACACCCCCTTCATCCATCTCTACGCCATGATTTCTTACATTGCCATGCTATCCCATGTCTGGCCATGAATGTGCAGATTAGGTGATGCTGAGGGAAGGTAACACATCTAAAGCTCGTCTTGCTGGCTGGTGGGGCCTGTGTCATCATCAACCTTGACGGAGGGAAGTTATGAGGCCTTTAGGCTGAGTTAACTTAGGTTGACCTCGAAAATGTTCCCAGGGGTTCAGTCTCCCACCCCTTTTCATCCGGTCTCTACCTTCCCGACAACCGAAATGTGTCTAGACTCGGTCTGGACTGGGTCCAATGACCGCTGGTGACGTCGACAACCACGACATCATGCTAGCGTGTCAAGTGTGTCAACTCGTCTTGCTTGCAGCTCATCATGTTTCCCCCCACCTCAAATCCCTCTAAAAGCAAACCAGATCCAATGGGGAAAGTATATATATTGGTCAACAAGGACCTCAACCACTGGGAACTGTCGCTTTTGAAGAGATACTTAGAAGGAAAGGCCAGAGAGAAACTGAAACCTTTTTCTATGTATGTCTACATTGCGCCTACATAAGTGTACTGACTCACCTATCTTCACAGGTGCATTCAACTACACCCATAGTTCCGTCAGTACCTTCTCGACTCACCATGCCAACCTTGCAACCCTCCGCTGCCTGCGCATCGTTGCACGCATGCTCGACCCTACCAACACCCGTTCCCTCTCTACTAGGCATCTGGTACCCCTCTCCCACTCTCATTGCTCCTCTCTGTCTCCAAAGTATCTTTGTTCAAGACGGCTTACTCGCCCCAACGCGTTCTGGTCTTCACCTGAGTCAGGCGTTGCCGTTGGTGTTGACGTTGGTTTCTCATGCCTTTATGTGATGGGTGACTTGGTGGTTAGATTGGGCTTTGCGCTCTTCACTGCGTAATTGTCGTGTTGACATGAAGCTAGAGTTGAGTTGGATTTAGCTGTTGCGTTGGGTGTCTGGCAGCGCATTGATGATCTTTGGATGTTAGTTTCGATTTTTTCCTCCTTAGCACATACATACTTAAGCTTATTTCACTCATACTACTTTGTAAGTAGCTGCTATGTAGTCAATACAAGAGTGAAATTTTGGTATGATCTTGTTGAGGAGGGCCTCGTACCTTGCCATGCGAAGCAGTGGCATCTTTCCCCAGTATGGATGACGCGATGACATGTCAGTTGAGCGTCTCAGTCATTTCGGTCATTTCGGTCATTTCGGAGCGCTGAAGTGGCGTGTGAAACTTAGAACCCGTGGAAACATTTGCTACTCAATTGCGAGCGAGGTCGACATAAGTTAAACTCGGCCTAAAGGGCCTCGTCATATTCTCCAAAACCTTCTTCGTCGCTCCGTTACGAAGGGCTTGGGGGATATTTGATCTGACCTGGGATTTGATGGGCTTGAGATGTTACGAGAGACACTTTGGGATTTGGTGGGTATTGTTGGGATTTAGTGCATTTCTCCGTTTGGACTCTTATGGATAAATATGAACACTTGATACTGGTTATAGTTGGCTAATACACGATGTAAGAAATACTGAACACAGTACTAGTAGTAGTAGCAGTTGTGTTAGTGGGGTTTAGTGGGACTAGCCCGGGAGTGGGAATTAAAAACGCGCAGCATTGCTAAGTTCACCCATGGATTTTTATATGAGCCTATCTACCATTCAACCAACGATTTTATATAATTCCCGTGTAATAGCAGAATCAGGTTGTCAGTTTTCACCTCAGACCACATGTTGTGGCTTGACATCGTAGTGTCAATCCTTGTCCTCAGAAATGTGAAGGCTTGGAAGACTGGCACTTCCATGCAAGGCGACCGATGGACCACTTCCAGCAAAGCCTCCGTTGCGGCGGATGTGGATTGGAAGCGAGCTGTTAGTTGCACCCTGTCGGCCAGAAGCAGTCTGGAACGAGCTAATGTGGAAGGACTGATAGTTGGAAGTTCCATCTGGCGAAATGAGACCGAACTTGATCTTCCGGTACACTGTGCATGCCATGGAGTTGACGACTGCCGACAACGGGAGGATGCCTATGGCGTGATCGGAGACTGGGAGATTGGAGAGTTTGAAGAGGATAAGGAAGACAATGTTTCCGCTAAGTGCGACCCTGGAAAATTTGGTCATTTATTTAGCCTTGAGTCACAAAATGGAACAGAACAGACGTACAGATAGTAATGCTGGCCACCTTGAAGAAGATTCCTCGATAGCTTTGGCAAAAATCTTCGCCCAAAGAATGTCTTCAACTGTGCAGAGAAATTCTCTTCAATCAGAGAATTCACCAGGATTCGATAAGTGATTGCGAAAAATACGGCACTATCGTTGATCATCAATGTGGTTGCCATTGCTACGGTGTAATCTTCGACTCCAAGGAGGATGCATGCGCGAGTAGTGCCAATATGAGCACTACTGGTTCCAAATGGGATTGTCAATACTCCTCCAACAGTACCCAGCCATAGCAGGGTAAACACAGCAATCACCAGCTTGTCTTTATTCCATACCGCAACGACACGGAGCAAGAAGAGCAGGGAAGTGAAAGAAGTTGACAGCACAACGAAGATACCGAACGCCACTTGAAGAGCCTGACAGTTGGGAACATCACCAACTATAATTTTTAAAATGAGATTTACTGGTGCTGAACAACATAATAACCTATGGGAAGCTTACCTGAGAAGATAAAGGTGATAAGGATAAATGCGAGAGTCGCGATCCTGCCGAAAATGATTATTGCCATGAACAAGGAATATTTCTCATGGTGGCATTGTACGCACCTCGACAAATAGTAGATTATAGTGGGTAATCGGATTCTGTGCTTGAAGAGCAACTGATAATCACTCCCGAGATTAATCGCGCAGTCCCAGATGTAACCCTGAGCATTTTGTCAAACATTGACGAGCTTTGAACATGATTGTGACTTACACCAAGAGTGACAGCACAGAGGTACCTGGCTACCTCGAACTGATTGGCGATGTCCGGGGGCAGGAACGCAAGTGGCGTGAAAGGATTAGGGAGAGGAGTTGTCTCGTTTGACATTGTGGGTTGCTGGGTTGATAAAGTGACAGCTACGTCTTGTTGGAGTCCAAGCTTTAAGCTTACCAGGAAGCTTATACGATCTGGGACGGGTACTGATACGGCAATATTACGATTCAATACTGCATACGGGTCTTTTCACCGGGAGATGTCCAGGATTCTAAGTAGAAATGTCACTTTTTGCCAGGCTTTACAGAACTGTTATCTGATGCTTGTACACTCAAAGACTTGTCCAGTTCGTCTATGGTTGCTTGAAGCATTCTTATGTAATAACGCCGTGGCGGCGCAAGCGGGGCGCGTTTACTCTCAGACTTAGAAGTCCAAGCTCTAAATTTACTAAGAATCTGCGAGCTCTTGATCCACTAGGTTTTACGGGTCCAGTACTAGTATAGTGTACCCGTCTTCGTACTTGTACGGGTCATCTGGAAGCTTGTACAACACGGGACGGGTACTGAAGTAGTACTAATACGGCAGTATCATTACGGTTCAATACAGCATACGGATCTTTTTTACCGGGAGATGTCCAGGGTTCTAAGTAGAAATGGCTTCTTGAGACTCAACGACCACGACGACCACGACGATGACAGTGCCTGTGGTGGTGTCACTTCCGGTTCACTGCTCCCCAACTGCTCCCTCGTTTGAAATGATTTGCAATTCTATCCACAGGCTATGGAACTAGCATTCCCGAACGGGGACGACGTGTGTCTAGTAGACGTGTAGAGTTTTTGAAGATGGTTAGGTCACGTAGGAAAGGTGGTTACAGGTATTTATAGGACGACTCCTAGGTTTAGCTTACTTCGATATTTACTATCGGAGACAAAGATATATTTTTCTGACTCTATCTAGGTCTAAATCTTACAATAGCTACCTAAAGCTGAAGTGTACTCATTTCAGGAAACACGTAGAAACACGGCCACCACCCGCACCCGCACCATGCACCAAGGGGACCCGCACTTTTCTGGATCCCCGGGCTTTTCGAAGAGGACCAAGAGCAGAATGCATTGAAATCATGTGCTTCGCGCCTTTTGAGACAATTCTGCGGTATTCTGGAGGAAGGAAGATCATCTTTTCTGAGTAGGTTTTCTAGGAAAGGTATCCTAAAATTTCAAGTTGACGCGTTTACGAATGGCACCTCGAAAGCCATGACTGAGGATCATGACGTACGTATGCTTTAGTGGGATTATATTATATCAAATCATCCGGAAAAACCAGCGCAAAATGGCTGCAAGACTCAAGGAGTCGCCTGGGTCGAAACTGGGTCGAGGTAAGAGACAAGAGGTGAAGTATTTAGCCGAGCAGCCGGCGACGTGGCACTAGACCAATGTTCTCACCAGGTGGCGCAACTTGCCCTTACAGCCATGGCTACTTACGGCAGCCTTACTGCGTCTCAGTTGATCTCAGAATTAAAACTACAACATCCTCAGACCTTATACTCTAGTTCAGCTATCGTATGAGAGGATGAATATATGTAAAGCTAAGGAAATCCTTCCGAGCAGCGCGAAAGAGGAATAAATGGCGCACAATACCATTACCCCGTGAAGTCTACACAATCATAACGCTTAACATGGGGTCTCCGTCCGTACAGTCATCTAATGTCCCCTTCGGGGTGACATACGAAAAAATTGGAACGATACAGAGAAGATTAGCATGGCCCCTGCACAAGGATGACACGCTTTCCCGGAGTGGTAGACCTACGGGTCTCAATATTTATTTTTTGCTCATTCTAGCTACATAATAGTAATAGGAGGGATGCGTTATAGTCTTGGACAAGAATGTCTTCTTTCTATCAGAAATCATTCTTTTTACAAACACTGAGTACATACTAAAGTGCTTCTCAGCCTTTTTCTAGACTTTTCCATCTCCTCGCTAGTCCCAAGGTCCCAACCTTCGGGTTCTTCATTCTCGTCACCTTTATTTAATCCTCGTCCGGATCCTCATCACTACAAGAATGGTCATATCCTCTCACAACAGTGACCCATCGGCCGGTCCCAGTTGGAATAAATCCGTACATCATCATATCACAACCTCCCACTGAGGAAATTTCTTCTTTTTATCCTCCATATCATCTGTGTCAATCTCAGTTGGGAAAAACAACGTTCATCACGTCATGTACGCCAGTGCTGAGTCTTCTTAAAACGATTCATAGGAACCACCAGAATCTCCGGAGGATTGGTGCAACTACTCAAAGTTGAGGACGACAACGATTAGGCCTGGGATCTGCTCGATTTCGGAATAGTACCATTCTCCAAGTGTGTTCGTGCTTTGGCCTTCAGCATAAGCTTGGAGGTTTCGATGTTCATTGAACCGTGACCTCGTAAGTGGAGATTTTTTAATAGAACATAGCACATCAGCACGAGGTCATGAAGAGTGGCCTGACAGGCTTCTGGCATGGCATTCAATCAAGTTCCTGGCTAGTCACCAAGTCGTAGGCCGACGTATAAATTGACGCACAAGTTCCCGCTAAGCACGGTGGCTTGAGAATGTTCAGCCTCAGATTCAACTTCAAATTTCTCGGTAGTCCTTCTCGGTCGAGAGAATGAATGACCGACAGATGGGCAAGTAGCATGTATGGGGTATGAGTACGAGGATGTATACGGGGTACACTTTAAATCCCGTCTGATGAGTCCCATAGTATACTTCTGCTGACCATGGCCATATGATACCCCATCCCACCTACAGTGCAGCCGCGGCCAGTCTGCATCCGGTTGTAACTTATACTATGTTTATGTTCGCGTTCATCTTCGTGCCTTAGCCTTCAGCACATGCTTGGATGTTTGAACCTTCTGACCCGGCGTTGAATAAAGTTCCTGACTGGTCACTGAGGAAGGGACATGGGACGAGGTTGGACGAGGGGCAAGAAATCTGCTAGGGGCGGCGATGAGTGCGGACGAGCTCTAGTAAAGCTTTGAGATCCAGGTCCTGGAATTCGAGTTGCAGTCGAATGTAAGTAACTTGAAGGTATAAAAGCTCGGCCCTACTTTCCTCAGACTTAGTCTGCCTTCACTCAGCTGCTCACATTGCACAATGTTCTCCAAAACCTTCTTCGTCGCCACCATCACTACTAGCGCTACTATCCTCGGTGTCGCTACCTCTCCCGCTCCCAAGGATACGGTGCAAGTCAGAGCAGCGGTAAGTACTATCTTTGTACCACTTCGCTTCGCCGCTTGCGAGCCAAGTTCTGATTCTTGCCTTCTGTCAGTTTTCGTGTCGTTAACAACTTGAACTCGAACTTCGAACCCCATGGATTCCAACTTGTGATTACTTTCTGCCAGTCTGCCTCTCCTACCATCAAATTCTGCGACGCTCCCAACTTTGCTGGAACGTGCATTTTGCTCCCGATCGCTTCAGACATCTGCATCAGCTTTACCGGTGGTTTTACCATCTTGAACAAGAAGGTCACCAGTGCTGTTATTCCGGATGGATTTATTTGCACTTTGTTCCAGCAAGTATGGGCCCAATACGTCCAACGCAAGACTTGTTCAAAGACATCGGCTTGTCCCTCTTCTCATTCCTTTCTTTCGTCTTCCTTGAACGTACCACTAGGAACTTTGGCTGCACCACCGTCCCCGGTATCCTCAACTACATTTTCAAGTTGACGCGTTTACGAATGGCACCTCGAAAGCCATGATTGAGGATGTACGTACGTATGCTTTAGTAGTGGGACTATATTCTATATCAAAACATCCGGAAAAACTAGCGCGAAATGGCTGCAAGACCTCAAGTAGTTGCCTGGGCCAAAACTGGGTCGAAGTAAGAGACAAGAGGTGAAGTATTTAGCCGAGGCCCGAGCAGCCGGCGATGTGGCACCGGACAATGTTCTCACCAGGTGGCGCAACTTGCCCTTACAGCCAACTTGAACTTACAGCAGCCTTACTGCGTCTCAGTTGGTCTCAGAATTAAAGCTACAACATCCTCAGACTTTATACTCTAGTTCAGCTATCGTATGAGAGGATGAATATATGTAAAGCTAAGGAAATCCTTCCGAGCAGCGCGAAAGAAGAATAAATGGCGCACAATACCATTACCCCGTGAAGTCTACACAATCATAACGCTTAACATGGGGTCTCCGTCCGTACAGTCATCTAATGTCCCCTTCGGGGTGACATACGAAAAAATTGGAACGATACAGAGAAGATTAGCATGGCCCCTGCACAAGGATGACACGCTTTCCCGGAGTGGTAGACCTACGGGTCTCAATATTTATTTTTGCTCGTTCTCGCTACATAATAGTAATACTTGGGAGGGATTCATTCTGGTTTTGGACAAGAAATGTCCCTTTTTCTACTTGAGATCATTTATTTTACAAATACTGAGTACTTGAAAGTGCGTTGTCAGCCATTCCCATCGATATCCCCAAGGTCTCAACCTCAATTTCTTCATTCTCGTCACCTGCCTTTACTCATCGCCCGAATCCTCATCATTACAAGGTTATATTCTCTTAAGTACAACAGTGATCCATCGGCCGGTCCCAACTGGAATAACTCTGTGCATCATATCCCAACTTCTTGATCACTGAGGAAATTTCCTTTTTATATCCTCCATATCATCTGTGTCGATCTCGGTTGGGAAAAAACAACGTTCATCACGTCAGGTACATGTATGCCAGTGCTGAGTCTTCTCGTTAAAGCGTACTAGTACCGAATACACAATACACAAATGATGGGACCTGAGGATAAGACGGCCTACTAGTACATGGGGAGACTTGAATCGCCAGTAGTAGCTCGCTTCTGGCATGTTTTCGTGTAATAAAAGACAGACAGTCGGTCACACACCGAGCACATGGTTGTAGCAGAAACGACGCCGCACGTCTAAGCTCAATCTGAGCAAGAGGTTCTACCTTTGTGCTGATGCGTCCACTCTTATATGCGTGTACGTCCACCGTGAGCATGTCAAAGTTTGAGACAAAGAGCCGAGGTGCATTGGATTTCGGAATCCCCATGCTGATGACCCCCAGTCCAGTCCTTTTTTGTGCGTCCACTGAAAATTTGAGAGTTACGCAGATAACGGGGGAGATTGATACGTCTTGCAAGTTTGTTAAACGTAAGAACCTCTTAAACATACTTAGAGAGATTTGAGAGAGATATTGGAGCATCCTAGTACTTACGTGAAGGAGACGGCAGGGAGCGAGAAAGGGGTATATGCATGCAATCAGTCAGTCTATGGAGAGAGAAAGTGTGGTCATAAATCTTCAACTTCATTTGTCAAGTATCATCGAGCTGCCGTTAAATTGACGCTTCAACTTCTCCTTAGCAGTCGTGCGCCCAAATTACGTCCAAAGAAGATTGCTTTTTGGGTTACTAGTAGTTTTCATAGTGGTTGCAAGGAATTCCCAGTGACGCGCTTCCAAATTCTCTACTATACCTAATTCATCATTCGTTATCGCTGAGATAGATAGCATATCCAACGTACTAGTACACGGTATACGTCCGCGTACGAAAGGAAGTTTAGGAGAAGAAGGATGTGTCACCAGAAGACTCAGGAGACTTTTGAAACTGATAGCGGGAAGGCATTGCCAAATACGGGAATTGCGCAGTAGCGGATGAGGTCATCAGCAAGTTAGCGGATTCGCCGTGGACGCGTTGACGTGTTGGTCCGAGAGCCCGAACGTTTTGATAAGCAATTCCTCGTAGCCTCGCAATTGGTCTACGGAATGACCTGACGGTGGAGTGAATCGTGAGCTTTGAATGGCTTGGGGTCGGATGACCAGCCTCTCAGAATAAGCCCGGATCAAGTGCCGGATTTTCGTTGGCGGTAGGCTATAGCACGAGAGGAAAGGAGACGGTGATTGCGCGCTTGAGGAGGTGATAGACAGTGCCCTGGCTTAGTGTGAAGACTCCGGACGCCGAGCGGTGAAGGAAGGAAAAACGGCAGACGGAAAGGGATGACGAATCATTGCTCACGTGAATGACGACCTCGAAATCCCCGAAAGGAATGTTTCCAAGCGTGGGGGGAGTGCATACATATTTGTGTGCGGACAATTCCCTTGGTAGCTGCTTGTCATCCCCAGTTATCAAAAGCCTTCAACAGCTTCACAGGTGTGTATCCCGACGGACTTGGCCTTTTTCTTGTCTTGACACCGCCTTCAGAAACCCTGGGTCATCCCGGAATCTGACCAAGCATCAGGAAATCGCACTGCTGTTCATTTACTTATCCTCTGTCGCTGGTGACGACCAACAATATCTGTACTATCTCCTACTCTATTCCCAGCCTAGTCTTAACCCACGACGCCCACGACTCACGACTACCCTTAACCCATCATGTCTGGCTCGTCTACTTCTAGCTCGTCCACTTCCTCATTACTCTCGTCTGTATCGTCCTCTATAACGTCCTCAGCAACTGGTACTCCCACAGACCTTGGTATCACGAGTTCCTCTGGCTTCCTCACCGTACCACCTATTAACACGCAACCGCCAAACAGCGGCGGCGGCAGAGGTGGAGGAGGAGGAGGGAATGGAGGGGATAATGGTGGGCCGAATCTCGCGTCGAGTGCTTCGTTGTACTGTACGTGCCTCTGTGCTCTCTGAAGTTTTATTTCCTGGGCGCTTAACAATGCTCCATCTTTTTTCCCCCTTCTTTCCGTGTTTTACTTTCCCCCTGCATCATGTATACGTCTTGCCTTTCGCGCCGCCGCACTCTACCATTCACCTGGCAACCCCTTTGCCCTTGTCTCTCTGGTCTTCCTATCGCTTCGGACCTGCTTATACGCTTACCGATCGCGCCAATTACTTTCATCCTCCAATGACCGCTCACTTCACAATACCCTGTCCTGGATCCGTTCCACGCTGACACCACCATCTATCTTTCACCATAACCCCCATTCACATTTACGTGACGTCTCCTTTGTCGCCATGGTCGCGTGTGTACGCTCGCCTTCGTTCCCGACGTCAACCCGTCAATCTCGTGTCCTCCTCTGCCTCCTATTTTTTTCATTTCACTTCTCTCGGGTTCACCGGTCGCGGGACATCTTTCTTCCCCTGGTACTTTTCTCTCCATCTTTGGCCTATTTCACCGCTTTACCTCCACGGTGATCCATTTTTGGTCATGGACCGATCGCCAAATGTGCCACTCTGCATGGTATATGCGTGTCTTTGGACCGTAATATGCACATATGTGCGCACAAATCTTGACTTTGGGCTCTATGACTACCACCACCGCCCTTCTTAATCGTGACTCGTCATCATTTTCGTCATCGTTTTTTAATTTTCCCAATCTTCTCTCTCGTTCTCATCTCATTCGTCTTCTCGTCTCATGCACGTCTCCAACGTACTGAAATGACTCCAACGACGGTTTGCACCCATGGGTGTTTTGCCTCGGTTCCTGTGATGGGTTGATTGATGGTACTGGTATTGGTGTGACGATGATGATGATGGCAACGGTGTTCTCATTGCTCGAATCCTCGCAATTGCAACCTGCTGGCGTCTAACTACCCATCTCTACCGGACACGTCGTGGGTGTCGCTCTCTTCGTGCAATATCGCCACATCCTGCCACGTCTGGACATGGTCATCTGGTACACGGAATAAACAGTGTATACATTCCTCGGTGAGTACTTTGCTGCGATATGAGCCGGATATAGACTAACTGGTTGTGTTCTTTCCTCCGTTCTCGATCTTCGCCCTTTTGCTCCCTGTTCCCCGTTCCCCGTTCTCTTGTTCCCTTCTGCTTATCTGGCGCCACGTCACGTCCTAATCTTCTATCTTTTCAATCTGATTGATTCATATGGCTTATTTTGACCTATCACTCCTATTCCTCCACACTTGTCACCTATTTTGTCGTTTTTTCATTCCGTTTATCCTCTCCACCTCACACGGTACCTTGGTCATCTGCCTTGTTGGACGGCTGCCTCTTTACGATGGTTCTGCTCTCATGCTATATATAAACAACCCATCCTGACTGGTCCTGGTTATCCTTCTTTCTTTCTCCACTCCTTCTTTCCCTTCGTTACTGTTACACCGTCTTTACTAATTTTGATTCTTCTTTCTGCCATAACCACACCTCATTCGTCTTTTACCTGCCTTGCTCTTTCTGCGTTTGCTACTGACCTACTTTTGACCCTGTAAAACCTTTCGTCGTTCTTGGTTGATTCTTTCTTTCTTTCTTTCTATCCCTCATCCTTTCTTTCTTTCTTCGTTTCTCAACCCCTCACTCCCAATAACCTCTCCATTTCTCCTCCCGGCAACAGCCACTCTCCTCCTCCTCCTCTCTGTCTCTGCTGCCATCGTCATCCGCTCTCTCCTCCTCCGCAGACGTCATCGTCGTCTCGTAGAAGAAGCTATCCGAAATGGAACATACGTCCCCGGTATGTTTGGGAACGTAGGCGGACCTTGGGGTGGAGGTGGTGGATGGGGTGGAGGGCTAGGTGGGAGATCGGGGAATAAGGTGGACTTGGCGATGAAGCCTAAACTATGGGAGGCTTATTTGGGTGTTGGTGGGAGTGCACAAAAGACAGTGAAGGCACAAACACAGACACAAACGAAGACTCGGGATGAGAAGTTGAATGAGAAAGCTGGAGATAGTGGACCTGGTATTGGTAGTAGTCGTGGAGGAGGAGGGTATGGGGCTGGGTCCGGTGGGGGGTATGATCCCTACACGTATAATTATAGCAATTATAACAAGGACGAGTTTATGGACTGGGAGGGGATTGTGGTGAGTGTTTCCTCTTTCTGTGTTCTCGTTTGTAAGAGAAGCTGACTCGTTGTCCTTTTCTTCCTCTTCCTTTCTCTCCTTGCTCTCTTCCTTTCCTTAACCTTTCTCAAGCCCTTCTCCGCCTCCCTTACCTTCCCACTTCCCAGCTCCTTCCCCTCTTCCTCTACATCCGCTATCAACACCAACGGTGGTCCTGCCACTGCCAATGACAGCCGTAATGGTTCCACAACCAGCGTTAACCGAAATGGCAACAACTCTCGATCTCTGACACAGAGGATCAGAGGTGGATTGGTTAACGCGCCTAGGACAGTTTGGGGGTTAATTTCGACGCAGCAGCAGTATAGGAGACGTGATGATGAGTTTGATATGGATATGGATATGGAGCATGGAAACGCGACAATGCCTAATACGCCTATTACCGGTATGACGACGCCGACAGGGGCAAGGGCAGATGCAACGAACACAAACTCAAATACGACGACGTCGCCGCCACCATCTGCTCGTCCACTGCTAACAAGGTTCCTTCGTTCCCCGACTTCGGCTGTTGGTAACGGTTTAAATGCAAATGCAAATGCGAATACAAATATGAATACGAACGCCAACGCCAACACCAACGCCAACACCACCACCTCTTCACCAAATACCTCCAATAACAAAACATCCCCAGGCCAAAACCAAAACTCCAAGTCTAAACATCAACCTCTCCCTTCCTCCCCGACGACTGTTCCTGTTAATGTGAGCGTTTCGGTGTTGATTGCTATGCCTTCGAGGGTTCCTTTGGTGGATAAATTGTGTAAACCGAGACCGAGAACTGGAGCTGGAGCTGGAGTAGACGAAGACGAGGAAGAATTGCCGCATTTGGAGGTTGGGATATGTGAGGTGGTTGTACCACCTGAAGTTGATGTGGAGAAGGAGAAGGAAGAGAAGAGAGGTGTAGAGGGGAAGGGGAAGGAGAGCGTGGAGGTATAGGAATAGGAATAGGAATAGGAATAGGAGGTGGACGAGGACGAGTACGAGTTGTGATGACTGTGACTGGGTTTTCAGTTTTGGCAGTGCCAGTGCCAGTGGCCCATGATGAGTCTTGAGGCCTGAGTGAGGGCTGGCTTGGACTTTTTGTGTGTATTATAGCAGTTTCATTGTGGAGGAGGTGGCGGCGTTCTGTTGTGTATCCACGGGCTCCTCTTCATCGTTTTCATTCTGGGGATGCCTCGGAGTTGGTAGTAGGTATTGGGAGCGTTAGGCTCCTTGGTGTTGTTTTATCGTCCTTTGGCCGATAGGCTTGGGATGGGACGGTGTTTGTGCTGGACTATACATCTTCATATATACACCTGTGATGATGTTTGCTGGCGGTGGTCTGAGTCTTGGTGATCGTTGTTGTAGGATTCTAACTATCCTCCTTAGATCGACCCTTTTGAACCCCTCTTCCTTCTCTCTCGTTCGTGCTTAGGAAGGATCCTACTTAGTAGTTTTCGTTTTTGCTTTTCGCTTTGCATTTAGTACTGTAATACTGCTCGCGGTATTGCCAGCAGTGCATACATACATACCATACTTACATACTTGGCGATGATACGTGATGACTCTTTTGATGTAGGTAGAAATGATCATTGATTTGTAACTCGTACGCTACCGTTACGCTTTTTCGCTTTGAACACGTACCTATGATGATAATCTAATTTGCTTTACTACGTACGCAGCGTAGCAAAAGCCTGCCTACAAAACCTGAACCCAGCTTAGAGCTGTCCACTATATATCGCTCTGAATCTCCCAAAGCCTCCATGGCTCAGAAAAAATAGCATAGAAGACAACATGTACAATGATCCTGTGTAAGGGTCACGTCCCTTACTTCATATATAGAGCCTGCGACGGTATTCACACGTACCGAATATTGTGGCCTTTTGGTCCAGTTGGAGGTTGGGTCTCATTTTAATAAGACTATAGGACGAGTATGAGGAGTGAGCATTAGGGAACGACGAATACACGTCCTTCGAGATTAATATCTCTGATGAGTATGACGAATGGCCCTTAGAGAATGAGGAATACGAGTCTTTGAGGTTTAATCTTGTGAGTACTATTATCCAGGATGAATGCATAGGTTCAAGGATACGAGAACCATGCGTGATATCTGCTTTTCTGTTAATAAGACTATAGGACGAGTATGAGGAGTGAGCATTAGGGAACGACGAATACACGTCCTTCGAGATTAATATCTCTGATGAGTATGACATCCTGCTTATCGGCCATCCTTCAAACCGGTCGACTCTAGAGTCTGGTACTAGTAGTGGATACTTTGACAGATCCGATTTGCTCATGCTGAGAAATTCATCAAAGGCACGACTAACGGACTGGGAGGAAACTGTCAAAAATCAAGAATAGTCACTGGACGGCTGTTCTCAGTGGAATCAAGCATATCTCTGATACTGTTCTTGACGTGTTGGGGGTTCCACCAGCATGTTCAACCAGATATTTGTACAGGTATACGGGCTTACAGGTGTGGACAACATCATAGTACTTTGTTACAACCATCTCTTGCAGAGTTGACTGAGTATTTTTTATAGTCTGGTTCAACTCCCTTTGGTCTTTACAAAAAGAATTTGATTTTTAGGAGCATCAGACAAGGTGAACTAGCATAGATATCCAGTGATATACTTGCATAGAAACAGTACAAGTATACAAATTTGTCCACTCAAAACAGCAGAGAAAATAGTAGCCAGCATTAACCGATTTCATTGGATCGAGAGCCATACATCAATAAGTGGAAGGGGCAGCAACTTGGAATAAAACAAACATTATTTGGGACATCTGAGCACAACTTGGTCAGTCAGTCAACCAAACACCTCAGCTTGCACCCAGGCCCTATTCCCATGAAGCATGCCCATGCCTTGTGGAAGAACTGGAAATCTTCCACCCAAGTCAAAAGGACCCATCTACATTTTAGCATCCAAGTTCCAACTTACCAAAAGTGGTCATGAGCTAGAATGTCAGAATCCCCTTCCAAATTGGGTGAGTTGAGCAAACCACATGCTACAATGGCTTCATAGCTAACACCATTTGAACACCATTCACCATTCACACTTCATCTGAACATGAACTAGTGCAGCGTGCATGCTGAATGTGGCATTACCTGGGAATGAAGACTGAACCATGATGTCATATTACTCAATACATTCCAACTTACTCTCAGTGATGGTAGTACATAGAAATGGATCTAACATAGATTAGATGCATGTATCTCTGAGGATTGTTAGGGATTGTTGCATCTCATTTATCCAACTGATCAAGCAAATTTGAGCCATGAAATCACTGTACTTTAGAAATGCTCTTTAAAACCTGCTACATGAGCACAAATTCAACTTCGCCTTGGTGCCACAAATTTAGATTCATTGTGCATAACATTGGAAACACTGGTGGCTACGAATGCTCTGATTCCAAGGTGAGTAATCCATTTTTGTTGTACTCCACACATATCGATATCTGACAATGTTTCTTGTGTATCCTAGTGCGATGCTGATCTCTATTCAGTTGTAGAACTTGGCAAAAGCAGTGTGTACTATCAAACTGATCATGAGGTTATTAACCAGTTTATAAGGACGAGTGACTGATTCCCTTTCCCAAAACCTGCAGCCGGCCTTCCCATAGAATTCAGCGATTTGGAACAGTCCTTTCTCAGCTGGACAATGGAGCACGTAGTACGCTTAGATTACGACCTCATTGAGGAAGGCATCGATAAATGCCGGAACTATTTCGAGACTAATGGAGTTTCCGAAGCCGAGCAATCCCCTATCATTGCTGTCCTCAACTTCAGTCGCCCTGATTTCCCGGAGATTCTTGTGCTGCCCATGGACCGGTTTAAAGAGAAAACCAAACACTGGCGCACGGAACGTGCTAGACGTATCTGTCCCTCTGAGATCAAGAAGCTTGATGTGGAGGAGATTAAGGAAAAGGTTGACAAGTTTGAGGTGGTGTTGTGTGGGATTTTTCCGGCTGGCATGAATAGAATCAAATTATCAATAGATGGCTCACTTTTGTGAGAGGTTATAATCGTTATAGTGACTCGGAGGACGGCGAGAGTGAGGGCTATGAGTTGGAGTAGGGCAAGCCTTAACGGTTTGGACAAGGACTTAGAGTTGCATGCGTATACTACTAGCTAGGATTGGTCGAGAAAAAATTCGTGTTCTTAAGGTAGCGGACATCATTCTTCTTTGGACGTCACGTGCTACAGTGTGACAGTCCTAATTTGGCGCGTTTTCAGTAGAAAAAGGTCTTAAATATTTAAGAATACACGAGTAGACTATTCCTGCCATGAAGTTGTCCTATCTGACCTACGGATCAGCCTGATATGGCAAAAATTGAGAGGAAGTAAAATTTACAAAAGTAGTAGGCAAAACACGCAGTACTCTGGCTAGACTCATCGCGTACGAGATATTTCTAGTATAACACTTACTTCGTCATCAATTCTTGAGCTAATCCCACCAAACTTCGGGAAATGAGATTTATTGTATATACGAACATTTTCATGGCGGCGATAGTGCATTATCAACCTGGATGATTTTCTAGCGATTTTCGAAAGTGGGAGCCGCATCAGCAAATTCTCAACGGGTATGGAAGGTATGGGACCATACCTCCCATACCAAATTATATGTGTATGGAGCAGAGGGGGGGGTACATAAATCCCATACATGTGTATGGAACTGGTATGAGGGTATTCCATACACATCCATACCCACAGCCATACCCACATCCATACCTGATCTATGCACCACTGCTGTTCCTTCGTCGTCGGCATTGCCATTGTTGTTGCTCACTCAATACTAAAGCGAAGGAGGGATAAAAAAATATATTCAGCAGTAGACTATGTACATAACATAATATCTATGTATCAACCGAATGCCTCCAGAACACCAAGCCACTGACTAACCCGCTGTCAAGCCTAATACCGCTCACAACCTTCCTACATTCCGACATCCAATTGCAGTCATGCAGCTCCTATAGACGAAAGGCTAAGGGAAGAACATGTTTCAGTAGCGAACAACACGAAAGCGAAAAAAATACGAACCTAGATACAATGATAGAACCTGAGATGACAACTAGAGCTTGAGAGGGGACAGCGTCAGTCATAAACTGGATAGAGATGAGGATGAATGACACACCTGGGCTATAAAGAGATGAAATACTGCAAGAACACATAGCAGGTCAGCTAAAGATGCGGACGAATTGAGATGTGACGACTCACCATGAAGACAGACACCGGCAGACAACCTCAATCATTCCATTCCATACTTCCCTTGAGGATCAACAATGATTGACGAAGAGACTTGACGCAGCCCCAGAACGTGCAGTATAGCGGACGAGATAGAGGTGGAGGGCAAAAGAAACGCTGAGTAACGATGTTGTTGAGGAAAGAAAGGGTGCGAGAAACCAACGTTTTCGCGTCGATTTGATCATGAAAATTTTCCAGCTCCGATTAAAATCAGTCCCGTGACCGCGACACGTCACCTCTTGGCGCTCGCTTCACGGTCATTGACTGCGGGCACTACAACTACAAGGCGCTCCAGGCCCAGCGCTCATCGTGAACGTCGTCGACAGGTACAACTTTCTTGATTACAATTCAGATATTGATTTCTTGTACTTCCTCGTTCCTGCACTCAACTTACTGAATCATTTAAGTCTTGTAACCTCCAATGGTGATGGTGAGTCATCGACAACTTCCTGTTACTAACGACAATGACATCCGTATCAGTTGCTGCTTGGTCGCTGCAGAGCTACTACGTGCTTCACAAAGGCAAGGGTTTGTCAGACTGAGAATGTCCTTACCTTGTCTATACACCCATACTAACCCATACTGACCCATACTTCCATACAAAATATGTATGGAACATTTTGACGAGATTTTGGCAAAATGTGTATGAAAAGGTATGGGCCCCATACCCTCCATACCCTCCATACCTTCCATACAGTTGCGAGTTTGCTGATGCGCTTAAAATGGCAGTGTGACAGGCATCACATGACGTCTAAAGAAGAATGATGTCCGCTACCTTCACGGCGGGGGTTAGTGCATATTTGTCCGCCATTCTTACATTGGCGTAAATCTCAACTATTTCGGGCGGGATTTGCCTGGTAAATCACTATGGTATTTGTTAGGGATTTCAGGCAAAAAGAGCTGAAGTATTTTTCCAAGTATCTTTTCACCAGATATGTGTGCTATTCTTGGCACAAAACCTGATAGTAAAAGGCGTGGTATTTCAAGAGGTGTGAAAAACTCCAAAAAAAACTGCTCAAGCCATTGCGTCAGTGTAACCATTTTTGTTCTAGTTTTTCACACCAATTGAAATATGATTTATTTTTTCTATTTATTTTGTGCCAACATCACTGACATATTTGGTGAAAAGAAACCCAAAAAAATACATCAGCTTTTTTTGCCTGAAATCTGCAGCAAATACTATTCTGATTCCCAGAGCAAATCCCACCACAAATACTCGAGATTTACCCCAATGTAAGAATGGCGGACAAATATGCACTAACCCCCGCCGTGCTTACTCATGAGTCATCGGGCGGCATGAGTGGGCGGGCGTCCGCGTGATCTTTCAACGGCCGTACTGCGCCGTACTGCTTGCTCCCTCCGTCGACGCGTAGAAATGCTGGTTTCTTCTTCTCTACGACCTGCTGAGTTGACATGGAACGTATCACAGCAGACAGCCCTCGCTTTTCTCACTACTACCACCTTCACCAAGCTCTCTGGAGTAATGCGAAGACATCCACAGCTTTTCAGAAACAAATATACGACGTGGAAAATGTAGAAGCTCTTCGTTCTCGTATTAGGGCATCAAACACGCATCCTGGCTTGTCAAAGGAACATCTCCAGAATTTCCGTCTCACAACCTCCAAAACAACTCTTAATACATTCCGTTTGGAAGCCGACTCCAAAGCGTTCCTACAACCCACCGGGAAGTACCTCACAAAAGGAATCTTGATCAGAGAGTGGTTTGAAACTGCGTATGCGAGGATGCTCAGTCTTGCAGGTGCAGAAAAGCAGCGGTGTTTCGTGATTTCTGGCGGTACTGGTGTCGGTGCGTATACTGAAGTTCTGAAACACTGACGCGTTTCTGACTTCTTTACTCCAGGGAAAACACATTACCTGCAATATATTCTCCTTAGACGTCTTTTGGATGGAAAAGCGACTACCATTCAATTTGACCCGGCAAATATCTTCTGGTTCCGAGCAGATGGAGTGTTTGTCGTGCATAGTTGGAGTCACCCTGACTTGCTGTCCAACCTATTGACCAACACGCACCTTATACATTTGTTGGATGTCCAACTGGGTCCGACGGACGTGGTGCTCCAGGCTGTGGGTGTAATGGTTGCTACATCATCTCCATGCGACCTTGCTTCGACCTACAAGTGGATGGATAGACAAGTGCCAACTGGATGCATACTCTGGACAGAACCTTTGACATGGGAGGAGACTTATGTCGTATGGTGAGTACAGTCACTTAGCTAAAGGTTATTGCTTGTCACCGACTTTGTCGCAGCAAACACTTTGCACCTCCATTCTTCAAGACCGAGGGTCTCGCCGACATAGCCCGTGTTTTCCTCAAATACGGACCATCCGTCAGCGTCTGCCTTAATCTCGCCAACTCACCCTCTCGCGAAGTCGAGTACGAGCGCAACATCAGCATAGCTCTCAACTCCCTCAAGGAAACGTCGCACTGGCTACCTCTTCCCGACTCTGAAGGAGGCTACCCTCGATACATTCCCTTCCTCTTCGGTATCTACCCTCCCGAAACTCCTTCCAAAGACCGTGACGACTCTACTCTCAACCTCACCAGCCAATGCTTCCCTCTCAGTCCCTACATCGTCGAGCGGCTTTTCAACCTCGCACTCAAATTTAATCCATACCAGGGAAAAACGCTCCTCCAAGCTCTAACACGTAACTCTCGTACTAGAGACGCTGCAGAGCACTTTTTCGAGCTCGCCGTCCAGTATCGTCTGCGCAAAGGGCTACAAGACCAAAAATCACAGCACCAAAACTTTATCCTCAACCCTCTCCCCAACTCGAGCGATGGTCTTCCTACCAACTTCGTAGGATTTGACAATGGGTTGCCTCCCAAGGTCTATACGTATATCCCTCTACCCGAGTTGCCAGAGGTGATCCAGCGCTACCCTGGCCGTCTCTTAACCCCATTCCAGACAACTTGGCCCAGCGTCAAACATCTCATGGTCCGTTACCCCAACGACTCGGAATCCGAATTCGGTATTAGTAGCTCGTTACCACCGGTGAAGGAACCCCATGTATACGTCGTTTATCCTACGCTCCAGGAGAATCCACTGGTACTGCCTGCATTCGAGTTGGAGAAGATTAGAAAGGCTATTCCAGAGGGTTTCCTTGGGTTTAAGTGGGACAAGTGGTCTTTGATTGTTGTACAGCTTGAGGGGCAATCTGGGGAAGGGGTGAATGATTCGGCTGTGGTATCTGGGGACGCTGGGGAGAAGAAGTTGGTGGAGGAGTGGACGAAAAGGCTAGAGCAGTTTACGATGACTGTTTCTGCTGATCAACTGTTTGATGTCCATATCGAGCAGAGGAGCGTCAGGTCGGGGGTTAAGCTCTGAGGCCTGGGCCTAGTCGACGTGTCGACGTATGCGTGCTACAGCCTGCAGGCGTGGACTCTCCATATGCTATATTCATAACTGGAGTTCTGGGACGACGAGGCGTATGCTTGTCTAGTTTATTACTAAGTAATACTTCTATCTATCACTATCTATATCCTTGGCTTACCCTTACTCGTACACTATCTACACAGATAATTTTCCTCAGCTACATAGATAATACTTGACTTACGCAGCATGGTCCCTTCGGGTTGTTGAAGCAAAGAACTGAAAGAGTGCAAGCCTAGCACATTACACTGCTGGACCCCATGGATTGTTGCCCCTGGCGAGTGAATGGACCTTGCCATTGTGCCACTCAGATATCGCAAGAAGTTGATTGTCTTCTCGTTGGGGTCTATGTATCACTATTCACTGCGGACATGAGGCCACATACACACCGGGAATAACGATTGCGAAACCTTTGTAAAACGGTTCAATCTCGAAATCCGATTGGCTATTATCGTTTTACAAAGGTTGTGCAATCATTATTCACAGTGTGTATACGGCCTCATGTCCGCAGCGATTACTGCTTTGGGGCTTCCCCAAGTGCTTTATCTTGTCTTTTGTCTTCATCCATAACTGGATCAAGGTCAAACAGTGCCACAGCGCGAAATCCTTATATACCTATACAGCCCTTTCTTGATCGATCCTGTCATAAAACATCCGTCGTTCCCGTCCAACCAGCTCTACTCTCTTTTGCAATGGTATGTAACTCAGTGATCTTCCACGATTGTGAGCGGTCAGCTTACCTTAAGCCGTCCTAGATACCTGTGTTCTGGGGTTCTCGTACCGTGTCTTTGACCTGGGAAGAGAGTGAACAGCTCGTTAGCTATTATATCGAAGCCAGCTTAAATATACCCTCTACATCAGAAGCCTACCATCTTCTTCAATCCTGTCCTCCTTCAGTATCTTTCGATTTCTGCGACCCGAGCAAGCAGTGGCAGGACGCACTGTATGCACTCTCCATCACATCACTTCTTTTCGAGTTCACGAGCTACGATGGTCAGACTGGGACAAAACCTTTTCCTCCTTCAGTGGCACAGAAAATCCAATCCGAATGGTCAAAAACCCTTTGTCCTTGGATTACTGCGTTTATCGAGGAATGCCTTCTACAACAACCTCCAAAACACCGAGTCTTTGCTTGGAAATTTAGAGAGCAGGTGTGCTGGACGATTTCTGCTTTGGGCATCGTTGAAATGCTGTGCGAACCATCCCCTGGCTCAGTATCATTTGCCAGTCAACTTTTGACGGACACGCCCGAGTTTGTTCGTCTCTATGCTAGATTTTGGTTGTACCTCCTGGAAACCGAGCATCCGGCCGCAACGACTGCTGGATACTTCATCCGTGCAGTTGCGAATGCTTCTGAATCCTCTATCGAGGTGGAGGATCGTATTGCTCTCATTGCGGATATCCCAAAATCCATCAAGATCATGGTTCGCTATGTCACTGGTGGGGCTGGTGCGATGCCGCTGACCTACGCTGCATTCTCCACGGTCATTGGGATCTTGTGTAGCATTGTCAGCGCACGAAGAGATGATTTCGTCCGAAGAACCGATGATTTACTCGCCCGAAAACTCATTCCTCGACTTTGTCGCTTCTTTAAACGACTCAGACCTATCAATGATTCGTCCTGGAGCCTCAAGATGAGGATGATCCTAACAGACAATTATAAAGTCATCGCGGAGAACTTGCTGCTATTGTTTGGATCTTTATTCGTCAGACGTGGTCCTCCTGCTGTTATCGCTGCTCTGAAGAGAGATCTCCTCCTTTCGATAGCGCAAGCTTCATGGGTCTTCCATCTTCCGTTCCTAGATCCCGACGATGAACGGAACCGTCTTCAATTAGGATATCGTTCCCTTGCCATTGTTCGATTGTTGGGCGAGATTCACAGCTCATTCGTCTATCATGGTGTCTTCCACATGTTCATTGCTGCGCACAAGAGAGTTCTGTCCAAGTGTCCGGAATCCTTTATCCAGTTCTGCATAACAGCTCAAGGACAACTTGAATCTCGCAGGCGCTCAGACTCAGAGTTCACTGTGATATATAGATTATGGACGGAAACGCATACTGTAGCTCACAAATTGCACGAAAGCTACCAGAGATTCAAGGAGGATCCATTCAACAATGGATGTGCGAATCATCAGGCGAGTGAATATATGTACCTCTCAAATTTCAAGCCCGTTGAATTGCTAAAATCTGTTTGATGTGTGATTAGTGCCCGAATGAGCTGGGTAGTGCTGGACCAATTTCTGGCATGAAGAAGTGTTCACGATGTCAAACTGCTGTATATTGCTCTAGAAACTGCCAGAAGGCTCACTGGCCAGAGCACCGCGAAGGCCAGTGCGATGAATGGTTTGAACAGGTATCGGAGGTAAGTTACCTGCCTTTCGAAATCAAGGTTTCATGCTAACTAACTTCCCAAACTCCAGCTTTCGCAGTTGGGCTTGCCTGTGGCATACACAACGCTAGATAAAGACTTCTTCCAGTTCCTAATTACAGAGGAATGGAACGAAAGGCAGGGTTTATTACACCGAATGCGTGGCAACTCCAGATCTCCGTCCCGGCCATCTTTCATGAGTCTCGACTTCAGATTTGGCTATAGACCGAAGGTGTCACTGAAAAGCTTCAGTGATTACAGGCGGATGGGTCAGGAAGATCCCTTTTTCCTTCCGGAGGAGGAATTGGATAAGATCTGGCAGGAGAGAAAGGAGAGTGGGTTTCAGCAAGTCAACGCTCATGCGATCTTCAAAGGCAACGGCTGCGAGGACAGAGTCTCGATAATCCTGATACTACAGGTCTCGAGTGACGCCGTTATACGGAGGCGATAATAAGTGTGACTTGGATAGCATTCAGGAAATAGTGTTGCGTCGTTTTGGTATTCTACTCGTATGATACAAACAATGGATAGGATACTCTATAAACATATATGTACGTATACAATTCTACAATCACTTCTCATCCGCAAAAGGATAGTCTGTGTATCCCTTCCCACTCGTATCGCCACTAAGATAGAAGGTCGATCTGTCGTACGGTGTCATGGGAATGTTTTTTCTCGAATCGTTTGGGGAAGTCCGGCTATAAATCGAGAAAAAGTCAGACAAGTAGTCATGAGCAGAGTTTCAGAATCAAAATATCGTAGCATAAAACTCACATTCGAAATGAAATGCCGACCAAAGGCTATCAACTGTCCCTCCTTCGTCGCCTTGCTACGCTCGGCCTGCTTCAATGCCGTCTCGCGATCGTAGTTTCCAGCACTAATCATGGGTCGAGGGAGCCATATATCCCTTACAAAGTCGTTGGATTGGTTTACTTCTGAGCCCGGATCGGATTTTGAGCGATGGCCTTTCACGGCTGATTCGATAGCATGAATGTAGGCGAAGTCTTTATAGCGAGATTTAATTTCGGAAATAAGGTAAGAAAATGTTGGGATGGGGTCTTTCATACCAATGTTTGTCAAAATAATACGTCGTGCGGGTGGTCAATTCATGAGAAAGGGCGATTTTTGACCCGGGAAACTCGCCTTGGAAAGTTGTCCACGGACCGATCCTGAGCCCAGTCTTCTCCTCTCCAACGGCATTGACGACTGCGTCGATCACTTCCAACGCAAACCTACACCTATTCTCCACGCTACCACCATACTCATCATTACGCTTGTTACTGACGTCTTGCAAAAACTAATCAATCAAATATCCATTAGCCCCATGAACCTCTAAATCGTCGAATCCTGCTTTATTCACGGCATCAGACGCAGTGTACCGCAATACAAGACGAACTCGTTGATCTCGTCTTTGGTGAGGGGTCTTGGACGAGGCTCTGGTTTAGCACAGAGAGGGATGTCGGAGGCACTGACGAGATCGAAAGAGGGATCAAGCTCTTTCAATGTTTGGACATCTGCCGTACGACCGAGGGCCCAGAGCTGGAGAAAGATGTAAGAACCTTTGGAATGGACAGCGTTGACAATCTGTGATGAAATGTCAGGGAGACGCGTTCGAAACACGACAAGCCTCACTTCTTTCCAGGCAGAAATCTGTTCATCACTATAAGTCCCCGGTACATTTTCATAACCTCCCGCCTCGACTCTCTTAGCGACAAAGGTCGCTTCAGTTATCAATAGTGTTCCTGGAATATTACCACGCTGAGAGTAGTAGTCCTCTCATCATCGGGTTTTGGGGAATGTTCGTCTGCCTCGTAGATATAACCCGAGTGAGAGGGGCTAAGATGACCTGGTGCGCATGGTGCAGTGCACATCGACCGACTTTTATGGGGGTAAAGAGACTCAGCGGAGGCATACCAGTTGAGATCTGGGTCGTTATAGAAAGTCTGTAAACGAGAAGTAATGCCAATCACGGCTATGATTAAAAGCTTTCGCAAAGAATTGGACGTCACCATGAACATCACTGCAGTATCCTCTTCAGCGAGAAATTTTCCCAACGGGCCTGACATCATCGTACCAACATGTGACGACGTCGAGTGGTTCTAAAGCAATAATAGAGGCCTCAGGCTGGAACATAGAGTACTCACAGTACTTATCCATCGATGAAATGAGTGCTCTGAGCAGGTAGGTGATGGTTGAGAAGAAAGACGTGAAAGGAACGTGACCGCGTCAGGGCGCGGAGTTTGAAAAAAGTTGATCGCAATTTTGACCATCAACCACCACAGCGCTAAGGCTCCATCGGTATCCAGATATCCATGCTACCTTCAGAGCTCACAGATGCTGTTATAGACTGCCTTCAAGACTACCCCTCAGATCTCAAAACATGCTCCCTCGTCTGCCATGACTGGCTTCCCCGGGCTCGTACTAATCTTTTTCATGATTTCACCTTTCCTCCGCACAACTCGACTCTTTCTTCCGACCCAGACTCCAAAAAGACAAAAATGGCAGTCAAGGCTGTTGTAGACGTGATGACCAATATGATAGACCTGGCAACAAAGTTTGATCTTGGTTCCCCTATACCTGCCCTTGTCAAAAACTTGACTGTAGATGGCAGGGGAAGCCGGGTTCTCCTAGATATCTATAACACCGGTTTCCTCAGTCAACTGCCTTTCACGGGTCTACTACACATCTCAATCTATCATTGCGACAGCGAGACCTATGCGTACACTCCTTCTCAGCGTTGTTTGCAGCGAAAGTCTCTTGAAGGCTTGCTCGAGAAGAATCTACACTTGAAGTCACTGGGAATCCGTAGGGTGTGGTTCGAGAGGATCGATGACCTACTTGGGATAGTGGAGGACTCGACAAATGTCTCTCATCCTCACTTTCGGTCTCTTACATTGGACACCATCGATGTCGTTGAAATGGAGTCCGGAGCAGATCTGCACGTTCCATTGCCAATCAGTGCTTGGCAGAACCAGGGTGGTGTCATCGGATTGAATCACGCTCACGGCGGTGCCCATGCGCATGTCAGCACAGGCCTTGTACATCTACCTGGCTCGTCAACGTACCTTCACATCTCCGAGCTGAAATTTTTGGGAAACATGCCATGGCTACCCATAGAATTACTCTGCACTCTCGCAAACAGACTTTTGGATTCTTCACACCCCCAGGACTCCGATCCCGAGATTGCAAAGCCTCATAGCATAGGCTCGGTTCATACTGTCAGCGTCTTTGACGTGAACACTTTGGATGCCTACGTCGGTATTTTCAGGACGTGGGGGGCCTCTATCAGTTGTTTGAAGGTGGAATTGAGGCCAGGTAGGCGTCATAGCTGTATCTCCACTGTCCTAATTACTAAACGAATGCGTCTGTTTCGCAGTGATAAACGACATGCACAGTCCTGACGCCGCGAAATCATTCCCAGTTCTCGACCATGTAACCCATCTCGAGTTGTACACCGATATCAAGACTCGCAAATACGACCTCAAACTCGAGGTCTTCACGTCCTGCATGTCCAAATTCCTTCCTCATTTCCCTCACTTGAAGAAGCTCTCGCTCGTGCGTGTGCCAGCTTCCGGTCACCGTGACTGGCGTACAGCTCGTTCCAGTTTGAGTAAAACGACTAGTAGGCTCGCATGGATAGAAGCGGACACGAACCATGATCAGGTCCTCGAAGATTTGTCAGAGGCTGAACTGCAGAAGGCGTTGGGGTTACTACGGCTTAGTGTGAAATTGGAGAAGTCTCTGAAGGAGATACTCGTGGAGTTGGACGAGCGCCGGAGTGGAATGAGTTTTGAGTACGCAATTGAAGATTAGACTTGGGTTAGAGGACTCGGCTTGAAATTATGACGAGTTGGGGCTCCTTGGACTCACAGGACGGTCTTTTGGTGGGCAGACCTTTGAATCGTCCATGCTGCGACTATATTTGGTCGCTGCTTTTCTCTAGATACCCTTTTCTTTCAACTTCACCAGTATCGAGATTAGGCACGATGACTACCAATAACAACTATTAGTATTACGACTATAACCAATGACTTGGAATCCTCCATAGCACCAGAAAACGTTCAGCTCAGCTGTAGTTTACTTGTTAGGAATGAATCTGAGTTGTGATGCGTACTAGTTGACTCACCACAAAACAAGAGAGTGATACAGGCTCAACTTAGTACCCTTCAGGTTTGCAGGTATCGTCGCAAAATACGTCGCTAGCAGGAGACTTGCAAAGAGTGCATCGGCAGTAGAGCTCGCATTGAGCTTGGTCGCAAGTAACATCTGCACACTTGTTCAAGCAGTCGGATACGAGGCCAGCGCAAAGTGCGCGGCTCTAAAGAGAAAAAAGGAGAATGGTAAGGCGACGAAACGAAGGAGTCTTGGACACGGAGAGACTTGAACAGAGCACACACCTCGAGAGCAGGAGAAGCATAGACAGCACCGGACAGACAGGCTGCGACGAAGGCGACGATCAAGCGGTATTGCATTTTCGATGAGAGGAGAAGTGTTACTTGTGAGTCTTAAGTATGTGGACGTTTGTTCGGGTACTTATACCTCAGGAACCCAGGCCAATGGTCCCTGTCACAGGTGAGCCGAGAAATTTGAGCTTGAAGGAGATCCGGAGAGAATGAAAGGTATATTTTAGGTGAAACGTTTCGTGAAGGACACCATAATACAGATTCATATTGGATTCATACTTGAGTTTGACGTTTCTCGAATACTCGCCAACTCAGTAGTGGCAAGACAATTGCAAGACAAGACAGCCGCCCGGCATTTGCTGTATACCCCAGGGCCCTGCCACTCCCGCTGCCCGCACCTAACGCAACATACATATACAGGTCCGTATTCAATGACCCTGGATGGGCCCGACTTCTGACATTTGGGCCTTCGAGCTCAGGTACGAACTCCAGACAAGGCGGGAAGTAGACAGACATTCTACGTTCAAATAGAACTTCATTTCTCAACAGTCTCCGATATAGCCGATGTACCTGTGAACTTATGCAGTACTTACATTCAACGGCCAGCTGGCAACTTGACCGTCAGCAATTGGAAATGCCCCAGACATCTTAAACGTCCGTGCACTCTTTCAGTGTTCCGCGGTTCCGTTGTGCAAGGAGTACTAGCCGAAACTGGATCGAAAATATGTCGGTGCGGGCCGCTGTATACAGAGGCAGGGTCCTCATCCCATTCCCCAAAAATCTATTGAATTATTGACTCTGAAGAGGCAGATGTGGGCGCCATGGACTGGGCACTGGTTCGTCGCTCGACGAAAGCTTGACGAGAGAAGGTGTTTGGTGCCGAGTCTGCCGTGATATTTTCCCGGAATCCGAATGGTGTGCTTGAGCTCAGAATCTATAAATACTAAGTAGGGGACGCGGCTGCTCCCCCAAAAGGATCGGGATTCTATATTCGCTTGAAGACACTGCCTTCCATTGCCGCCAATGCCTGATGCCAGTGGCTTAAATATTTCCATGAGGACCACCCTAGACAGTAAGTTGGCCATGGGTCTCCATAGTAAAGCGCTGGAGATCCCGAAGAACGCTAAGGATACCACTTCCAGCAACCTCTGACGGTCTGACCCCTACCGCGATGGAGTTACCGCCACCCCCAGTCCCACCAAGCCTACTGACACTAAACGTCTTTAAAATAGTACGTGTATTGACAACAGCTAGATATACAATTACAACAAATGGAATAGCGAAGTAGTTGAGTATACAGTGTCATAGCAAAGTATGTCCAAATCTTGCCTCAACCATACTGTCCCCAGCAGTACGCATAGCGTCCATCAGCTCTTTATCTTCCATGCTCATCGACTGGAGAACCTCGTTGTCTTCCTCTGAAGGGAAAGGCGACACATCAACATCGCACCATGTACCGTTCTTTGGGACTTGACCAGCGAAGTATCCTCGAACCGCTTTGATTGTGCATAGAGACGGAAGGGATACCGAGCAATGCTAAGAGAAATGAGACGCAGAGTGAGTTCACGGGCGAAGTTTGACTTTGAGAAAAAGCGACAATACTGACCCCTGGACCGTCTTGAATGAGAAGAGTCGAAGAATTAGGCATGAGTGAGTTGATGAGCAAACCACTCGACATTGGTGTAATTCTAGAGATGCACAAGGTGCACGCGTTGGTTCAGTACGATATCTCAAGGGACGGGAAATGATACACTTACGGGTCCGCCGTATTGCTAACAATCAACAAAGGGATGTCCAAACTCGCATTCCAAGGTCCAACAAACCTCTCTGGCCCCTTGACAGGCCAATACTCGCAACCACCATCAGGTTCGCTGACTCCCGTGCTCACGCCAAAGTGTACGGATACGTCTTTCAGATTTTTCAAAGCCTGGTCTGCAAGATCTTCAGGTGTAGGAGGATAACTTTTGTTGGAAGGCGAGTCCAAGCAAGTTACAGCTAAGCGGGTTAAATCATAGTTGGCGGAATAGCTGAGCGATAACATGTTGAAAATGGCGCTTCCGTTCCCGGCGAAGGCAGAGGCGTAGGATTGTGCTGCTAATGGCCACCAAGTGGGTTGTTGAAGAAATATCTGAAGGAAGGCTATGACGATATCACCGCGTCGAGGCATTAGCTTTAACTGATATCTTCGTATAGCAGCGAAATACAACTCACCTCTCGCAGTTCCACTAGTCAAAAATCCAGGCCGAGGCCCGTCTGCTACCGGAAGAGGGGCAAGAGCAAGATGGTCGAAAAAATCCTCGAACCGCGCCTCGATATTTTTCCATGGCTCTCCTTTGTATTTGGTAAGGGGACAAATGTTGGGTCCAGCCTCGGAGCAGCCTTTCAAGAATATCTGGTATGTCTTCTCCGAGTGGGCAAGCCAATTGTGAGGCCATTTGTGAGAGGGCTCGCCTTTTAGTTGATTAGCATAGACAAATATTGAAGGTAAGAAAGTGACTCACTAGACCAGCTCACTGGGTCAGCGATACCGTCAATAACGGAATAGCCTATGCGGTGAGGCAGCCTGGATAGATCCCTTGAGAACAGGAGAATGTATGTAGGGAAAACGAAACTCACATATTGACGAGATAGGCTCCCAAAATTGACCCATAAGATCCTCCCCAATAATTTCTGGACAGTGGACACAGATTAGGACCGTCACAGCACTCTAAAGAGATTACGCCACGTACATTTTAGCATCCTCTCCGTCCATGATCTTCGTCATGAAGTCTATGTCTCTAACTACAGTCGCCGTCCCCATGTATCTCAACTCATCGCCCATATTTTTACGACAAAGTTCGCCCTGTGCTTGTTTGAGAGAGATGAAATGTCGGTATTGCTCCACTAGTCCATGATAAAGACGAGGAGAGGACAAATTAGAGATTGAGGGGACAGTGATGCCTTGTTCGATGACAGTATTGGCGAAGAAGAGTGCGTTAGTAACAGGAGAGGGGAAACACCTTGTTGCTGGACTGTAAAAAGACAAACGACAGGGTGAGTACGATCTGTGAATCAAGAATGGATCAAGTACGCACACTGTGCTTCCTATCCCTCGAGGATCAAATCCAATGAGATCATAATCGTCACCTAAAAGCTTGGCCAGTGCTTTCCCTCGTTGTTCTGTCCCCACTAATCTCGTACCCGCACCACCAGGACCACCTACATTTGTCATAGACTAGGTTAGCTCGATGCACATAGAATAGCCAAGAAGAACGAAAGTAGCTTACCTGGATTGAGGAAGATTGAGCCCTTCTTTGGAGACTTGGTCGCTTTCCACTTTCCAAATGCAATGATCGCATTACCAGCCGTCGGGTCAAAGTGATCCTTCGGAACGCTGCGTAATGGTTCAGATGCCAAAAATTACAAGGAACACGTCTGGACAACTCACACAATTCCCCCGCAGTCCACATTACGAACTGCAGGAACACAAGGACCCCAAATGATGGTACCAGGTTCGAGGCTGTTCCTTTCCTCGGTAGTGAGTTCTGCAGCCAATTCCCAAGGCGAAGACGACGACGGTATATAGGCTAACGAAATTGCGCTTCGAAATCCATTGACAGATGGCCGCCAAACTTGATTTACCCAGTAACAGAAGCCCAGAAGGACGACCAAGTGTGTGAAAGCACGACGAGAGAACCATAGGCTTTGCCTCGGCCTAGTCTGGACGGGGGTTCCATAACGATACCCGGGCAAACGAGCTTTCTCCGAGTCCATTGCGGAGGCGAAGGAGAGAACGCCGTCTCTACGCATCAAGTGGACGATGATGCTGGGAAGAAGAGAAGACGCGGATACTTCCGTGACCCATTCTCCGTGTATTCTGCTCGGAGGCGAGCGCTGGGTGTCACAGACTAGAGACCATATGATACATGGCAAACATCTCCTTTCGTAGTAGTAGATACAAAGTAACATGATATGTATATGATCTGTATATGATCATGAAACCAAAATAACATGACTTCCTCCACTCAACGCAACTTGCCCGTTTACCACCGTCGCTTTCTTTCCATCCACTGTGACCTGAGATACAGGCACATTGTCATCATCAACATTAGGCAACCTAAACACACCCTTCGTCCCTTGCGGAGTCGTCACATTAACCCTCGCCAAACCATCACTCCCATCCAAACCCAAACTCCAACTAGCCCCAAACCACCCCAACTGCGTCTCAAACCCTCCTTCCGCCTCAGTCAAACCACCCACACCAATCTGAGGAGCGAGTAACCATTGTTCTCCTTGAATAGCAGTGACACTCAGTCCTAAGACGTATATCGTTAACGCAGAGGTGGGACCACTTGACCAGCCGTGGGCATGTGAGGTGTAGGCGGGGTCGTGGTTGTATCCGACGTTGGCGCGATAGCTATTTGATTTGAGGAGTTGAATTGCCTGTGAATGAAAGAGATGTAGAAGTATACATACGCTAAAGACCCATTTGCTGTGAACCCTTCCAAAAGTGTACTCTGAACAGAAAGATTGGTGTAGAGCATGTATCCCCAAGTACGATGTAAGAGGTCCATTGCTCGGTCACCGTTCCCCGCTTCGAAATGTGCTTGTAGCTGTTATACCAAAGACCACCCGGCCGAAACGAGTCATTAGCAAACCTTTTTCGTACAGAACAACTCGAGAAACAAGACCACCCACCTCAAATCCACTGATAAAAGGCGAAATCGTATCTGGCAACTCGGGAGGCAGTGGTCCCAACGCGTTCCAATTCTTCATCAACCCATCGCTAACACGCTTCTTCTGTTCCAGCGTATTCGTGACATTAAACAACACAGCAAAAGAATTGGCATCTTGGGGTGTGAGCGTTGTACTCGAGTTGTCTCGATACAGTCCGACGTTGTCCATCCAGAATACATCGTTGAAGCGAGCTTTGAGGTTGGTAGCGTTCTTGGCATAGGCAGAGGCGAGGTTGGTATTGTTCATGGCATTGGCGAGGTCGGTTGCGGTGAGGAGGGTCTGTGGGGAAAGGAAGAGGCATCTGGGTGAGTGCTAGTGTAAGATGCAAAAGAAAGATAAATGATGTAGCACCTTGTAGAGGATGGCATTACCCTCAGCATTGATACCTCCACCACCTTGCCTAGCCCAATCTCGCAAACCAGTAACAGTCATCAATCCTGTACTCCCAACCTTTCCCTCCAGAAATGCGATGGCCTTGGTGTAATTCGCCCATATGTCTTGGATCCACTCGATGTCGCCAGAGTACAGATAGTAGTTGTCTGTGTCCCAATTGTTCATTCATAGTCAGCACCCGAGATCATTCTCGAAAAAAAAAGCATGGACAAAGAGAGAAATGAAAAAAATAAAAATGTAAATGGAAAAAGGCAGCCCAAACTCACGAGTCCCAATCAACGTCCACATATGATACGTATCCGAACTAAGCTGATTCAAAGGCGGACCGGACTCGGGTAGAGCACCCGTGGTTGGGTTTATATGGCTAAACATTGTCCCTAGCGCGTTCTTTGTGGGCACCAAGTCCATAGTCGAGACGAATTGGGTTGGGACGGCGATACCCATGTCACCTGTGAACGAAAAAGAAGACCATCAGGTCAGATACACGCATGCAAGGTTGGGTAGTGGGGGAAGGAGGGGAAGAGTGAAGAGACTAACCTGGCCAGACTGCTCTATCACGTTTGGCTCCTGGAAGAAGAGGCGGTGACGAAATTAGCAAACGACCTCAAGAAAAGTTTGAAGATACAAAAGCGAACGCACCATCAACGATGATAGGTCCAGCAATACCGAGAGTAGCGTTGTTCGCCCATGCTAAGGTAGGTGCGTCAGCAAATGTACATATGAAGAAAAGGATACTCACTTCCTCTCGGAGCGAAAGGTACCATTCTTCCAGTATTGACTGGTACTGTATTCGTCTGCACGGTGTAGGCTCCTGCATACCACACTGTCAAAGTCTCTTCAGTCAATCCAGCCCACACCCAAGAAATAAAAACCACTCACATTTTGTCAAAAAATCTTCATCATCCACAAACCCCGGATCCTTTGCATAAAAATACCCCGTATACGCCGTCATATCCTCCACATGTGGCATGAACGAAATCTCACACGTCACATTGCTAATCGTCAAAGACGAATTCGAATTCGAGACAATTGTAAGAAAGCGGAACCCAGCTCGTAATGAGGCGGAGGGTTGGGTCCATAGGCCTTTGGATTGACTCTGACTTTGAAGGATACTGGTAGAGGGAACGAGGAGGACACCGTCGTAAGTGGTACTGGCATCAGGAAAAGAAGAGTCGTCTGAGGCGGCGGGACGGATGAATTGGGCAGATTCGGTGAAGGAGAGGGAGATGGAAGAGGCGGAGGTGGTAGAGTCAAAGGTTAGGGAGATGAGGCCTCCAACCTGTAGATAGATTGAGATTTAGTACATCGCAGTTGCAGTTGAAAGCAAAGAAGAAAGAAGTGAAAAAGATAAGAAAAACCAACTCACCTCTTTCCCAAAATCAACCGTAACCCAAGCCCCTTTGCTCGAAAACTTGGCGCCGCTAGACCCATCACCCAATAAACCCTCTTCATTACCCACATCCCCTTCAACGTTCCTGATGGAAGTAGGCCTTACAACACGAGTTTTAGGTGCATAGTTGAAGTCGTCCCAGGGTCCAGCCGGTGCTCGTCCAAACACGGTTGGTACAAGGAGCAGCACCACAAATAAAAGGAGATAGATGGACAGTCGTTTAAAAGGCAAGACCAAATTCCACGTCATCCTCCTCCAGCAGCAAATGCAGAGCGGTATACGTATACGTATGCACCGGGTTTTGCGATCCAGTTCGGATTTTTATAGTCATCCTGCTCGAGTTTCAATGGTTCCTTATTTCAGGGATTAGAACGGGCCGGGGAAAATATAGGAGATGGAGCGCGTAATGACCAGGTCTGGTGGTTTGGCGAATGACCACTTGACAGGGACGAGCATCGAATACTCCTGTTCTGGTCAACTTGATGGAGCGGAAAGAAGGGACCGGGCGCAGGCGTCAATTTCATAAACACACGGCTTTAATTCTGTCAGTTTCTGTAGCTACATGGTTCAAAATCTTCATAAACTTGGAGCATAAATAGAGTAATGCCCGTAATCTAGGGGGAGAAAAGTAAGAGTACGAGGTATGAAAAAAAAATGTGAGTGAAGTAAAGGATGACTGGAAGATGCATGAAAAAATGCACAGGATAAAAATGATTGTATGTACGTATGCCATGCTAGAGAAGTATTAACGGATAACTGGAGCGAGGGAGAAATAAGAGTCATCAAGGATTGGAGGGGTACTGAAAGTGTGAGTGAGATGATACAATGCGATGAGAGAGAAAAATTAACAGTGAGGATGAATACAACAGAGAGAAGAGCCCGAGAGAGCCAATGAACCATTGGCTAAATCCACTAACGTTAAGAGATCTTTTCCGAAATCAAGACTGTAATCAGTCAGTCAGTCATACCTATGAGCCTTACGCTCATCTCCTCGCCACCCTCTTCCTCTCCCGACCCATATCCTCTTCCACATCCATCGCTTCCGAGCATAACCCCAGACCAACATTAACATTAACATTCTGATTTTGCGGTCCAGCTATACTTCGTGAACTCCTTGTTCGTCTCCTCGTCCCAGCCCCACTGACATGACCATGGCCCGATGCAGGACTAGGTGAGGACGCAGTCGATCCTCCTCCGCCGAGAGAAGATGGAGAAGACGATGCCGAGTCTAGCATCATCATAACCGCGTGGCGGCGTTTAGCACCTGCGGTGACGGCTACATCTGGATATGGTGGCGCTATGGCCATAGCCATAGGAGGAGAGGTGGGTATGTTTGTAGGTGAAGGGAGGGAGGATAATGGGAGAGATTCCGGAGAGACAAGATTGAATGACGGCTGGGGCGGGAACTCGAGCCCGGGTCCGGTCGCTTGCGAAATAGACTCTGACTTGGTTGGCGCTGCATTCCGAAGTTTTGAGGATCGCTGTGTTTGTCTGAGCGCTGCTGGAGGAGGTGAAGGTGACGAAGGTTGTTGAGGAGATGGTGTTACATGCTGTTGTTGGGCCGGGACAGTGGTTGTCTAGGGCCAATCGTTAGAGTGAAAACATGAAAGCAAGCGATATAGATGGCATACCTGGTCTCTATGAGGCCTCGACGAAGCCTGCGTCTTGTTGGCGCTGGCTTTGACATCCGCCTGCGACGAGGCAGGCGCAGCAGTAGTTGTCCTCGGCCCCCTCTCCCTCTCCTTCTCCTTCTCTTCCTCCTCATCTTCTTCCTCTTCCCTCGACTTGATGGCCTCCATCCTAGCCTCTATCCAATCCATAACCCTTCCAATCGTCATCCCTGACTCAGGTGACGACCCCGAGGCATCTATACCGCCTACAGAAACGCCTTGTTGAATCATCATAAGAAGGTCATTACATGCAGCAGCATATCCTGCATTGTAAGCTCGTTTCGATGCGTTCCGTGAAGACCGGTACAGCGTTGTAATGCTCAGAGCAGCAGCTATAAAGTACAATGAAAAACAGATTCAGAAAATGAGGAAAACCTTCCGATAAGAGTGGGTTGCACACCTTTGAAATCATTCATAAGATCCTTCTCTGCATTCTGGTAGGGCGTTGGAAGTGACGTGGCCAGAGTGTTAAGGTTGAGAGACTCCATGAACGTTTGAAGAAAGAATAAATCGCGACTACCCAAATTGGGATAAGAGATTGTACGCCTCACGTGAAGCGCATCAAAGGCCCTTGAGGGTAGGCTAAACTCTCAACATCTAGACAAAAATCTTATCCTATGTAGACTAGATACGCATGCTTTATAACTCAAGATGTACAGATGAAAGCCAAGAGTTCTAAATCTCAAATCACTACTTCTGAGCGTCCCTTTCAGCCTTTGCCTTTGCCGCCGCTTCCAACTCTGCAAACGTCCCGCTCTTCAAGCACATGTTACGGAAGATACCATCTTCCTTTTGTATCAAAGTCAACGGGGTATCAAATTCGACCAACTTGCCCTTGTCCAACACTAACAGCCTGTCGTAATCGATGATAGTGCGGAGACGGTGGGCAACTAGGGACCATGTCAGCAATGCCAAAAAACAGGCAAGTACAGTACTCACCAGTCAATAATAACGAATCCGTAAACTCCTCCCTAATCGTTGCCTGTATTTTTGCGTCCGTAGCAAAGTCAATACTACTCGTCGCTTCATCCAACACTATAATCGAACTCTTCCTCAACAACGCCCTGGCCATGGCTATCAGCTGTCTCTGCCCTTGTGAAAAGTTGGTTCCGCCAGCAGACACCTGCGTCTCTAAGGAGACTGTCGTCTTAGTGTCGACCTCTGTGACGGCAGAACCAATAGAGCTGGCGATGTCTTCTCTGTCTCTTTCCACTGCCAGGAGTTGCTGGGCTTGGGCTTGGGCTTCATGAATAGACGCAGGGCGGGAAGACTCGGGAGATGCGATGCGAGATACAGTTCGGGAGGTCACTCGAGATGCCGCTTGAGTGTGGCTGATCATTTGGACTCGGTAGAGGACATCCATGCATTCTTCGTCAGTGTGTTCCCCTACAAATATGACAGCATGAGCAAAAAAAGTCTACGAGACGAGAAAGATTGAGGAGGTGCGGTCCTAGTAAAACTGACCAAATGGATCCAAATTATCCCGGAGAGAACCAGAGAAGAGGGTAGCGTCTTGAGGAATAAAGGTCTGCGGAAAGATTTCATCAATACCCCTCCCTGTCAACACCGACATAGATTTCAAACTACATACCAGCCTGGACCTCAAGTCATGTATACCAATAGAAGTGATATCAACACCATCAACCATAATACGCCCACTGAAGGGGTCAACCTGGTTAATTGGTATCAGCATCAGCATCTCCAGTCCAAAACAAGAAAAGAAAGAAAGAGAAAAGAAAACCGAGACACTCACAAATCGCAAAATACTCATTGCCAACGTTGACTTTCCACTCCCTGTCCTACCAAGTAAACCAATCCTCTCCCCAGCTTTGAGAGTAAACGAAACATCCTGCAATACCGAAGGCAACTCTGGTGCATATTTCACCACTAAATTCTCCACCGTCACTAGCGAGTCGTTCCTACTACTCGAAGGCCAATATGCTGGGGGCCTACTGGATTCAATGATAGCTGGAGGCTCTTGAGGAAGGTCGAGGTATTCAACAATACGCTCAACAGAGTTGAGGTCTAGCTCCAGTCCTGCGAGAGGTTGTCAGAGTATGTTAGAGAATCTCAAAGTAGACACACCAGTCCAAAAGCGACAAGCCCAGTAGACAGAGCCAGTGAAACTCAGGGCACTGGTTATACAAAGACCGGCCAGACCAGCACTGTTGTCTACCTTGGCTATAGAGAACAGTGCAGTAATCAGAACCGAGATACTTCCTGTAACATAAGTCAGATTAACAGCATATTTAACAACTTTCTCTTCACTCACCAAGTGTGTCAAAGTTGAGCAGGAGCCAACGATTTGTCATCCAGAATGCATACCACATCTAGAAGGAACCTATACATCAATAACAGGCACCAAACAAAAAACAAAAAAAAAGCAGACAAAAGAAAAGTTGTCAAAACCGCACCTGAGTAGTCAAATCAATCTTCTTATGCAAATTATCTAAAAACCTCTTTTCTGCTGAAAACGCCCTCACAGTGACAATACCCTCCAACAGCTCTCCAAAGTCTGAGAATATGGGAGAACGAGAGTTGGATTCCATCCGCCGGAGGTCACGTCCTGTGTTGAGATACCCTATGGCCAATTCTCGGTAGATAGCCCCTATGATAAGGGCAGGGATGAGGAACCAGGGAAAGACGACTCTGCAAAGAAGAGGCAGTGTTAGTTAGCATGATAGAGGTGAAAGTAAATGAAAGGAGAATAGGCCTTACCCAATAGTAATAACCGAAGCAAAGAAACTCGCCAAAGACGAATTGACAGATTGAAGTGAGCTCGCCAAAGAGGAGTCGATGGTTTCGATATCCTTTCCGAAGCGATTGAGCATGCGACCTTGAGGGGTCGTGTCGTGGAACCGGAAAGTTGCTCGGACGACGGTGACTAGGAGTTGCCTGTATACCAACACAATAACGTCAGCCCCGGTAAATTTCACTCAGAAATGGAGTAACCATACCTGAAGAGAACCCTCGACGCCCTGAGCGCACCGGTATACTGAGCCATGATACTAGTGACGCTAACAAAGGCAGCACTAAGACCAATTACAGCATATACGGCAACATAGAACATAGGACGGTCATTGGCGTTGGGCAAGGTGCTGACGTCGACGCTGCCGGCGCCATGCGAGTGCATCAGGGGATGCGAATATGACGAGACGAAGCCCTCCGAAGTCAGTTCGTGATCTGAAGCGGCTGTTAATCTGAAGGGTGCAAAGGATATGAAAGCTGATAGAAGCGAATAGTCGGATTGCTTGTATGCTTCACCCCAGGTCTGGAAAAATGATCAGCAAGGACTACTGGTGGCAATAATAGTAAAAACAAACCTTGATCCACAACTTTTCTCCGACACCCAGGAACTGGTTGAGAACGACGAGGAATGCAAGGAATGCCCAAATGTAATAAGACCTTCAATAGACATCAGTACAAGCACTCTAGAACATAATAAGAATGAAACGCACGAAGCCTCGAGATATTTCCGATAAATCTTCCACTTGACCCCTCCAGCCTCTCTATGCTCATCCTTGACCAACTTCCTGGGTTTCTTCGCTTCAGTAGGCTTATCCCCGTCACCATCAGCCTCGTTGACCTCGATAGCACCTTCCTCTTTAGCGACGACAGCTTGTTCCTCCTTGTGAGCATCTACCTCGGCTTCAATGGCAATATCCTCCAAGACGCCTTGTGCTCGCAGGTCTTTGATGGTGCCTTGGGTATCGATACGTCCGTCAAGCATACGAATAAGGTAGTGTGCACCGGGGAGAACGAGGTCGATGTGATGGGTGACAAGGATGATAGTTCTATTTGCCAGTAAGGGTCCAAGAAGAAGTCTTTCGTAGAGATAGCGAGCAGTGTGACTGTCCTGTACAACTCTCTCAGCGACACGATAGGTATGAAAGTTGAAATGACTTACAACAGCACTGAGAGGGTCGTCTAGTAAGACATACTTGGTCCGAGCATACACGGCACGGGCAAGAGCGACACTACAACCACCAATCAACCATCAGTACCAAACCAACAGCAATATCCACTCACCGAGCTTTCTGACCACCACTCAGACTCACGCCCCTACAAATTCACCCAAGTCAGACATAGCCTGAAAAGCAAAACGGAAACACCCACCGAGCTCCAATTTCCGTCGCATCCCCGTCCTCCAGCATCTCCAAATCCGGTCTAAGCGCACAGGCTTCTACGACAGCTTCATAACGTTGCTCATCGTAAGGATATCCAAAAAGAATGTTGTCTTTTATAGATTGATGCCTTAACCAAGGCGACTGCGCCGAATACGATATCGTGTGCATGAGACCGTGCTCATCTACCTTGGATGGGTTCTTCGACATGATGATACGGCCATTGAGGAGGGTCATTTCGCCTAAAACGGCCATCTACAATGATGCGAATCAGTTATGCGTTTTCTAACGTGAGAAGACAGGACAGACGTACCAAAAGGGCAGTTTTTCCACTGCAGAACGAAAAATGTTAGAGTTCGCGTTTTCGACAAATGAAAATAGGAACACGATGACCCAACTCACCTAGCAGTAGGTCCCGTAACAACTGTCAACTTTTCCTCGGGGAACATCACCGAGATATCCTTCAACTCGAATTTATGATCAGCCAGCAGAGACTCCGTGGTCAAAACCGACGCAATTGTTCCCGTCTCCGAAGCTTCTGAAGGCACTACCCTTGGATCCCTATCCGCAACAACCTCTGTCTGTGAAGCAGGGGTTTTATTCATATCTTTATCCTTTCCCTTATCCTTGTCCTTCCCTTTCTCCTCGACCTCGTTCCACTTCAGCGTCGCATTCTCCAAACCCAACCCTTCATCTTCAGACCCAGGTAAGTGAGGTTCAGAGAAGTCTTTCTTGAGGGAAGAGACTTGTTCCGTGACTTCTTCTTCGTCGAGGTAGACGGCGATACGGTCAAGAGCGACTTTGGTTTGTAAGAGTTGGATGATCCAGGTTGGCAGGACGTTGAGAGGAGCACTAGAGAACCAGAGAGAAGACAACGTTAATAGGACGAGAATATAGTGCTATGACCCAACCACTCACCGAATCATTCCGAAGAGAGCAATAGCCTAGAATGTGAAGGTCAATTTGTCAGTCACAGGAGGTAATCAAAGACGAAGGGGCAACTTACAGTGAAGGCAACACTAACTGTCAACTGGTTCCCGAGTGCAACATATACCCAGAACGAAATGATGGACACCAGGATTGGTGCACTCATCCAGAGCCCATATAACATGACCGAGTTGATACGAGCTGCAGTGTATATAGTCAGCAATCCAACCAACAAGGAATGGCAGAGTGTACGGACACTAACCTTTAACCATCCATTTCATCTCATTTTCCCTCGCATTCATCGCCCGGTCAATCCAGCGGTCCTCCCAAGCGAAGAATTTGATAAACTTGACCTGCAAAACGAGAAAGTAGTTGGCAAAGATGGTAAAGATTGAGACGACAAACATGGATTTAAAATTTAAAAAAAAAAAAAAAACGCAACACTTACTGCTCCAATCAACTCATTCAGTACTCCCATTCTCTTATCCCTAGCTGCGAGTGTACCCTTTTGAACGCGGATACTCCTTCTAGCAAGTAAAGCGTTTAATGGCCAACCAGCCAGGAGACATATAAATCCTGCAAAGGCTGACCACCCTAAAAGTCTAAGCAATGCTATTAGCAACTTGCAGCATATGTATAGCCAGGTGTGATCGATGAAACTCACTGATAGAGGTACGTGCATCCAATGATAATTTCTAGGGGGTTTCCATAGAGAAAATAGATACCAGTGACGATTGAGGAAATCTGTTAAGAGAGTAAAAAGAGGTGTGTGATATGAGCACGGATGGTAAAGTGGCATTCAAAGAGAGAAAGCACACCCTATTAGCATCACCCGCCATTAAATTGACAATCTTCCCAACATCGGCACCAGCTTTGGGGTCGTCTGTCGGCTGTTCCTTCTCTTTCTCTTTCTTCTTGTCCTTGTCCTTGCCCTTGCCTTTTTTCTTCTTGTTGTCATGGTCTGCATAATAAATGTGTATGAGTCAATCGCTAGAGCAAAAGACAAGCCAACAGATACATATAGTAGACGAGGAACTCACCAACTCCATTCACACCATTCCTATTGGCTTTGTCGTCCCTCTCCGCTCCTTCTTTCTCCTTATCCTTATTCACAACTCCACTAAAATCCTTCCTCTTCAAAGCCTTGTCGTATATGCTTGCCATCAGCTCACTCCTAATCCTCGTCGCAGCACGGCGATTGAACCAAAGATGTTGCAAATCGGCCTCAGCTTTCAGAATTGAGCAAGCACACATCAAAAACGCGTAGACGAAGGCCCTGGAACGGTCTGCTGGGGTGGGCTGCCTAACGGAGGAATCTATGGCGTAAAGTATACGGCTATAGAGGAAGATCGCGTCACATTGAGTAAAGATGGCGCAAAATGATGAAAACGACATACTTGAGGAAAAAAGGGTTAAGGAAACCGAGACAGATACCGGCTAAGGCTAATACAGCATCGACCAGAAGGTCGGAGGAATTGGCTAACCAGAGACGCTTGAGGAGCTTGACACCACTGGGAGTAAAAAAGTGAGTTACATGTACGAAAAAAAGTAGTAGAGAACGCACCGTATGTTACTAAACTTTATGAAGACAGGGCGGGAACGAAGAGTAGGACTAAGACGCCAAACGTCGGTCTCATTGAGGGTAACATTTCGTCCCTGAGAAAGATATGAGCGGATGAAGAACTGAGGGAGAGATTTAGCTTACACTTTGCACCAGCGGGTAGACCCAGCTAAAGCTTGTCCAAGCCCACAGTGAAGTGTAGTCCTCGGGTGTGATAGATTTGCCCTGACAGGTGATTTGTATCAGAAACTGTGAGCTGGCAGACACAAATGATACGCACAATTTCTTCCTTGTCCACACGATCACTGGGAATAGCTATTGGCATGCTAACCACCACCATCAATAACACTACAATAGCAATGAGATTGAAGACGTGGCCGACCCCTTCCAGTCGAGACGGTGGAGGAAGCCCGTGCACTGAATGACCGTAGAGAGCACCACCAAAGTCCAGGATTCCGGAAATGAGTTGCACGAGGTATAAGACGAAAGTATCGTATGGCACCGTTGCTGTCGGGCTGGTAATTGGACGAATGACGGTATAAGCCCAAACGAAAGCAGTCAGGAATGGTCGGGTAATAGCCCATGAGTCTGAAGGAATCGCGATAATTCGATATGAGCCCAAAGCTGTCCATGCGAGGACCTCTGACAATCCCAAGACTCCAAACACAACTGCTCTCCAAACCGGTACCACCTCCACGACTCGTATGGCCTCAACTTCGTCATCTTGAAGACCTTCTCCAGCACTTGCATCCAGAGCTTCCGCTTCATATAGGGTCAAGTATCTTGTAAAGGGCGCCTTGACTGTATTCCAGACTTTCCGAGCATTTCCAGACAGGTTGATTGGGAGAGAAAGAATACAAAACAAGCCCGCGAAGATGGTGGGGATAAGAGTAGACCAGGTAGCCCTTACACAGACATCTGAAAAGTCGAAGGCGTCTGCATTCCGACAGAGGCCCATAGGTCACGGTGGAACGGGAAGTTGAACAACGAGACCAAATTGCATTGGTGACCACGTGCCAGATAGCACAGCCACTCAACCTCAAGTTCGAGCTCGTTGACGCAGGCGGCTTTGAGGTGCCAGACACATATTCTGATTCACGATAGATAAGCAGGTGAGTGGGAAGTTTCTGACGGGTTTTTCTGTATCTTTCTGTCTAAGGTCCGTCCACCGGTGTGATTGTTGCCTTGTACTCATCTTTTTCAACGCTACCCTGCAAAAAAAACTTAGTAGCCGACTTCACGATCCGTGCCAATCATCATCAGAAGGCGAAGGAAAATGGTATTGAATATTTTCCAACGTCTTTATTGAAAATTGAGCTGGTAAGTAGTATATGCGCGCTTCATACCTCAACCAGAATGCTCACCACCTCTGTTTATCTTACCTACTCACAGCCAATGCAACTGGTGTCTATTCCAGCCTCAATGTCATTTTTGATAAGTCTTTTCTCCTTCCTGCTCTACCTGATGGGAGGCCTCCGTCCTATCGGTACCCTTCCCATGCCCCGGATGATGAAACTTTCCTCCAAGGTGGTCTGCCCACAAACAAAAACCGTATCGTCGAATTGGCAAGTGTATGTATCCTGGATTCTACGAAGGACGATCACCACATGTTCACGGGATGTTCCATGCTAACTGGAGTCGAATGCTAATGGGTAAGCTCTTCTTCCACCGAATGTGACTTACGAAACTAACTCCTAATGAATCATCTTCATCAGCACCCTTGTCTCGCACTCTGGAAGGCTTATCCACATCGGTCAGTCCTTCTTCGAAGAATGCTGGAACGATAAAGTCTGCGCTGTCGACCCTTACACTACCAACACCAACAACCGTACCCTGAGCTCGGGAGACGATCACATCCAAGAAACACTTGCTGATGCTTACAGCGCCTACTTTGACCTCGAGCTCTTGGGTGAATCGGTTGAGGACGGTATTCTGAGGTATGTCAGTATCGTCATTCACCTACATCTTCATTCTATGACTAAATTTGCGTGCGCCTTTGCTTCTGCTTAGCCGTCGGTGTCGATTCATCTGCGCAATTCAGCATCGGAAATGGTAACTACTTGGACTCTTCCGCTGAGGCGCTTTAAGAAGTTGAAGGGCATTTTGGAGCACGGTTTAAAACTTTTGGATTGTTTCGGATGATGTTCGTTGCCAACGACTTTGCTACTCACTAGAATTATGTACTATGTAACGAAGATTCATGAAAAAACTTTTCCTTGGGCCTTTACTTTATTCACTGATAAGAACAGCACCGCGGACAGTAGTACTCAGGTTGCATCAGAATGATTGGGCATCTTTAAGTTCTACCACGAGGAACTTAGCGTTTGGTATTGGCACGGCTTCAGCCAGAAGAGCTGTCCTCATTTGTCCAATACACTTACTGGCGGGAGAATACCCCTCTGATGATGATTGTTTCCTCCACACTAAGTACGGATCGAAATCAATTCATGGCAAGTATTCAAGCCAAAAAGCATAGAGTACAGAGACTCCTTTCCCATGTCCATCACTTGTGTATTCGTTCGCATATGGAAAAGACAACGTCTGATTTTCAGATATGCAGATCTAGAAACGGATGCATATTACGGTGTAGCTAGGGGTTATATTGACGGGAGCTGTTTGCGGCGCAACAGCGGTGAGAAGAGATGAAGGGTAGGATACATTAGCTTAGTGTAGAGCTGAAGAAAATTTCACAGAATTCATAGCGGGGATCTCAGACTGGGATCCAGAAGCGTTTTTCAAAGTACTGTTCCAGGCTTTCCCAAAACTCGTTCTGCAAGAAAGAACTGGCGTGCGGCATCCAACTGACTGCAATACAGCTTTTCCTTTGGCAGTGGTAAGTTGCATACCTGGCGCTGAGTCAAAGTGGTTGACCTTCAGCTACAGCCCTCTTATGAGGTTGAAAGCTTCATGGTCCACTCGGCACAGATGCAATATCTGTTTGACCTTCAAGGCACAGATTGAATGCCAAGAATTGGCCAAGAAGCCCATATTCACTTAAACATTAGTTTTGCCAAAGATGGCAAGCTTTTAGTATTTACCTGGTGTCTGACAACTTGCTCACGGTCAACTGTGGCGAGTTCGACATCTAAGTAGGTGCCTTTTGCCAAGTCGTTTCCAGCGCAAGAATGAGAGAGAATACTTGAAGGAGTAAAAAAACGCGCGGGAAAAAGCGCGGCGGCAAGCGCTTTTTTCACAGCGAGCGTACGCTGTCCCAGTCGATGACGTGGCACCCAATTTGCCTACGTAGGAAGTTGAAGATCTCGAGTATGCATTGCTTACATGTCAACATGAATCCCTTCTTGCTATCAGAGACGATATTCTTCAAATGTATACCTCCCAAACACCCAATGCCAGACTGTAACTGTTGCAGACACGACAGGGGCAGGAAGAATTCCTCGCCCGTCTATTCTCGTTCCAGCCGCTATACTCTCAGACTGCCAAATATATTTTTACTGTCTTTGAAGTCTTCCAGAAGACACCTTTATTCGTGCCTGCAGAATATCGCCGCTAAGAAAATGTCATCCAGTAGTGTACTCGATTAGTCAATTAGCCTACCTTTCCTAGCTTACTCGTAGCCTACCTCTCCTTGTATCTTGGTGGTTGACACAACCAGATGGATCTACAGCAGTTTAAATGGACTGTGAGCTCGTCCTCCCTGGAAGTGATTGATCCCGGGACGATGATGTACCTATTACATACAGTAGATACATCGGGTTGCCTCCCGGACCCCCGGCGTATCAGTTCTTGGTCCCAGCCCGGGTAATACACTCCTCCTCCAGCGTAATTCCAGCCATAACTTGGCGGGACTTTGGTGATGCATAGTCAGTCTCGTTCCGATAGTTTCACTGAACATTGCACGATGTTTCCCAATGTCTCCTATCTGACGACGCAGCTCAGCCAGACCTTCTTTTTCGAGTGTGTCTTCAGACTATCCATCAGAACGATTGGAGATCTACACGGATCTTGGTTTCGGCTTCGTAAGTTGACGGGTAACTTCACTAGATCTTCCCGAAAGGCCCGCTCTCGTTCTCACTGCACGTCTTGCGTTATAGTAATCTATATCCCCATCCTTGCTCCGCATCAAGGGTGAGCCAAGTATCTCATTAAGCAAGAGAAAGAATCAGTCCTTCAACGGCTCTGTGTAGGCGACAGCCGTTAACTGATGGCTCTCACATCAATATACTTATGTTGGTCTATTCTAGCACTAGAGCGGATGTCGACTTATTTTTGCGACCTCGCCCTGAGTATTTCTTTCTCAGGCAGGCTTCAAACTAAGTGCATTCCGAGCTTTTGAGGGTTGAAGCAATTGACTGTCTCCCATGTAAAAATGCAACAAGCATTCAACATATGGCTGTATAGTATGGTCGACAAGCCTGCCGCTATCGCTTCGAGCTGACAGTATATAAAGCCTCAGCGGAAAAGGCATTGTCTCAGAGCCTCTCGGTCGCTCAGCCACCCTCTCTGGTCATCGTCGCCATGCGCATACACTCACCTTCCTTCCTTTTACTCTTCGTTGGCTTCCTGTGCAATTGCTTCGCTGCAATAACGCAGGTTCCCTACGACCCATCCCCGTTCACAACAACAGGATACATAACTGGGTTCGTGCTGCTAGTTGGGTACGATGTTCGTCCTGCTAATACGCGACTTTGACAGTGCCACAATCAATAATCAATCTGACATCCTCTCCGGAGGAACTATCACTTTGAATGGCAACATCGAGATCGTTATTCCTCGTAACCTTCTCGTCAACACCCCCTCATTGACGGCTGTCGCCTGGAGTGAAATGTTTACGAGCAACGGTGACATCAATCTGCCTCTCTGGCCCGAAGTATCTTGGGAAGCATTCGTAAGTTTCACGACGCCTTCGACAATATGCTACATACTGACGCGTGTCCTTCCTGGCAGATTTACGCAAACTACATCGGAGGCCGACATGTCGCCGGCATTGTCTACATATTACAGGAAATCGGCAACCTCAACGAAGGATTCATCACCAGCATCGACTATGAGAAAGGTGAAATGAGGATCAACGGAGATTTCAATGATCCCACCTCAGGTATTCGACTAGTGATCAATGATCCAGGTATCCGAGCTGTTCCTATACCCTTCGAAGGCTGTCTCACGTCTTATTCCTATTCTTTCAGTTGGCCGTTATGGCATGGTTCACGGTGACTGGCCTCTCTGGACTGCAGACACGGATAATCCTTCCATCACCGCTTCCACAGGTTACCCCGTCTGTCTTCCAAGAGTAGACCCTGCTACCGGAGATGATCCCTTGTGCCCCAAGAAAAATCGTCCTCTTGATACGAATGGCAATCCATTAACCATATTGTAAGGAGTCGGATTCCTATACATCACTGGTGCATTCAAGTTGTTGACAAGTCATTGAATAGTACTTTCCCAGCCCCCCCAGTTCCTGAGGGTCAACCTGATCCCAATCTCTTTGCACCTCTTATGGTTGGTAAGTAGTCAATTATCGAGTCTGTGCCACGCTGTTCTGAATCAAATCTCCAGGCGACTTCATCGTATACAGTGCAACCCTCGTGGAGGATCAAAATGGAGACCGTTTGTTAGCTGCCTACTCGATCAACGTCAATCTTGGTTTCTATACTGCTCCTGGTACAATGTACGCCGATTTCAACTTCTAGCGCGCTGACACTGACAGTACTGATCCGCATATTACTGATGACAGTCCCGCCTATCTCATCATTGTCGAACCACAAGTTGGTATCAATGGAGGTAAAGCTTCCCCGAACTTTCGTTTCACCTGTCCATCGCCTGAACGTCCTTTCCAGACCCCCGTGGAGAAATCGAGGAGACTCGCGTGAGTTCTTTCATCACATCCTCCTATATCCGTCTTCTTTCTTACGTGTACACCTATTGATAGGTTGAGGGTTTCACCACCGATCAAACGGCCACTATTCTCGTATCCACAATCGACAAAGATCCCTGTACCGGAGAAGAAAAAGACCGTTCCTGGGGCAGCGCCATTCCTCGTGCCGCAGCCGTCCAAGGCAACTACCGCTTCAGGTCGGATGATGTAGCAAGCCTAGCTCCCTTCACCAGAGAAGTCGTTGTCCAAATCGCACGAGGCACGGTCGACACTCCAAATGGAATCACCGCTGGACGATTCGTCTCCCCACAACCTCCAGATGGCTGGCTCTTCCCCGAGCTCTTGGTGTTTGGTGATGATGAGATCCCTTCGCAGTTTGATTTGTTGCCTTTCCTCGCTGCTGGTAGTGGTCCATGGCTTGGTGGTATTCCGGGGGTTCCACAGACTGCTACTGGACCGATTGTCGGTCAACTGGATCCTTGGCCAGGTGTGGCAGTGGTTACACCCAGGAACTGTCCAGCTGGTAAGTCAAACGCTGCGCCGAATTACTTATAGATTTACTTGCTTACACCTTCAACAACACAGTCGACCCATCAATACCCGTAGCACAAGCAGGCGAAGACTTGACTGTCGCCTCTAACGGCCTCGTCACTTTGATCGGAACCAATACCAAAGAGGGACTTTCCTGTTAGTACTCCTATTCCTATCAACAGCACGGTCTGACTCCTACTCATCTACTCCATTCAAACTTGATTCAACCAGCCGATAATCTCACCTTCACCTGGACCCAACTATCCGGACCTACCGTATCCCTCAACAGCACCGGTAACGGCACCGTGACATTCGTAGCTCCCGCAGTCAGCTCCATTACCAACCTGATCTTCCAGCTTACGGTGGCAAACAGCGCAGGGAACAGCACGGACACTGTCATGGTGAATATTGTGCCAGTGGTTATTGACCATGTAGGTATCTTTCTTATGCTATAGTCATCGTTCAAGAGGCTGGCAGTCTTTGTTGAAAACATACATGCTTATGCTTCCTTTGTTTGTACTTAGATCACTCTCGACCTCGTCTCTTGGAAGAGCGGAAAGGGATCAGGAACTCTCACTGTCATAGCTACCACAGATGTTGCTAGCGCTATGCTTTTCGTCTCGGTGAGTACACCTTACTTTTGAGCCATCGGTGGCTTTGGGACTGACTCGATTCGATTCGGATGATGTCATAATCTAGGCTACCAACCCAGACGTCGCCACAATCGCTATGACATCTCTTGGCGCAGGCCGATTCCAAGCACTTGTATCTATGAGGCCCGCACCAGCCAGCGTAACTGTCACCTCAAACCTCGGAGGGTTCGCTGCGACTTCGACCATTGCCCACGGTTAAGCAACGTGGTTAGAATAGACTCGGACTAGACATACCTAGAAGGGTTTGACTAGATTTCCCATTGCTGAATTATGCAATCTTACTTATTCCTTTCGGATTCCTTTACTCTCGTTTCACATTTATCGTCCTTCTCTCTTTTTTGGGCTACAGTCATTCGTTTTACTTCCTGAACCTGGTTGGCTGTACAATGTACTATTCTTGGATGGATTACCTTGGAAATTCACATTGTTGTTTCTCTTCGTCATCAAAGAACCAATTTTATACCGCGATAAAATGAACTAGAAAGACGCTTGAAACATCCGTCTTGTAAACAAGAATGACAACGATACGTAGAAACCCGAGCTAACACTTCAGAACGGTTGCTCCGCAAGAACCTCTGAAATTTTGACAACCAGTTCATCCTTACTCTTCAACTCAGCCGCAAAATATGCCTTTGCCCCACCAACACCCTTCGTCTTTACCACATTCGCAATCCTATCATACGCTACTCCCGGTCCGCCTTCAGTCTGTTCAGTCCTCTTAATAACACACACGAAATCCCTCTTCTTCGTATATACCGCCAAATCCCCATTCCCCGGAGCGGGTTTACCTCCGTTCCCTCCATTCGGTGTAAACACAAAGGGGACTTGAACCTTGATGATCAAGTTTTTAGACTCTTTAGCGCTGGTTTTAGGAACAGCAGCCCCTCGAGTTTTACGCTTGGGGATTTCAGAGCTTTCGGGGAACCCAAGGACTTTACGGGTATGATCAGAAATGGGGACGAGATGACCTAGGTTGTTGTAGCTCGGCTTCAGAACCACCGTGTTGGATGTGGAGAAGGGTTGACATTGTTGTTTATGGGTCGGCCAGTGCATTTCTAATCAGTAATGTCAGTGGTTGTGTTATTCTTTCTTTGTCCAAAGTCACTGATGGGAATGAAAGAATGAAAATTGAACGTACTTTGGCATTCCGTAGAGCAATATCTCGCAACTTGACATCTACTACAATTCTTCAGCGCCACCTCGTCCTTTCCGCATTGGAAACAACTCTTCTTTCCCTGCCTAGGTAACTCCTCTTCCCCGCCACGCTTCCTAACCCATTTCGCCATGACTGCGGTAACCTGTGGGCCGTAGCGAAGGTAGTTACCTTCGGGAGTCAGCCCATCCGCTTCAGGAATACTTGTGTCAGCGCCGTTCTCCAAGAGGACATCGAGAGCTTGAACGTTATTGGATAGTAAACAAAGATATATCGCAACCTCTCCATATCGATTTTGATGATTGACGTTTGCTCCGTGTTGAAGCAGAAGTCTCAAAAGCTGGAGACACAGATCCTTATTGGAGACGCCCATTTGACAAAGGTGATGTAAAGCCGTGTAGCCGACTATATCCTGTGAATCGACGCTTGCGCCTCGACTTAGGAGGAATTTGAAGGTTTCGAGGTGTCGGATAGGCGGACCGCCTGGTATGGGCGTTACTCTTTGAACTCCCAAGGCAATGAGGGATAGGTAGCCAGTGTTGAAGCCTGATTCATGTCCTTTGAGATTGATACGACCGTTAGACATTATGAAGGTCTAGAGAAAAAGAAATAGAAAGAGAATCAAGCAGGTTAGATTAGAAATAAGGATATTTTTCGAAGCTCTGGGACGCACCCTGACAACAGCGTCCACCATCCCCATATAACAAGCCCGGCCGAATGGCGAGAGCTGGTTCAAGTCCCAGTTCAAGCTTTCTGCTTGTGCATGATATCGTTAGCATAGATGAAAGATGATGTTTAAAGAGGACAGTTGGACCAGCCTTCCAGGAGAATCGTCAGAACAGACTCTACCTGTCCACGTGAGCTGTTTAAAGGCTCACCTTCTTGATACAAAATTCGTAAACGCTGCCCACCATCCCAGGTCTTCAGAAAGCCAGGTTTGCTGCAGAGGGTTTTGATTTCTTCGGACAGCCGGATGCCTCCAGAGTATTGAGGATTGTCTTCTGGGGCAGACATGACACCTGGGGACGTCGAAGAACACAAGGAGAACAAAGACAAAGGACAAAGTCTAAGAACAAAAGGAGCGAGCTTATGTTTCTGTTCCCGCGAGTGCACCGCCACCTCAAAGGTGTTTTCTCGCGAACGGGGCAAAGCTGGTTACTGGTACTGTAGGAGCACATTCTTAGGTCCAGGATAAAGAACTGATCCGAAACGGTCAGAGGTAAGATTAAATATGCATATACCACTACCTACAAGTCACTTGCAAAACCTCCCTATGATATAGTACGTTCATTATATACAACTCGTTACCCAGTCGAGACGCAAAGAAAAGTTGTATCAGTACATGTATCGTCCTCTCCTTCCCATCAAGTACTAGAAAACATCTCAGACTCTTGGTCATCTACCTTTTACCATTTCCCATTCACCATTCACCATTTACCATGTAAACCCCATATGCGTATTCCTCGGCTGTGACATATTCGTCGTACCAGCCTCGTTCCCATACTCACTCCTCCTAGGGTCCCACCTGCCATGGTATGGTCCTCTCAACGCTCCGTTGTTCTGAGAAACGAAGAGAATCTCGATGATAAAGATGATAGTTGCGACGATCCAACTGATCCAGACGAAAGCGAGGAACGCGGTAAGGATTCGGCAGGCCTTAAATCCCCAGCAGGAGGAGAGGTCGCCCCAACGGAGGTTGGTTTGGGGAGGGTTGCTTGCGTGCTTTGTTTTGAGGTTGTCCAAATGGTAATATGGAACGAAACGGGACAAGGACGGAGGAAAGAGGACCAGGAATGAGTATCTAATATCCGAGTAGTGATTTAATGATACGTACCGTGGCTATAGCAGCTCCAACCAACCACATCACCCAAAGGATGAATAGAACGACGAATCCTCCACGGAAGGTTGAGACGAAACGAGTTTCTCTACGTTTGTGGATGACGTGGATACTGCGGTTATAATATGATCGATTCGGAGATTAGTTGAATGGTTTCAAGTTTTAACGCTCATGTGAGGGAAGAAACACGCTACGTACACATGCCATGACCACAACATCGTCAGGATTGAGGTTACGAGGAGTTCGACGACGATTGGGTCTATATATAAGTTAGAAAAGTAAATCATCGTCATTGAGTCCCTATGTGCATTTACTTGGGCTTGGGAAGATACTCACCGTGGAAGCTAACCCCAAAGTTCAGAGGGTCACCGAGAGGTAGGTTCAGTGTGTAATGGAGCCTGGCCGCTGCTAAGCCGAGCACGACAATGGAGAAGATGGACTGTAAGACGAGATACGGTGAAGAGTTAATCAGAAAAAGCTAGAGTTTGAGTAGCGAGTGAACCCACAAGAGCAAAGTAGAGAGCGATACGGAGAGGTGCTAAATCCATAACTGAAGAAGGGAGTCGATGTTTTTATTACGTTGAGAGCGAGTAGCGAGTTTGGAAAGCGGGTGCGGGTGGATAGTCAACGAAAGAAAGAGTTGGGGAAGAAGAGCTTTGATGAGTGCAGTCGTCATTCCTCATCTTTATAACGGTAAAATTGGTCCTTCTGAGGCGTGGCTCCAGTGACTGCGGTGTTGTCACGACATGAGGCTGCAATGTGCCACTGACGAGGAGTTTACGACACTTACTGCAGCTCAGCTGGACCTGTCTGCAGCTCCGCATGCCTACTTACGTAGGAGGGCTCAAGCTGATCATATAGATAAAGCCCTCGATTTCATACGAGATTAGAGCTGGACCGGCGGCAGTGCTATAATGCTATGAGGAGGATTGACAGAAAACACGCGTTCTGCAGCCTGTTATCAGGTTTTACTCTGGTCGTCTGCGGGCGATGAAAGTTGCAGATTCGAATTATCTTACGACACTAAAGTTCTTGAATGTTCTATGAGGTCTAAATAAATCGTGTTTTCAGAAATGAGCGCGGTCATGACGCAAGACTGACCCTTTCTGTGCGTTTCGGTCAAATTGGATGCTGAGCAATATGAGCTCGGACCTTCTCCGAAACGGCAAAAAACCGAGATAGGGTATGCGGCCGAGGAGAACCATGACCAACATGGTCAAAACATGGTCATGGTTTGAAGGCAAGTTTGTGGTCCTGGGAAAAGCTTTCCGAATTTAGGAAGAAAACGGCATCACATGCCACTGCACGCACGACGTGTCGCGTACTAAAATTTCATAGACATTTCGCGTCCCGGAGACAGAACTTGCTCCACTGCAGACATCCTTTCAGGAAGAATTGTAGGAATGGTGATGGTCATTGGTGTATATGGATGATATTACGCAGAATCATATCCTATATAATGCGGGAACCACAGGAGAACCCGAGGAGAACCTAGTAAAGTAAAAGTATTGTATACGTAGTACTACTCTATAGGCCTTATACGCTACATTTCTATCAGTAAACCAAAGAAGTTTGTATACCTACCAATACAGAGTAAAGAGAAAGAGAGAAAGGCGACGCCGATTGATAAATAAGCCATAAGTACAACATAAAAACTATCTACCCAATCAAGAAACCTTGAAAGCGACGCAATTCCAGAAGAAAACCAAAAGAAAGAATCACACAAAAGAAACAGAAACGACAAACCACAACATTAGCACACCCAGAGACACCAAAAACCCATCACTCTCACTCTCACTCTCACCCTCTCCTCGCTTTCCACCCCCACAAAGGAAACACCTTCGGGTCCTCCAACCACGAATCCAACACTTTTACATGCGCCTTCAACTCTCTCATCGACGCCTTATCAAACGACGACCCGGACGTACTAGTATTTCCTAGCGAATTCGCCATCCCCCACCTAACATCCCTCCCCTTCCTCACCCATTTTATAAACTCCTTCCTATCACCGAGAGCACCATAACACATCCCCAAGGCATCGATGTGTTTGAGCCAGGTTGAGGGTTCTTCTGTTCCTTCGTGTCCTGTTTCCAGTTCCAGTCCTGGTTCTAATTTGAGTTCGGATCCTGTTCCGTGTTTTCCTGCTCGTCCTAATTCAGGTGAAGGTGATGGTCCTGGTGAGGGTTCGACGCAGCCATGGCCCGCACCGGCACAAACCCCGGACACCCCAACCCAACCAACTCCAACCCCTCTCTCATCCTCAACTCCAACAACCTCTTATGCGTATTGATCAACACATCCCAGGGAATTTGGCCAGAGGAGTCTGAGCACCATTCTTCGAATGTCGGAATGGCGCGTTTTTTGTGTGACTTTTTTGCTGTACTGGAACCACCGATACCTGTACTGGTACTGGTAGCACCGTCTCGGCCGACTCCAGCAGCAGTGGTAGCGAAACCTGAATCAAGGGAAACAACCCCACCTCCTTCCTCGCCCTATCGCTCCTATGTACCCCATCCGCTTCTGTCCATGGAATATCGCAGTATTCACAGCGACAGTCAAAGTTGTACAAGTGGTGAAGGAGGAGACGGCGGGAGTGACGGGGGAGGAACAGGGCTGGGAGGGATGGGGTTTTCGATATTTGGGATCCGGAGGTTTTGGAGCTGGAAGTTAGGGACGTCAGGGAGGAGGAAGTCGACGTAGAAGTCGACATGGAAATCGTGGAAACACCAGACGGAGAAACGTATGGCGACACCGACAGTGACGGCAACAGTAACGGTGACGGTGACGCAAAGCTAGATGCAGAAGAGAGGAGTGGGGAAGAGGCGGAAGAGAGAATTGCATCGGAATGGGTAGAAGGACGGAAACGGAAAGATAAGGAACAGTAATCTCATCACCGGGCCTCAAATCACGGTTGGCGTGCAAAGTGAGAGTGAGAGTGGAGGGGTTGAAGGTGGGCAAGGCGGAGGGGCCGCAGCTGGATGTCGAGAAAAGATGAGAAAAGACGATAGTGAGCGAGCGGCAAAAAAAAAAAGAAGGAAAGAGGAAAAAAGGGACAAAGATAAAAAAAAACACGGAATGAAAAGAATTGATGGGATAAAGAGACTCACCTATGATTACACCTCGCACTCTTCACAAACAATGCTTTACACATCTGACCGCCCAGCTCGACATCGAATGCGTTTGTTTTGAGGATGCCTTCGGCTGTCTTTTCTGTCTTTGCATTCTCCGAATTACGAGCCGAGTCAGACTTAGTGTCGCCCAACCCCTCGACAAACCTCCTCACATCCCCTTTCAAGCCTTTAAACACTGTTTCTACCATGGCCAAGTTTCCGGTACCATTCCCACTTCTACCAGCCCCATCATCTGTCTGACTCTGACTCTGACTCTCAAAGTCAGACGCAAAACCAGAGTTAGCAACAACAACTACAGCTCTCTCCCTACACACCACCTCTCCCTTCCTCACCGGTCTCTTCGCAAACATGCCCAGCCCGGAGATGCAGCCACTGGAGACGGTTATACGGAGGGGGTGGTCGAGCGTGTAGGGATACGGGGTCTTTGTACTAGCGTTGGTGGTGCCGGAAGAGGAAGAGTGGGAAGGGGTGGAGGATGGAGAAGGCCCACCGACGGGGAGGATGACTATGTTGTCGTCATCTTTGGGATGAAGAGGACTGGGTGTAGAGTGAGAAAGACGAGGCAACTCGAAGCGAGAAAGGTGAGGTAGATAGACGAGACATTCATCTGGCACTTTAGGAGAATCAGAGTCTCCGAAGGTAATTCTCTGGATGTGGGCGTGGGCTTCGGGAGTGGTTTTTGAAGAAGGAAGGGTGACGTTTAGGTCTAGGTCGAGGTTTGGAGACGAAAAGTACACGACCTGAGAATGCGAATGCGAACCAGGACCAGGACCAGCGTCAACACCTCGAGCCTTAACCGGCATCTGTGCCTGCATCACGGACTCGGAACTGGTCTTAGCTTTGGGTGTAGGTTTGGGTTGCTGAGTCTCTGCGAAACGCGCTCGTTTGGGTGAAGGCTGGGCATGAGCGATGTCGACATGTTGAGCATGAGCATGGACGCCGACACCGACGGATCCGTTGGACCCATGCCCATGACCATGAGAAGACGCGCTGCCTGCGTGATAAGTCTGGGATTGGGAGCGAGAAGACGCGGTCATTTGGGAGTGGGATTGAATCTGGTAGGAAGAGCGTTTATGGTCATGATGTTGATGATGGGAAAGATGAGATTGAGATTGAGATTGGGGATGAGGAGGACTAGGACTGGTGGCACGGGGCTGTGGTTTGAGATTGCCAACTTGCTCGTAGGAGCAAACGACAGCGACACCGGTGCGAGTGCCACTGTTCATATCTCTGCCCAGCAGAGGTTGAGCGACGCGTCTATTTTGAGTTTGAGAGGGCATTGACGCGTTAGGGTACTGAGAGGGTTGGGAGAATCGGGGAGGAGAGCCCGATGCGCGTTTCGATGGGACAGACATAATAAGATTAAGCGTAGGCGCAGTCTTAGGATTTGTAGAAAGAGTCGAGTAGGATAATGAATATGAGAGTCGTTCTAGAAAACAAAACCAAAAGCAGAGGGGCAGAGTCAGTGTCAACGGGTTACACGTTATATAAAGGAGTGGAGACGCACAATGAACACCTAGGAATGGCAATGGTCATAGTCAAAGTGTCGGTCGGTCGTGTGGTGTGGTTGGTCGTCGTGGAAATGAGTCAAAGCGTATGTCCAAATTTGGAAGGGAGGACACGAAAAGAAAAGAACAATGCGAATAATATGTCTAAGGTCCCAAGACAACGCGAACGCGTGGTTTTCCAGGTTTGGAGATCAATAGCGAGTGGAATACGGATATATAGGGAAAGATGCTTGTTTGGTGACGGGTCCATCACAAAGGGAGGGAGTCTGAGTTGGAAGCGAAGCTGGTGTCAAGTTGAGCGTTAGCACATAGTGTGAATACGATAACGACAACGAGGTGGAGAGGTAGAAGGTGAAAGGCTTAGTAGGTAGAAGCGACGTGTTTAATATCTGAGGGGCATTGGGAGACAAAAAAGATAGATAGTAAAGATGAAGAACAAGATAATCACCTTTTTAAAAGAGATACGCCATGTTATTGTCATAGCCTTTCCTCAGATGCGGGTGATGCACGAGGAGAAAACATGGATACCACAACAATAATTTGGAGTGGACCACAGCAATCCAGCGATAATCAGACATTATCTATGTTCCGATATCGACGTATACACGAGGCATGGTTAGAATTTATCCTTTTCAGGATCCGAGTCTATAGAGGTCTATAGTTGGGATTAACGTTCATGAAGGACGACTTCGGAGTGGAAAACAAAAAAGGTAAGGCTGTGCCTCGCGTTTAAACCCCGTGTTCTGGGCACGTGTATATGACGCGTCCATTTTTTGTCTCGAACTAAGAGTCTTTACTTATGATTACTAAGAGTCGCACCCCAATCTTGCCCGTACGAGGGCGTGTACAAGAAGAGACAAAGGTACTGCCGAAATTCAGGCGGTTCATGTCGACGGTCGGGTAGGACTATATATTGAAAACTCATATCTTCCTTCATCCCAAAACCGCTTCGTTTCATCTTACCGTAGTCAACGCCTCCAGACTAAGAACGCAAGCAACCCTCCTCAGACCTACCTCAGATGGGGTGACCTTTCCTCTTACTGGTTGTAAAGGGCCTGCCGAATCCTCGCCGTATTCCTCGCCTTCGTCTGGATTAGTTGGATTCTTGCAACTATCCTCGAGAGCCTGTTGGTGTCTCAGAACAAGGGAGCGTTGAGAGGACCATACCATGACAGGTGGGATCCTAGGAGGAGTATGGAACGACTGGTACGAATATGTCGCAGTCAAGGAATATTTATGGTCTCATATGGGATTTGGGTGGGAAATGGGAAATGGGAAACGGCGGTAGACTCGGAATTTGAGTTGTGATGAACATTCTGATACTAACGGCTCATATAATACGGATGTTCTGCTAGTAGCTTGTAAGTAGTGGAATAAGCTATGTCCCTCAGCTTCTGGTATAGCTACGCTGCTAGAATGTCCTTACGCCTGAGTGACCAGCTTTACTCCTACTCGCGCAAGCCGTGACTCTGCGCCGAGGATGAAAATATTTCTCTCCACTGCCCACCAACCATGTTCTTCCGAACCTTCTTAAAGTTGTAAGGGTCTGTTCGGCAGCGCTAGGACACACGCTAGGACGTCCTGAGCGTCCGGATGGATTTTGTCGTAGCCATTAATGTAGCCTTACTTTACGCGCGAGTGCACTGCCACTTCCTCAAGGTTTCCTCCGTGACCACAATCCACTGATCTAGTAGTAGAGCTGATCATAATGCACAGGTGAGCCCGACTGCGCTCTCCTCCGAAGCCCCGTACAATATTCACCGCGGGACCGAACAAAGCATGTCTAAATCTCGGGTTTGTTCAACGATTTTGGTAAATTTGGACCTCGTATGCTCAACAGTAAGCGTCATGAACGAAAACATGATACGTAGAGCGTTGGAGTATTAGAGTTTGTGCAAAGCCACGGGCGTGGCTTTTCAATTGAGTCATCAATTCAATTGTCACATGAACATTACGGTATTCAATTCAGTAAAGCCTAAGCTGTGGCTTTTGCACAAACTCTCTATTGTATCGTAATGCAAATCCTGCTATTCTCGACGACGCGAGTCAGCGTCGTCAAGACCCTCGTCAGTATTGCATGTATGATCGCATCGTGACGACACCGCTGGATCTGGAACACTAGCTTTACCTATATAAAGACGAAGGATGACCCTCGACAATGTCCTCACTTCGAATCCACCCACTCTCTCTCGACTCACTACTCAAGTTAACTTCAAACATCAACCTTCTGCAATTATGAATTTGACACCTTTGCGTATTGCTCTATACTTTGCTCTGGTGGGCTCACTCGCTACTCTACCTTTGGCCTTCGATTCACCCTTCGCCCTGTCCTAACAGTCCCTCTTTTCCATCGTCGTTCTTGGCTTAGCCGCGGCCAGGCTGAAATACACACTGAATCTACCTCGAGGGGATCCTTTGAACTTTGGGAACAACTTTCACGGTGAGTACATTCCCCGAATAAATGCACAGAGGGACTTAAACCTGATAATCTACTATTCTGATAATAGAGTCAATCGTCGCTGAACTTCTTGCTACCTCAATCCTTACGATGTTGTGGTCGTGGTATATGTGAGTAGTGTGTCTCTTCGCTGAGTGTTAGAAAGCGATTCTAATTGATCCTGGCCACAGTATCCATGTCATCCATAAACGCAGGGAACACGGCCTCGTCTCAAGCTTCCGTAGAGCATGGATCCCTCTGTTTATCCTTTGGGTGATGTGGCTCGTTGGAGCTGTTATAGCCACGGTACGTATCATCACGATCACTATTTGTTCGCGCTATTGGAGACTTATCTTCTTATTCCATATCAAGCGAAGAAGCAACGTTCCCTTCGGCCGCAGATGGGACAACCTCTCCTCTTGTCATACCATCCACTGCCGAATCCTCACCGCGTTACTTTCTTTCGCCTGGATTAGCTGGACAGTTCTGACGATTATCTGGATCACTGAGATGCTGCACGCCCATCGGAACAAGTATAGGGGTTCAGGCCCATTCGGAGAGACGACCGCGGCTAACGGAGGAGTGAATAAGGGAGGGGTGGGAGTGGGCGCATCTAGAGCACCCTACCATGGCAGGTGGGATACTGATCATTATAGGACAAATACGGTGCCAGTTTCGCAGGCCTAGGCTAGGAAATGGAATACGTATGCGCATATGTACGTATATGAGGGGATGGGGTGGGATTTACGTAGGTAATGAAGAGAGGCGGGACTGAGACGTACCTATACAATACATGGACTGGTACAGCGCTCTTTGCCACTCTGACTTCGATATATAAACGATTTTAACGAACATTCTGAATCCTGATAGCTAACGAGTCGTCTCATACATGTAGCATCATATCATCTGTATCATACTTACCAAGTAATACAAGCAACTTTATGACGGATTGAATTCCCTTGCTTGCCAAGGGCTCTACCACCCCTTTATAAATTCGACCAGCAGATTTTTTGCAAATAAAACCAAACTTCGGCATTCCTACACGTGCCGTATGATTACATCATCTTCACCAGCTCATCCTTCTCGTGACCTCACGGTCTTTTTCATTCGACTTTGGCTACATCTCTCGCTCCAGCACAGTGTGCGTTCGCGCCCTTTCTCCATATCTCTCTCACTCTTTCCGTGGAACCGAGGCTTTGCCTATCTATTCTACTTTGCCGCCATTCTGCACACTACTAGCCCTTTACATATCTGTGCTGTATTTTCCCTAGTTTTCGCTATTCAAGCGCCTGCCTTTTGGTGTTATCGTTATACATAATGCTGGTCTAGTCCGCACAACCGAGTTTTTGCCTATCGATTCTACTTCGCCGCCATTCTGGACACTATTAGCCCTTTACACATCTACGGTGTGTTTCAGTGCGTAGTTTTGGCCATTCAAGCGCCTGGCTTTTGGTGTTCTCGTGCTACATAATGATGGATCTCAGCCAATGTTGGTGTCATCTTTTGGTGGGTCTTTATGTCTTCCCTTTGTTTTGTTGTGGTAATAACCGTTGGCTTTTGCTCTAGCGATATCACTTCATTGCACTTGGTATGTCTAACTTTTTTTATATACGCTTCCTCTGCCATTACACATGGTTGCCAAACTCTTCACAGAGTCAGAGGTCAATACTCTTGCACGTTTCAACTCCATCATCTGAACGCTCACTATACTATCATCAGATGAACCTTTTGTTCATGCAGTGCACACAGGACAATGAAGCTCAGGCTGCTGCACATAGAACCTACATACTATTTAAAGGTCCCATTTATTTGACGCGCTGAAATATTTCTGCTCTGAAGAATGATGTATACCTCCACTGGACGTTTAATTACTTTGCTTGTGCAGAGTCAAGTACAAATTGTAGTTTTAGCGTAAACTAATAACTGGTCTTTCCACGGGGTCACCAAAAAGCACGCAAGGGTTTGGCTGACGCAGTCGGCACTTCTCTAGTAATTAATTCTTCGTTAAAGTGGGTAATTAGCCATCTAGGATCAGTCTTGTCTGAGGCTTTATGCTAACAATGTAATTCCACCTTTGGGTATCTAGCTATACCCCTATTCGCGCTCTTAATTTTCTGATCACCATGACTAATCCTGAGCTTGTCTTCCCTTCCGTCTCATCATCCTTGCTGTTTGGTGCATGTCTTCCCTCGTCTTAAAACCGAGAGCTAATTTCTCTCCAAGCTCTGAGCTCTGAGCATATCCGGTATCGAGTGCTCACTCGATACCGATGACGAAAAATCGCGTCAAGTGACGACTAACCGGTTAATCCCAAAACCGTGCCCCAATTATCCAGTCCCACGTATCGAGCTTCTCAACCTCTTCCACCGCCACCCCCGGCCCAATCCCCACCTTACTCATCATCCCTCATCCATGCCATTGTCCACGTCCACCTCTGGCAACTCCAAATCTTCTCCATCAGCAACGTCAAGGCCAAGCCTCTTCACACCCATCAAACTCGGCCCATACACCCTCCAACACCGCGTCGTCTTAGCTCCCCTTACCCGGTTACGATCGACTAGAGATACAAATGTACCTCAAAATCCCACAATGAAGGAGTACTACTCCCAGCGTGCAAGTGTGCCGGGGACGTTGTTGATAAGTGAAGCGACGTTCATCGCTGCAAAGGCTGGACTTTTTAGACATGCCCCGGGGATTTGGAGTAAGGAGCAGATTGCGGCTTGGAAAGAGGTGAGTCCAAAGTGGGCGCAGTTTCAACCCATGTGAATCTGAATCTGATTTGCTATCGGCTTCTCAGATAACCGACGCCGTCCATTCCAAAGGCTCCTACATCTTCCTCCAACTATGGGCTCTCGGGCGTGCTGCAGATCTCAGTGCACTCCAAGCCTCCAACCCCTCCTTCGAACTCATCAGTTCCTCCGACATTCCCCTTTCCAAAAACCCATCACCCCGTCCTCGTCCTCTCACCACCCAAGAAATCGCCGAATACACATCCCTCTACGCAACCGCTGCATCCAACGCCGTACATAAAGCGGGTTTTGATGGGGTAGAGATCCACGGAGCTAATGGGTATCTGATTGATCAGTTTTTGCAGGATGTGTGTAATAAGAGGACAGATGAGTATGGTGGGAGTGTGGAGAATAGGTGTAGATTTGCTTTGGAGGTTGTGCAGGCGGTGGTGGATAAGGTTGGGGAGGAGAGGACGGGGATAAGGATTGGGCCGTGGACTCCTTTTCAGGGTGAGTGACTCAGCAGGCTTTATGTATCGATATTTTTTCATGATCAACATGAACAGAAATGGGCATGAAAAACCCCATCCCAACCTTCTCCTACTTCATCTCCCAACTCAATTCTCGCTTCCCTAACTTTGCCTTTATCGATGTCATCGAACCACGCGTATTCGGTGGCAATTCCGAACCTGCGTCTCAGAATCTCGATACTGGGAATGATTTTATACGAGATATCTGGCTTCCTAGGCCCATGATAAGTGCTGGGAATTATATGCGTGAGACGGCGTTGATGCAGACTGATGAGTATGGCAATAAGAATGAGGATGCGAAGAAGGGACAGATGATTGCTTTTGGAAGGTATTTTATTTCGAATGTGAGTGTTACGAAGTACTAGTGTCAGGACGATGTGGATTGCTGACGATGTTTCTCTTGTGAACTAGCCCGATCTCCCTGAACGACTCGAGAAAGATATTCCTTTGACACCGTACAACAGATCTACGTTCTATCTTTTGGGTGATACAACCGGGAAGGGATACACGGACTATCCGTTTGCTGATGAAGCGCGGCTCTGAGGAAACTTTACATTAGGGCTAGGGAGGAGGATAGGGAAATACATACTAAACCTTCTAAATGTATGCGATATCTTAGCTGGACATGTCTGATACATCTCGTAGATAAGATATGTACGTACATGGCACTCATTCCAGCTAATTTCTCTTCTTCAAGTAGCTTGCTCACTTGTGCTACAACTATGCTATGTGTGTAGGTGTACAATACATCTACAGCAACTTAAATGCAGATCTGGAGACTATAGCAAGTGCATAACTGCTCTAGTAGGTTCAACTCAGTCAATGTAGTGTACGTGCAACGTACTTACTTACGGTTAGCCTGCTGCGGTAGGATAGATAGATAGATAGATAGATAGATTACACCGGGACCGGACTACAACTGACTAGAATGAAGCTGTTCTACATTGGTGTAAGATAGGGGCCGCGATCGACTCGGCACGACAGCTTTCTTGTCCATATTTTTTCAACTCGATCGATCATGATGGTAAACCCCCGATCACCAAGAGGAAAGTATAGGAAGTCTTGGGAGGATGGCCAAGATGAAGACGGTGTAAGAGAAAGAAGAAAAAAACAGATGCTGTATCTTTCAAACCCCCAGCGGGACTCGAACCCGCAACCTCCAGATATCTCTAGAAATTTCTAGAAATAGAAGTCTGACGTCATAACCATTAGACAATGGGGGCGACACTGGTACAAGAATTGAGGAATCATGTCTAATATACGGTTTGATTCGAATTGCGTTCTACAAGACCGCTAAACGCGTGGAGTAAGGTATGTACCCTACTATCCACTTCGCTTCAGTATACATCAGAGTACTTTACTTACCTAGTGGATCTGATCAGGAGGAAGCGCCAACATCCATTGGATAGGCAGTTCTACTAGATCACTGTCACTGTACTGTCAGCGTCCAGTCTCGCCGAGTATATCACCGAGGGTCCTGATGGCGTCCAAGGACCATGGACATTGCAGCTAACTGTCGTTTCAGGGCGACTCACACAGATGTATTGATGGTGGATGGTGTGGGATAGACCCTGGATTTTGACGCGGGTACGGTTGGAAATGATGTTTGGCCGTGGTCTGTCGAACGTCCAGGATGAATGCAAGATGGCCGTGCTTAAGACACTGCAACGATACCAGTCCTGCTCGTAACGAGAGCTCCAAATGAGCTCGAAGCTTGCCTGAGGATATAGCCAATTGAAGGGACATCACCGCACCATATATAATGGAGCATCATGGAGCCCTGAATGATACAATCGGTAAATTTTGACAACGAGGGTGGTTTTGGAACGGTGTCTGCTGGCAGTTTGAGGACAATTATAGGCACAAGTAGAGGTATGCCGTAGTAGTAGTAATTGGATCTCGCAAGGAATACTAGGGAAAGAGACAAGAAAACCTTGGCAAAGGCGTCGCAGAGGCCTGAGAGAAAGAGAGGGAAAGGCTTTCGAAATGACGTCAACGGGATCTGCAAATTTTTGTCCCCCAATTTGCAATTGCAACTGCAAATTTAGTCAGCGCCACTACAAAAATAGCAACCCCACATCCTTTTCTCTTCCACCTCCATTCAACAGGAGACATTTTCCCTTTCTTCTCCACCTCCACCTCGCTTTGCTTCAACATGCCAAACGTCTGGGGACGCCACCCAAAATATGCTCTCTTCGTCTTTGTCGTCCTTGCTACGACTTTCTATCTTTTAGATCCCTTTTATATGCCTCCACCACCGGGGTCTTTACCGCCCCTGGAGCTGCACATGGCAGAAGGAGAGCTCGCTCGACGACTAGTACGGGCGGACGTCATTTACGACAAAATGTTAGCGGATAGGAAGGACATGATCAAAAAGTTTGGCCCGGAGCCAGAAGACGTCATGATGTATGTGCCTTCAAGTCGTTTTCTGTCTCACCGACTGACACGTCGTCTACTCAGGTTCCCTCCCGACAAAGACCCATGGCCAGCATATACCGTTTGTAAGTCTTCCAGCCTATCGTCATCAGCTGTTACTCAACTTGCGCGTGATACCTAGGGGACTTCTTCCCTGCCACGTACAACTGCCCACACGAGCTCCGACGAGTCGGTGCCCTTGGTGACGGCGGTAAATGGGTCTGCGGTCTCTCTCGTGTAGAAGATAAACCCGACTGTGTTGTCTACTCCGTCGGTATGTCCAATGTTTCATGTCGCCGACGGTCTTGTGATAACTCCGTGTACCTATCCAGGTATCAACCACGAATCCTCTTTCGAAGCCGAACTCCTCTCTTCCACCTCCAACTGCGAAGTATGGGGCTACGACTTCTCCGTCTCCTCATTCGGTCCTCAAATCCCTTCTTCGCTTGCTCATCGCGCTCATTTCTTCCCCTACGGTCTCGCCGGTAGCGATTCCATCCCTTCCGCTGGTGACACTGATGGTCACCCCATGTATACCCTCCAATCCCTCATGCGCATGAACAGTCACTCCCACATTGATATCCTCAAAGTCGATATAGAGTCTTGGGAATTTGAAACTCTTACTACACTACTGAAGAGTTATTTGGATGCAGGAAAACCATTGCCGTTCGGGCAGTTACAGTTGGAGATCCATCTTTGGGATAAGACGTTTGAACAGTTTTTGGGGTGGTGGGAGATGTTAGAGGAGGCCGGACTGAGGCCGTTTATGACAGAACCGAACTTGGTGTATGCGAATTATAATAGGGAGAGTAGTGCACAGTTAGCGGAGGTGGGTGTCTGGCTCTTTGTTTTCTTTCCTCTTCTTCTCTTTGTCTTTCCCTCCTTGTCTTTCCTTTCTCCAACCCCCTGGCTACTAGCTAAATCGTCTTGGCGCCGTTCCTGGATCTCCTACGGATGGTCCCGTGGATCTGCCTCTCCTCTCCTCTCCGCTGTCTCCTTGTCTTGTCTTGTCTTTCGGCTTCTGTCTCACTCATGTTTCCCTTGGCCTGTGCGCCGAGGCTGAACCTGTGTTCGGTGTTTGGTTTGCGGTGTTTGTTATTTGGCATATGTGCTTTGGCCTCGACGCCGAGCTTGAGTCTTTTTCATTTTTCTCCCGTTCGAATTTACGTCTTTCTTTTTTCTTTCTGTATTGTAAATCGAGCTGACATGTCCTTCGTTTTTAGTACTCCTTCCTTAACATCAAAGGAAACAACGTTTTCATTAGGGATCACCCACACAAGGCAAGGCCTCAACACTAAACTGCCTAGTTAGTGTACGCAGAGTGTACGCCTAATGTTGGTCGTTGCCGAGAAGTATTGCATGCAAAGTAGTCTTGACTGATCATATCCTTATACTCCTCCTGATACCACTTCAATTGTCCTTATTCCCCAGACACTCAAAAATGGGTGTACACGTGTATTCTGCCCTACCGTTATCTTACTTACCTTACATTATGTCTGTGTAGTGTGCACAGCATGGCACCATTCTAGTACACGTACCCTTCCTGAAGGCCTCACCTTCGCTCCCTCTACGACACTCGTCACTCGACACTCGCTTCTCTGAATTTACATGCATACGGACTGTTACATACTCAAGTACTCACTAGTTCTCTAGTTTTTTTCAAATGTCATTGGATCTCTCGACACTCTGGCTCTCTCATTCTGTACTTCATTCCTTCAGGTGTCTTTACGACACCGGAGGCAGGACCGGCGCTGGTGTCGATGCCCATGCCTGTGTCAACCTGTGTCGCATGGATGCATGATAGATACTTAGTTAGCCTTGACTTAGCCTTAACTTAGACTGGGCTGACAGAGCTGCCTGCCTATATGTAACTGCTATACCCTTACCATGTATGTATGTACGTAGCTTTTAGCACCTAGCATCTAGTTCAACGAGGCTAGCGAAGAGGCACAAATTTAAGTGCTTCTTCGGACTGTGGAGAGACTAGGCTATATTTACGACAGTGATGCTGGTGCGAGGGTCTGATAGGGGTCTGATTGGGGGTCTGATGGTGTAGATGAGTACTCGGTATAATTGGTTAACGTTACCGATACCCTTCCTTGTACTCACATGCTAGTACTGTATATCACGCTTCATGCAAATATCTTGACGGACGTATGGCGGTGATCACTCAGGCTGGCTAGGTTGGGACGATCGTTCTATGGAAGTTCCACGTCCCCGAGAACGAAAGATATGAGATGAGAATGAGGGTACTGTGAGTGTAATCCCTCTTAGCTCAGTTGGTAGAGCGCGTCACTAGTATTACATAAGCTATGACGAGGTCAGTCGTTCAAGTCGGCTAGAGGGAATACGTATTCGGTACACTTAGTTTTTGGACAAGGTCACCAGTGTTTTTAGGTACGTTTTGTTGATGTCCAACTTCAAATACTCATCCGTATGTGGTCTGCTATAATTTCCATCCACAGTGCACACAGTAGAGAGAGAACACTTCGAGTCACCTATGCACTTGAAGTCCGGCTTAACACTAGCTTGAAGTACAGAACAAGTACAGAAGTACATGATTAAATACTGTTATCACAACGAGCCCAGCATACTGAGGCTACATACGGATTAAAGACAGTTATACAATAAGATACATACTTAGTATACATAACCCACGATTCCCGAATCATGATTTCCAGATGGCTTAGAATGTTGAAGTTTGAAGATCGCCGTCTCCCGCGTTTCAGCCTCGCGCTCGTCATACCTCCATAATGACTTGCCACTCCCTCGGAACCCAAGATTGCTGATGTTCCCGCCACAGTATCGCTCCCTTTCCCGTAAGTGTACGTAGATCCATTGAAACTTACAAGCAAACATCAAACCACCTGCTCCTTCTTGACAACCTTCACCTCCAACACTGATCCCCGCTCTGGGCCAAACATCCAAAAGTTCGGATTCAAGTTATCTCCCCCCTCCGTGGCACCAGTACCGTGACGTTTGGCACGTCCACGTCCACGTCCACGTCCGGGAACAAGTCGAGTGACAACATTATCGACAACGGTACCAATGGTGATGGTGTCAGTGCCACCAAAGCCATAACGATTAGGATGTTCAGAAAGCTCCAAAGATCTCGAAAGAAGGGTATCCCCTGGAGATGAACTGATGTTTTGGCAGGACATGAGGATGATGATCAGGGTTGGGTAGATGGCCTGTCAGTGTGTATGCCAGTGAATGATGAAAATGTGAATGGAAAATCGTCAGCCACCAACGTCGTGATCATCGCAGTCCGTAGCATCCACATGCGTAGATAACGTTCAGGGACGAAACACTTACAGAGATATGAGGCAACAACCCTCCAAAGACGCTTTGCCCTGTTTGTGTACCTAGGGTTCCTCCTGGCTGAGTTGAGATGATGGCGAGGAGCTGTAAAAATGTCAAATCGAGGTTAGTGCATGCTTATATTTTGAGGACGTGTTTGAAAGTAACTTTGAAAGTTCTCGGCCAGTTGAGGTCCGAGGAATGAAGAGATCAAAGAAGAGATCAAGAGATCAACTTGACGGAACACGAAAACACGCGTACGGATGATCGGAGAAACTTGAAGTGAAGCGGTGATACGTACCCAAATGATACAATACACAAATCCAGACTCGACCAAAAGATACAACACCTTCTTGATTTGTTTTCCTGAATCTGAAGCTGAATCTTGCATGGTGGCAGTCTCGAATTGTTGGTAATACCTAGGCAACGACAGGGGCGACGACAACCGCAGCGACGGGTAAAGGATCCAAACATTAGTTTAAGCTAGGACTCAAAAGGGATTATTATGGCAAACTCAAGGCTTGCCTACTCACCAAGTGCGCCAAGTGATACACATCGTGGCGATGACATTGGTGAGTAACATTGGTAAAAGCAGAACGAGATATCGAGATGGCGAGGGGTTTATGTTTCTGATTCCAGAGATGATGAAGTATGAGCAGTCAATTATGGCGGCAACTGCCACACGGGAGGACGAGATTCCACATATTGAGTGAGTGAGTTCAGCAACAGAGTAGAGGTTGGAGTAAGTTCCAATTGAATATGAAGGTATCGGGGAACGGGAACAGTAATGAAAAGAGACACGACATCGTGGTGAGTATCAGATGAGTAGAGATCCTAATTGACTCGACTCACCAGAGGAGACCAGTAAACAGAAGACAAGAACGAAGCGAACGATTGATCTACGCTGAAACAAGATGAAGGCTCTCCAAACGACAACTGCGTCGCTGAGTGCATACTACATCGCACATAGATAGATTTGCAGTTCCGCGGGAAGGTTGAAGGCATCAGTTATTCAAAGGAATTGAGCTGAGAAACCAATGACACTAGACGAACAAGCGACACATACGTTTATTCTTGAAAGGACCGTCAGAGCGATATACGCCTTCAACATCGTGGGCTGGGGATCGTAAAGGTCTGTCCGGCGCTGCGGATCGTGGCAATGGAGGTAAGAATGCTGGCTGTCATCAATCCGGTGGAAGCCAGGAACATGATGAGTAGGATTGAGAGGAGCATGATTCGTGATATTGAGCCTCGAAGGCCTTGACGGCTGTAGATACAGACATGCCGAAGCAGTTATAGTGTAATGAGTGATTGGTCAATCGAGATGTTGAAGGTAAGCTCTAGCTAGTACTTACAGTAGGATGGACATGGAAAGGCCCCCTAGAACTACGGATACACCTAACGTACCCAAAGCTTGTCAAACCGGTAGAAACGAAGACATTTCAGTAAGTACTCACCATAGAAAATTCCCCGTACTGCAATCTTAATGAACGAATCGACGAGAATCTTGACATCGCCGTCATTCAAGCTGGAAGACATCCTCGATACTAGCAAAAAAAAAAAGAGGAACGCAGCTGCAGAGCCCTGCAGAAGAGGGACGGAGGCGGTTCTCCCGATGTCGATAGCAGGTATAAATAAGGATTGGATTGAAGTGTGAAACAGTCACCTGAGTCCTCTGATGACCAATGACAAAGAATGGATTTAGAACGGCGAATATCCAGCAATTGAGAAAGATATCCACGCACTTAAGCAATACAGAAGATCTTCAACACCGATAGCACTTACAGAACCATCCTTGTTCATAAGCCGTGGCTGAACAAGGGGAAAGTGTACCTGGAGACCTCATCAATTATCGAATGTACATGTGCCAATCTACCCAAAATACGATCATCAATCATGTTTCCCTCGAGGGTTTGACCATTTAGTGGCGGGAGAACCCACCTGACAGCGCTGTGATAGCAGTATCCTCCACCGACACGTGGGAGTTAATCTACCTGAGCTGGGTAATTGGGATCACAGGTCTCGGCAATTGATGGGGTGGCACTGAAGTGGTGAGATGAGGTGGCACAGGCCCAGAAGCATCTGGATGTTTTTGAAGGGGATAGAATATAGAGAAATACGTACAGACGTAGGTCAAACCTGTGAAGAAAATGACGAAAGCCGGCGGTATATGTATTCATTAAGAGTGTTGTTGAGTCACTGACCAGGGCTACAGGGTGTCACACGACTTTCATAACAAAAGGGAATATTCAGAGCTTTTGTCGAGAATAAACATTTCAAAGGCTTTACTTAAAAAGCGTACATTGCGTCGAAGTCTTCGGACTTTCTGTGAGTATGAAGCACCACAATCAGTACAAAAAATCTTGAAGTCAATAATGAAAAATATAATACATACAATCGCTAGGGTAGTTGGCCTACAAGATTTAAGGATCTCCAAAAGCTAACTATTACAACAATTAATACTATTATACACCAAGTCAGATAAACAGCATTCAAGGCAATGAAGTTTTGGATGCAAATTTCTGCCACTGACAGTCTCTAGGTCAGCTAGAAATCTAGAACCGGTTGAGAAGATTTGATTTGTGCATGCTCCGTAAAATGCAGTGATTGTGTAAGTGTGTCCGAACTGGGTGAGCGTAGATCTTTTTGGGACGAGACCAGTAATATCAGAAGTATAGGATAGATAGCCTGAGGGAGGAAAAGTCGAGAACAAGGTGATTGAGCAATGAGGACATGTGGTATTAATAAGTATAAGTTATTAAAGATTACGTACCGAAATATGAGGTAAAAGTCCAGCAAAGACATATTTTGCAGTCATTGGTCCGGAGAGACTGTCCTGAGATGAAATTATTGCGACTATCTGAAAGATTCACAGTTAGTATCAACGCGAATAGTTGAACATCATGGGCCATGGTAACAAGAGATCAACTTGAAGGTATGACTCACCCAGATCAGACAGTATATGAATCCCGATTCTATCATTGAGAACAAGACTTTCTTTACTTGATGGGCAGCGGGGGACGTAGTTGTGACACTAAGTTGGTGATAAATCCTGGACATCGATTTGACACCGATTGATACAACGCCGAGTCATGAGTCATCGACGGAAAACGCTAACTGGGATTCGTTGCTCACCAAGTCCGATATGCGATGCATATAGTAGCGATAACGTTGGTAAAGAGGAGTGGAAGAAGCAGAATCAATGAATAGTAGGAAGGGGGGTTTTCATCTATGCCGAAAGAAATGACGAGAGCTGTGTCTACAACTGTGGCAACTATAGGCCACGAATAAACATGATCATGGTCGCCTTGGAATGAAATATGCCTTACTTACCAAATGATATAAATAACAGCATCAGCAACCCAAACTTTATTCGTGATTCACGACCGGATAGAATGAAAGCCCGCCATATAAGCACTGCGTCGCTGAGGAAGTACTGGAACGACAGTGTGAGGACATGTGAGGACATGTGTCAAATCTTCGACCGGTAAAGCTCACATTGATTCTGGGTAGTACAGTCATTATATACACGGATACCTGCAGAGCCATCGGGAACGGTACGAATGATGAAGAGTCCGCCGCCATTGCAATTGCAATTGCATACTTCACGCGAATTTGGGCACCATAGTAAAGAATCTGAGCCGTAATTATGATAGTCGAAGATATGAACATAGAAATGATGATGGAAAGGAGTGCCATTCTGGAGGCCGCAGAGTTCTTGAGACCTTGAGAGCTGCAAGTAGCAAGATACGACGGTCAATGTCATGCATAGTAGGGCATCCTTGCAGTGACTTGGAGAGGGGTCAGGGAATGAGTACACTCACATAAGTAAATAGGCAGAGATACTCCCAAGAATAAGGTAGATCCCTGAATGACGGATACGTATTCAGTTTAGAGAATGGATGCGAATGCGACTCATGATCATCGTAGCACTTACCGTATGCGATCCCCTCTGTGACGGCTTGAACTAAACTAGCGTCAAGCCACTCCATGTCAGGAAAGGGCACGAGGGTGACATTGCTCATGTTGTCCTGATCGAAGGGCAGAATAGAAGAGGGGAGCGCGAGCGCTGAGAGGTAAACCCTGAAGTTCCAACGGCTCCCTAGTGTCCTTTATACTGTTATAGAGTCGCGATCGGCAACCCGCATTTACCATAATTCTTGTTCTTGTAACAGAGCCAGTGATACCCCACTGAGATACTCCAGTCATTGCCTCTTCATCATTGATATCCGACGTATCACAGTATTGACTCACTCAATGCCGTGTAAGCACTGCCAACGCAGATAGCTGGATTCGTCTGAAAGTGGGCACGAAAAAGAGCCTTGTTCGTGGGTTATATTCAAATTACCGGCTCAGCTAGCTGGTCAGTAGTCACGCCTTTGAGACCAGCGGACTCACCCCAGCTTGTAAAGGACAGAGGAAGCTCGAAATTGCACCTTTCAATTGGCTGATGATGAGAGTTACCGGAACCAGTTGTGTCTTATGTACATATCTAGTCCGTAAATATCCGTGGTCGATAAACCAGCCACATCCATGTCACAGGAAGAACGAAAAAGTCGAACTTACCGCAGACCATCTACGAACGACTTGCTGAGGAGAAAGTCCCAGAATTTGAAATATCGATCGATCATCCAGGACGAGACGGAATCAATGCACGAATCGGAGATTCCAGCGGTGTCTGAAATATTTTGCCGCTAGGGATCTGGGGCAACCGACGGCTGATTACGTAAATAATGCGGAGTTTGAATAACGCTTTTTTCACTTTTCACTTTAAGTTTCTGCGTCCATCTACACGTCGCATCGCTATAGATATCCGCTATTTGTGATCCAAGCGCTCCCTAAGGAATGAAACAACCGATATCCTTTCAAAAAGAGCGAGGGAGACCACGAAAAACTGTCGGAGAAGTGCCTCAAAATCTTCCACCTCTACCTTCACTCGTCGCCTTGATCTTCGCTACCAGATTGATACCTGTTCGTTTTGCGTGTCCACCATCTATCGCCTCCTCACTGCGTATGTACAGTATTTTTGAGATGTTTTTGCCCCAAGGCTAAGTGGTGCTTGAGGTTTGAGTGGTACATTGGTGGCATCTACTGCCAGTACCACCGGAGACAAGTGTCGCGTTTTATAGAGCCAGTAAACCGTGTAACGGATGGAGTACCAGACTTGGGCATTGCACTTTTACTTTCTCGGCCACGAATATGTCGACACTTTAGAGCTGGAGCTTTCGAGGTTGGTCTTGGTGTTGGATTCGGGACGAAGAAACGTCATCATTTCCTCCAACGCCAATGCCAGCGACAGAGATGGGTACAACGGACAGGGCTCCAGATGGGTCAGGCTTTCTAAACAGGATGGCACCCTTTTGGTGGAGAGCTTGGTGCTAGCCGTACTCGCTGCGGTGTCTGCAATGTCTACGAAATTCAAATTATCGGTCTCCGAGGCTCATGTCGTATTCGGAATTCGAGAGTGCAGGATATCCACATACGTATAGGAGGCGACCCTGGTCTGGCATGAGTATCCTGCCGTGTCCCGTTTATGGGACTCTTCATGAGACTATCTTTTGGGACTATGTACTACATCGGGACCACGGGATTACGAATAACGACTCCATCCATTCTACTTACCAGTTATGCATGGTCACGGTGGTTCATGATGCGAAGTTGGAGGAGCCTGTCGGTGAGTGTTGTGCTGTGAACCTCTTTCACTGAGTGTAAGCTGTGTAGCATTTCGCTGACTGGGATCTCGTTTTATCTCCTCTCTGTTATCCTTCTGCTTTTCCTTCCTTTCTCTTGCCTTTTATTGTCTGTCTTTTTGTTCTTCCTTTTTTTCTCTTGCAGTGGCGACTTAGGAGACATATTAGCTGGTGCTTCTGCGCCATAGGCCGGGTCCCCGTCTACATAGGTGCGGTATCTGTACTCAGTAATTTCGGTCTCCGAGGCTCATGTCGAATTCGGAAGCGCAAGTTATGCACCATATGGATTGGGGGCGACCCTGCCAGTGAGGTTGAGGATGAACCTCGTGCTTAGTGGGACTACATACGTCAGAATATCTCGATTCAAGAAGAAACCATCAAGCCAGTTGCAAGCCAGTGGGAGAAAATAGGCGTGTCTTGCTGGGCTTTACAGGTCAGGGCATCCGCCAAACGTACTCGCTCACGCCGATTCTCTCAGTATCCTAAACCGGCTGATATCTGTAGGTGGGAATACCCAGTCAGCGGACTTCCATAAAGGCTCCTTATATTATACAAGATGGTATGATACTCTAGTAGTACGGACTTCTGTCACTAATGCTGTATCCTACATGGTAAAAAAAGCGACGATGCTCATAAAAATGCTCATAATGAGCCATCTAGTTCTGAATCTGAATAGATATGGCAGAAGAAAAGATAGCTTTCCTCTCGTCCGAGCTGTGCTATCGCAAACTGGGGCATTTATGCACAGTAAGCATGGCCTCACTAGAGAAAAATCTTCTACACAATTGGCAGGTCCATTCCTGTACCTTCCCATGCTGAGATGCCTATGTTCAAAGACGATTGAGCCCAAAACACCACAGAATGTCACCGCAGATCCGTACCTCATGCCTCATCATATCATGTCTCCGAGAGAATGTTTCGTCGCAAATCGAACATTTCACTCGTTTCTTCTTGCTTGTTGGTCGATGCATACCGCATGTACCGAAATAACCGGGAACCGTGGTGTCTGGGCTGGAACGCCGCCTGTTACGAAGGATCTCACGAGAAGATGGGAGGTCGGGTTCGGGACTCGAAGTTGCTGACCAATTTCCCCAAGTAAGCTGAGAAAAGAATGGATCGAAACCCATATCAAAGTAGGCAGTCGGGTTCAGCCCAGGAGCTTGAGATGCTATATTCAGTGATGAGTGAATTAACGTTTATTGTCAAGAATAAAATCCACGTACAATTGGGAGACTGATTGAGGGACGAACCAGTCGAGACATTTCGGGCTTCAACGCTGCTCCCTAAGTGGTCGAGACCTTCGATTGCGGGGTATATCTGGTCAACTGCAAGGATATTAGACTCATATGCAAATCACAACGCAAGAGTGATGGTACTTACCTGAAGAAGTGGGCGAAGGATTACTACAGAGAAAGGCATCATCGGTCGGAATTATTTGACCAGCTGAGAATGGGAATAAGCCATCAAAGCTATTTAAAGAAGAAATTTCTGAAAAATGCGTCAAACCATTGAACTATCAGTTCTCTCGATGAGTCCTCACCTTCCTTGATTTTGGACTGATCGCGCAGAGCCACGGGAACGGAAGGTATATTGTCATGACACAGGACAAGTTTCAGTGAGGGCTTCCCATCGACAAAGGAGATATTGGCTCGGATAGATAGAGGATAGAGAGCGAGAGGAGATGATTGCATGTCGACTGGGTGTAGAAGTGAATTCCACTGGACAACTGGCGGCTGGTCCTCGTTGGGGAAATCCAAAGAGACTTCGCACCGAGCCAGGTCTTCGAGAGAGAAAACGTGCGACATTGTGTGTGCTTTGAGAGAGCAGTTGAGAAACACGAGGCAGAGATAAAGCGTAAGTTGAGGAGTGCTCTTTTATCCTGGTTGAAGTTCCGTAAACCGAAGAAGAGGCTTCAGTAGATCTTTCCGGAAGTTGGAAAGATACAGGTTTAATTCCCGATTCTGACAAGGTCCCTCGGATTACGTTTCGGCTCTCATCCATTGTCCAATGTCTAAGTGAAGGACATCTCGGTGTCTTCCGCCAAATACAGGGCTAGAGAAAAAATTCGTAAAGCCGGATGAATCTTTATAAGGAAGTCATGTTGCCTGAACTGGATACATAATACTGACCAACGTGAGCTGTATACGGATGGCAACACGAGGTTACTGAAGCAAGCGAAGACTGTAGAGATTTTCTTGCATTCGCCACAGTCGTTTGTTCTGCAAGGTCTGTACGCGAGTAAAGGCTCAAAGAGGTGTGCTATGTAGCCCCGAGCTATGCTGAGTCGGAGTGACTCATTTCCGAGGGCAGTTTCCGTTGTGTTTCAGAGTAACATGTATGAATGAGCTATGAAAATTTTCGACTTGATAAAATTTTCAGAGCGTCTCAAGGGAATATGGGGCTATGGGACCAAAAACGACTCCATATGACGATTTATGTTTTGCAAATCCGCGGAGCGTCACTCTTCCTTTTTGTTCATTGAAATCTCGTTTTACTATATCTTCTCTCCCTTTTTTCCTTCCTTCCCCTTCCCTTTTGTCGTCTCCCTTTCCTTATCTTATGTTTCTCGTTCTTCTGTTCTCTCGCAGCGACAATTACTGAGGAGACAGATAGCCTCATGCTAACCGTGAACCCAATCTTTTCCTTCCCACCGTCAGACTTATTGTGTCAGTGGCACTCTTCAAACTCTCCCTAGTCTGAGTGGTCACTGTCACTCCAGTGAGATTCCGGGTCTCCTGGTCACAAGAATCCTATTCTCAAGCGATCGATACGCGTCTCCGATAGCGGGTCCAGTCTTACATAGCAGCAGTGTAGCCTCGTTGGATCAACGAGTGCTATGCGGGTCAACACCGGAAAAGAGTTTGGTCAGTACTTGACTTGGACTCAATCAGTGGTGAATATCAGGTTCGGTCAACTATGAGAGTGCGGAGTTTCATCAGTGGTTTTCGAGTGGGTTCCATTCGATGTGTTCAGTCAGTACATTACTTGGGCAGCTGCAGGAAACATATCCTCAGGCTTTCGGGCACAAGGAGTCTTGAGGACTCTGGTGGAGGAAGGATGCGTCTACTTGGTGTCCACATGTAGAGGCCGACACGCCGAAAATACAAAAATATCCGCTCGGCAGAAAGGCGTACAGAAACACACTTTTTTTTACAGATATATCTTATATCAGTAGTAGTGATGTGATCTATCCGTCGAGCGGATATTTTTGTCTTTTCGGCGTGTGAAGGACAGGACGACGACGAGAAAGGGTGGAGATACGTCCTTTCAAGGTATTTAGTCTTTTGTGCTCGCAGTTGATACCTTACATAGGTTTCTCCGTTGCTGGCGATACGAGTACATCACTCTCTGTGCAACCTGCACTACCTCCAAGTCCATCAGCGTTCATCCCCTTTCTGTCAACGACTGGTTTAAATTTACATACATAGCTGGTCATAGAAAGGACATCGCGAATTTGGAATTCGAGCCGACCGTCGACCGACGCCGATCTCCCACATGCGTATACATACTATGTACGATCAAAGGAAGCCGTTATAATCCGCGGACCCTTTTCCTCACTCGATCGGTATCTAGTGCTACATACTTCCACATACATCTTCTTCCTGGTCGTATGCATCAGGTGTCCCACTCCAGAAGATTCCCGAACGGTGTATGGGTATTGTGTTCGTATGGCACCGCAAGTTGTCAGTTACTGTAAGAGGCGCTTCAAAGATCTCTTTTCCTTTTTACCTCAGTGCCCACTTCTGATCAAGATGTCGCTCCAGATTACTCTCTTTAAAGCATTTAGTCGTCTCGGGAACGTCCGGGTCTGAATTACTTGTGCAACGGCCGCGCGATTGACCACTAGGATATATAAGGTGTGGCAAGGATTCGGAGCCGGGAGGCTTTACTGCGCTCACTCGAATTTGGTCAAGTCGCCTTGGCAATTCATGAGCAGGCTTAGAATACCAGCCACCTTCTGTAACTTTTTGAGTGCTAGCTATGTAGTTTCGTAGTTTCAAAAGATCGGCATTACGAATAGTATTTTCAAGTTTTGATGCAAATGCAATCGAAGCCGTCAATCCCTACAGTGCATAGGATCAATGAAGGATCCGCCGCAAGACTGGCTTCTGCTTGGCCAACGCTTGAAATGTCCCCAGTGCTATCAAGCGCTAACCAAGTGCCCGATCCATATATGGCATAATATGATTCTGTTGACGGAGAATTGTCGGTGCTACCCTTGGAGACTGTCGTCATTGCTCCTCATGCGTGGGTGCAATGGTCCGGAACTTTTACCTCTTCTTTCGTAACCACCACCGTCAACCACCTGCTGTATATCCCTTTCTTTTGGACGTCTTTTCTCCTTTCTCTGCAGCCAAGCGCTCTCTAAAGCACCTAAGTTAATCGGCCTGGCAAGTGCTAGCATCTCTGGTCCCATAACCTTCGTTTCGCAACCTATCTACAAACCTCAAATACCTAAGCCATGGCCACGAGAATTCCTGAAATCGGGCTGGTGAGGATAGTCTTGTACATTACGCTGGTGCGTGGATCCTGAGTCTCTTGCGGAAACGGAGACGTCTGACTGTTGACGTCCTGCTGGCGTTTTTTGACGCTGGTTGTCTGGCGCTACTGTAGTTCGTGTTCTCCTTCATCCTATTTGCGTTGTGCTGCGCCCGGATCCACTACACTGAGAATCTGTCACTTCCGGATCCTTTGAATGGAGGGCGATCATTTTACGGTGCGTAAGACTCGTGTTGGTATGCTCATTGACTTGGACTGTCTCTTACCTCGGCCGACATGCCCGTTTTGATCTTCCTACCCTGGATACAACTTTGTACAGACCCTTCAGTCGCAGAACTTATCTTCACTACCCTGATCACTATGATTTGGATTGGGTTTATGTAAGTTTGCTCGTTCTTCAAAATAATGATGTGCTATTTCTCCCTCATCGCGCCTGCACAGTCTTGCATGCCTTTTTCACTGAGACTTTTTCACTGGGACTGACTGGGCTTGCAGACTCTTTCTATTCTTCAGACGAACAGAAGCTCCGGTCATTCGTCTGTTTCGAGATGAGATCATTGTATTGACTATTTTGTGGCTTTTCTGGCTTGGAGGGACAGCTGCTGCCACGGTATGTCCTCTTCATGTCGGGTATCTTCGTTTCAAACTGTATCTGACTTACCTTACTGTGTCTATTATTCGATTATCTTCACTTGCCTGGTATTCATAACGACTTTATACACAACTGTGACCATCTTCTATTTTGGAATTGTTACTTACCCTGGACACCTCTATCTCGCTTTCTCATTTCGATTGTAAACCGCTCACTTCATTCTCCTCTGTTTCTGCAACTCTATCGGACGACCGGTTGGACTTTGGGACCCATCGCCCCCGTCCCGACGGCCCGCTCCCGTAGGCTGTCTGGTCCGATCTATCGTTCTGTCAGCAATTTGAGCCTTGTCGCGTCCTGTCTGCTTTGCTGGCCTTTGCGTGGCTTGGATTCATTACGCTCACCTTCTTGATCGGCGTCAGTTGTCGGATGAGCTATGTTCGTGGTGGTTTGACAGAGCCGTTACCAGTGAATGGATCTCGTTCTAATGCGGGTGCGGGTGCTACTACCGGGAAGACTACTGCTTCGGTTTGAAAGGAAATATCAATGGGTCTTAAATGTTTATTTGATTTGATTTTTGAGGTTTGGGATTGAAGGATGTGTACTTATAAATTTAGTTTGCAGCTAGTTGTATGTGTGTATATCGTCTTTTACTCGCTAGCGTACGGTATTGCTCTTGGATTTCCCTCCTTCAAAGAACAAAGTATGTAGTGTTATCTCCTTCCTTACTCTAGATACCCAGTCAACTCAATATAATGTTATATTGGCACTCGCTTTTCCTGCAGAATCCAAGCGGTGGCTAAAAATTGTTATTCAGTGACACGTCATCGCCACTGCGTAGTCACGCTCATGTGACTCTCGTCACAGTTACAGACACAAACCACTATTCCTCCTTTGGCTGTTCATGACCTCCTTTTCTACCTCTGAAGAACCAAAAGCTCCAACTGAGCAGCATGAAGAAGAACATGATAAAAATGAACACGAGAACACTGAGTCTCAGCACTCGCGAGCACCTCCTTCACCCTTGAAGCGTACAATGTGGATGATAGTCATAGGTCTCCTGCTGCTCTTGGCCTACAACTCTTATTCGTCGTGGATTCGGTCGAGAAAGCCGCAGATCGTCCACGCACAAAGGTGAGTAGAAGCCGATATCCATGTATAATACACCTCATGGATGTGTCGCCGTCAGGTATTCTAAGGAGTACAAGTTTCGACCGGCGGCTAGTCCTATAATTACGGAGCCATTGAAGGATGGGAGATTGCGAGTACGCGGCGCTGCACCAACAACAAGTGCCGATCCAAAGCCTGCACCCACTCCGAAGAAAACGAAGAAGACCAGAGGGAAAACTCGTCGGGCTAAGAAGAGCAAAGGGAAGAAGAGTGCGTAGTACAGGATTGTTTTTTTCTTCGGTTTGGTCAGGGTACGTGACTCGAAATACTTCGATTACATTACATTGTGTCTGACAAGTACGACAGGCTCACTTGGTTGGCTTTTTCTTCTCATGGATCTCGGACACCTGTCATTGTCGTTACCAATACTGTTACCCTGCAGAACATTCATGTATCCTACCTTCAGTTAATCCCGTATCCATTATTATCTTGCGAGGTGAATACTCATCGCCCTCGATCCTAGTATCCTCATTCTAATGCACTGGACCCAAGCACTTGAATACCGTCTTTTCTGCGAAGAGGTCGGTGTTGCTTTGTTTCTACTCTGACCTGGATTACGGTCTAAATAGATGCTCATCTTTTTTACTCGATAGCAAGTCCAACTGTCAGCTATTGGGAACTCCAAGAGAATTCCAATACGGGTTAATGGTGGTTCTAGCCTTTTGAGCTAGTTCACCGACTTCATGTAATGGTCCGACGAAGTTGCTTATTGAAGATTTACCTGTGCCCAGTAGCTCTCTTGAGCGACAGGGGCCTTTCCGCGGACCCGCACAATGCTACTAGTACTAAACTCCTTGTGGCTTACGAGCTAACGTGACCTTTTCCTTCAGTATGCTTTACACGACCCTTTCAACAATTCAAACACCTTCAAGTATGTATGATGGTGCTTATTCGTCCGAGGTTGAGTCTCCTTGCCGCTAAAGACGTCAGGCCGATGCTATCCTTGCATAGCGGCTGTTGATGCTCACGTTAAAACTTCCCTAAATCATGAATCACTTGGAGTAGATTTCTGCCGTGGGGGAACTACTCGACATCTACATCCGGCATGTTCGTGAAGGACCATGCCGAGTATCTCTATCCATCTATATACTGATGCAAGGATGACCGTGATACTAGTCTGAAGGCTGCGGATGCTTTAAGAGCGAACGAGGGTCTGGAAACTCAGCTTCAAATCACCGAAAGCCGTTAAAGAGTCCCCAGTTTGTTCAAATTCTTTGGCATGTAAGTGAGAGTCTCACTTAAAATTGCAAATGGTATCCCGCGGATGATGATAAAGTTTTCCTATCTGATATCTGACTAGACGCTTACCAAGGTGCTTATCATCTTTATGCTTACATACTACGCCTAGCTAGAGCGGCAGCTCATCGCCAACTGACAGGATTAACAGCGAAGCGACCACGTTTGATGCCCGATCGTCGTTTTGCGAGTAAAATCTATGCACTGCGGGGTGAGGACCCAGGTCAGCCCCAAATATCCCAGTGGTAGATCCCCAATGACCCAATCAGGAAAGTTCGTGGTGCTTATCCAATGACTAGATCATCCCGCGTCCCAAATCAAAAATTTGCTAGTGCGTTTTAGACTCATGAAGTTTTCTGACGGCTTATGTCCGTGCAATATCCATTTTGAATGGATAGCATCGCATCAACGTGCAAAACGTCTTATCCCTAGCAGAGCTAGCGTCCAAATAGCGGGACATTGGTGTCAGGCCATTGAATATTGAATCGTCATGTTCGCTGGCACAGATTCGCCTTGACTTCAGTTAAACTCCCGGGTCGAGAACATATTGAATAACATTCGCCTACATAACGAAACTGGTCGCTGACAGAGGATGTGTTGGTACATTACAGCCTGAATGATTTTCCGATGAAGGAGCGCTTGACGATTTTCAATCGAACCACTGCATCAGACGTCCAAAGTAGCCCAATCCCGACCTCTCGGAGTGGATGGTAGCATCCTTTTTCGGTGTCAGAAGCAGTAGCATATCGAGCACTGCGAACGAGAAATGCATTTCTTGGCAATGACTGCAGCAACGAAGGATCGATTGTGTTTCCTTCATTCGCCTGAAGGGGTATCAGAGCAGAACCTGCATTCCGGTCAAGGCCGTGACTGTGAGCAACCATCAGCAGCTCACTCGGACACTGACTCTCGTTACTGAATAGAAACATAGATCTGGAAGCAGACCCGGCAAGTCTTGAATACGGCTGTCCATGTTCCGGCTCGTTCCATTCTATCTGTCCCTTCACCTAGCATTCGGTGCTTTTCGCCTCCGAAAACCCCTTCGTTGATTGCGTTTTCCAGCTTGCTGGTACGCCATTCAGGTTTTATAAAGTTACAGCTTTGAGCTGACACAGAAATGTCAGCAATACCAGTACTTCATGTGCCCTACAGATAATTGGAGTTCATGTGGCTACATCATTTAAGATGCTCTAAATTTTTTATGGATAACAGAGTCAGAGGGAGGCTAGGAGCCTCTTTCGAATGACTTTTTGATGCTCCAATGATGTCAAGCTTGCCAAAAAAAAAACCACATCTCTTAATATAGCAGGCAAGTCGAAAATTTTCATAGCTCACATACATGTTGCTCTGAAACACAACGGAAACTGCCCTGCGGAAATGAGTCACTCCGACTCAACATAGTTCGGGGCTACATACTACGCCTTTTTGAACTTTTACTTGCGTACAGACCTTACAGAACAAACGACTGTGGCGAATGCAAGAAAATCTCTACAGTCTTCGCTTGCTTCAGTAACCTCGTGTTGCCATCCATAGGCAGTTCACCTTGGTCAGTATTATCCAGTTTAGGCAACACGACTTCCTTATAAAGATTCATCCGGCTTTATTAAAATTTCTCTAGCCCTGTATTTGGCGGAAGACACCGAGATGTCCTTCACTTAGACATTGGACAATGGATGGGAGCCGAAACGTAATCCGAGGGACCTTGTCAGAATCGGGAATTAAACCTGTATCTCTCCAACTCCCGGAAAGATCTACTGGAGTCTCTTCTTCGGTTTACGGAACTTCAATCAGGATAAAAGCATTCCCCAACCTACGCCTTGTCTCTCTGCCTCGTGTCTCTCAACTGCTCTCTCAAAGCACACACAATGTCGCACGTTTTCTCTCTCGAAGACCTGGCTCGGTGCGAAGTCTCTTTGGATTTCCCCAACGAGGACCAGCCGCCAGTTGTCCAGTGGAATTCACTTCTACACCCAGTCGACATGCAATCATCTCCTCTCGCTCTCTATCCACTATCTATCCGAGCCAATATCTCCTTTGTCGATGGGAAGCCCTCACTGAAACTTGTCCTGTGTCATGACAATATACCTTCCGTTCCCGTGGCTTTGCGCGATCAGTCCAAACCCAATGAAGGTGAGGACTCATCGAGAGAACTGATGGTTCCATGGTTTAACGCATTGTCCAGAAATATCTCTGTTAAATGGCTTAGATGTCTTATTCCCATTCTCAGCTGGTCAAGTAATTCCGACCGACGATGGCTTTTCCTCTAGTAATTCTTCGCCCACTTCTTCAGGTAAGTACCATCGTCCTTGCGTTGACGTTTGCAGATGAGTCTAATATTCTTGCAGTTGGCCAGATATACCCCATAAACAACATTGAAGGCCTCGACTACTTAGGGAGCAGTGAAGCCCGAAATATCTCGACTAGTTCGTCCCTCAGTCAGTCTCCCAATTGTACGTGGATTTTATTCTTGACAACAAACGTTAATTCACTCATCATTGACTATAGCATCTCAAGCTCCTGGGCTGAACCCGACTGCCTGCTTCGACATGGGTTTCGATCCATTCTTTTCTCAGCCTACTTGGGGAAATTGGTCAGCAACTTCGAGTCCCGAACCCGGCCTCCCATCTTCTCGTGAGATCCTCCGTAACAGGCGGCGTTCCAGCCCAGATACCACAGTTCCCGGTTATTTCGGTACATGCGGTATGCATCGACCAACAAGCAAGAAGAAACGAGTGAAATGTTCGATTTGCGACGAAACATTCTCTCGGAGACATGATATGATGAGGCATGAGGTACGGATCTGCGGTGACATTCTGTGGTGTTTTGGGGCTCAATCATCTTTGAACATAGGCATCTCAGCATGGGAAGGTACAGGAATGGACCTGCCAATTGTGTAGAAGATTTTTCTCCAGTGAGGCTATGCTTACTGTGCATAAGTGCCCCGCTTTGCGATAGCACAACTCGGAAGACTATCCTTTCTTCTTTTGTTGCATCTATTCAGAACTATATGGCTCATTATCAGTATTTTTATTAGCATATTAGCATCGCCGCTTTTTTTACCATGTAGGATACAGCATCAGTGACAGAAGTCCGTACTACTAGAGTATCATATCATCTTGTATAATATAAGGAGCCTTTATGGAAGTCCGCTGACTGAGTATTCCCAGCCACCTACAGATATCAGCCGGGTTAGGATACTGAGAGAATCGGCGCGAGCGAGTACGTTTGGCAAATGCCCTGGCCTGTAAAGTCCAGCATCCAAATTGACACGCCTATTTTCTCGCACTGGCTTGCAACTGGCTTGATTATAGAGCCTTTATGGAAGTCCGTTGACTGAGCATTGCCAGCCACCTACAGATATCACCAGTTTAGGATCCTGACAGAATCAGTGCGAGCGAGTACATCTGACGGATGCCCCGGCCTATAAAGTCTAGCGTCCAAAACGCCTATTTTCTCGGACTGGCTTGATAGTTTCTTCCTTGAATCGGGATGTTGTAATGTAGATACTTAGTACAGTTGAACATTTCACATTGCATCACCTTGAATTGCATATTGCATAGGATTTTGAGGAATTTTTGGCTGTTTTCCTGCCAAAATGCATCTCACAATGCATAAATTATATTAAAATCTGACAATGCATAAGGATTTGGCAAAACCAACTGTATGCAATGCGAGATGCTCAACTGTACTATGGTAAGTAGAAGTGTTTCGAGCAGTGTAAGTGGATCCACGTTGAAAATGCACAATTTATTTCTTAACAGGCTTGGAGAATGTTCTATCCGGCAGCTGCTTATAACCCTCCCCCAACCCTCCCCTGCAGCATATAATTGACAGGACAACATTATGAGCGTCCATTATTCCACAGTTCGCCGTCTATCTGATGAAGAAGGTCCTCATTCTGTAGCCTTGTTGTGGAAATCTAAATGCCATACTGATCCTGATTCAGGGGAATCGCAAAATCCGAACTCGGTGAAAAGCCACATCTAGGGACGCTCAATTGTAGTGGGCTTTCAGTTTTGAATACTTCGCTTCACTATATGTATGTACTTAAGTATGTGCAGTTAGGTATACATTTTCTGAATTCAATTCGCACCAAACTCAAAATATTCATGCAAACCGCCTCTCTCTCAAACGACTGAGCGTCTTCTAAAATGCAGAAATTCAAATTCCGAGGCCGAAGAATGAGGCTTGAGTTCTTTACACTCACTTGGCTATACGAGTTGTTCCCATCTTTTCCCGTGCTATCGTTTCCGATTTTTCCCTTGCCCCTATCCTATCCAAATCCGCGGCTTCTGGATGCCAAAGTTGGCGTTAGCTTTTCTTTCTCTCCTCCACGACCACATCATCTTCACCACCGTACGGTTGCCCATCGGGATAAGGTCAAGTTTGACTTCGCTTAATGTCGCTTGAGAGTTCCGGGTCCTGTCACGCTTTCTATAGTGACAATGTACATGGAATAGTCACCTGATATTACCAATTAGCCGGATATACACAAGCGTTAATTTGATTGTTGATCCGGTCGTCTACAAGGCATTATCTGCAGGTTCCCCCAAGTTGCTTAAAGGTTGGCCGGGTATAGGGACTCGGGGCTGGGCAGATAGGTGTCCCAGTGTGCGGGACCATTGGGGATGGTCGCGGGCGCGTCTAGGCTTTATCCCGCCCGTTCCCACGGCCCGTAATGCCTTCTTTCTGTCGCTAACACCGTATCCCGCCATGCCCTGCCTTCTCGAGGTTTCCAACATTTGAGATGGTGCCCACTAGCACATAGAGGGCTTCCTTGATAGCAATACATATGCATACTTACTGTAGGTAGACTACAAAGGATGTTCCTCTAGTATACATGTATAGGACTCTACAGCAAGTTGTACCAACGTAGTAACACTGAAAATGATCTATGAGCTATCATTGCACCATACGTTACCTTGTTATTGTAGCCAGACTGACCTGTACATGATCATCCAAGGTGAAGGTAAGGAACTATTGCTGCCATCATGCCCATGGTGCATTAAGCTACTTAGAAACCTGTAGAAGCAGCTCAAAAGATACCTGGCTACCACTCAATGACCAGGATACATATGTTATGACCTTCAACGTTGGGAAAAAGCTCGTCCCCGACTCTGTTCGGGAATACCCGATGTCACTTCCCACGCATCCTATGGTACCCGCCCTCTGTTTGCCTCGACTCGGCCTGCCTCAACAGGCAGATATGTGCCTCGGAAATTGGCGGAATATGCTTGGGAGATGTATAAGTATCTCTGGAATTTTGTTCACAGCGAGAACCTCGGTAATACTAGGTATACAAGTATATTAATAAAAAAGACTTGAAATTTGGTCATTTCGCAGCACTCGTACTCGAATAGAGCACTTATCTAGGGGTTTAAAAAGCTGAAAAAATGCTCATAAGGGAGATAATATTGTATATAATGATAAATGAAGCTATCCTGTTAGTATACTGCTTTTTGGGTATGTCACTCTCTTAAAGCACTTTTAGTACCAGGAAGTACATCAGAAAGCTGACACGAAATAGTAACTTTCCAGTTTCGAATCCTAAATCATTTCAGATATCCATAAAATTACATATAATGAGGGTTAGACCATATTAGAGTTGTTCAATGTAAGAATTAGGATGCAGAAAGTGATAGGGTTGAGCTCACCGTTGTCACAAAGGTAAAGTAGCAGGCAAACATTACACAAACAATAAATGTTGGCGCACTGCCCGCCACTACGCCAGACACATTTAAGGATGTATATATGCCATTATCCAATGCAAGATGTGTCATGGTGCGTACTCTTAAGAGTGGAATGCCCAATTAAACATACCACTGTATTAAGGAAATAAGAACTGCTTTCCAATATCAGCTTCTACCAAAGGGTAGCATAAGTTGAAGATATATTCTATGGTTACATTTTACAAAATATCTAGAGGTTCTATCCACAATGTCGTATTGCATGAACAAAGGCGCAGTGCAACGAGCAATCCCGACGCATGCGCCGTTACCGCCGTATTCCCTATATGGTTAAATAGCTTATGTAACATGCTCGGCAACTGTCCTTTGGCGCACTATCTTTCGCTGCCATACATACATGAACAACAGGCCGTAATATTTGCAAGTTGTTTGCAAAACTAAGGCTTATATCTATAGCTCTACCATCATAACAGGTCAAGTACTACATATGTAGTACTTACTGGCTAGGTATCAATAAGTGCAAAGTAAGTATTTGTCATTAGATGTACTGACAATGCATATGTAGGAGGTCTGTATGTGAAGTAGGTATCAGAAAGGGTACATGTAAATAATGATGTACCCAGGAGTCCATGAAGATAGTGGAAACGACTGGTATTGGAATACAGTACCTATCAGAATGGGTACACATAAATAACGATGTATGAAAGGTACTGTAGTAATAAATACGGTCAGTATCAAGTATGTAAAGGAAAGAATATAAGAGATACACACCCCAGGAGTCCACAAAGATAGTGGAAATGACTGGGGTGTTGGTTACGGTACAGACTGGTATAAGGGATGCGGATATACGTATATGGATCACGAATAAGGTACCTGAGGAAATAGGGAAAAGTAATAGGAAGTAAAAGCGGAATAAAGTATATATAAGGAAATAACCCCTAGCTGGGGACTCTCATTCTCAACAGTAGGGCTACATATGTAGGTAAGTATATGAAGTAGGGGCAGGAGAAGGTGGGATGAGAGGGGATGAGACATTGGCAGCAGTATATAGACTTCGTGGGAATACTTGGCAGGCCAGCATAACTTAGAAGTGGCTTGGTCAACATGCATGAATGCTAAACAGATTTGAAATCTAGAAAAGATACTTACTGTAGAGCTAGATAGAACCAATCCCAATGCTTCATTTAGAGGACTCAGGAGGAGGGAATATCCAGGAAGACAATAGCTAGCTAGATACATCGTCCATGGACCAAGTCCAGTCATGGAGTGCCAGGACCCCGAAAGCAGGTGTCGGCTAAGGGAAGAAGTCGACAATCCAAGTCAAACTTGACCTTATCCCGATGGGCAACCATACCACTGCCATTCTCTCCTCTCTCATCTTTATTCATCCACTGTTATATGTTGGTTATATGTAGAAATTCCCGCTACCATTAGGTAGTGGGTTTTTCCAGTACGATCAAATTTACAGTCAGCCAAAAAAATTGGCAGAGAAATGTAAAACCAGTCTCAGCGGACCGCAGCTCATTGTTTCCCGCCATTAATTCTATTGTTCGCCAGCTGTCACTCCTCTGGTGATACTGCTGCCTTTTGTCTTTTGAAGTTTAGGAGTTCCTATTCCCTTCCTTGAGTGTTTGTCATTGGGTGGACTCTGTTCCCCTTCCAATTGAGGTCCATGTTTTTGGTCAAATGAGCCCATTGCCATCCCTTAATTGGTGTCTACTTAGATTTCTGGGAGAACAGAGCCCAATGGTATGGGGATGTGGACTAGGTGTGTGCAGGTCAATTTCTTAAGTTGCTTGGGAGTACCAGACCTGGCCAGAGGACAAGTCTGGTTGCAGAAAATGGCGGAAACTTTTGGATGTGTGATGCAGATGAATGAGTCTATGTTGCGTATATATTTAGAGTGACAGTTGTACTTAGTCGAGCAGATTGAGAGGACTGGGAAAATGGCGGAGACTGTTGGATGTGTGATGCAGATGAATGAGTCTGTGTTGCGTATATATTTAAAGTGACATTTGTACTTAGTCAAGTGTACTTGGGGATTTTCACAGTGATGACGTGCAGAGGTCAACCAGATGCGTTGGGGATGTAGACTTGGAGAGCCAGCTGCCCACCGGCGTGTGGGTAGCGGACTTTGCCGCCCTGCCGGCCCTTCGCCGGTTATACGTAGGTTAGAAGTCTTAAAGTTACTGACTATTTTTCCGATGAGTGATCAAAGTAGTGTTGTAACGGTTCGACTACGGTCCGCTCTGGCTCAGCTCTTACCCAGAGCCGAAAAAATCGGTCCGACTCGACTCTGACTCCAACTCTGCGTGACTCGAGTCGATTAAAACTGTTTAGTGTAACATACTGCGGATTGTGGCTCAATTATGGGTCCTAAATGTCAGAATAACAATCTACCGGTAAGTCTGAGCTAGCAGACCTAGTATCCATGGTCTGTAGCAGTAGATGCATCTATCTCGCTCAAATCCGACATTTGCGGATATTAAATATATCGTGAGAATTAGCTGAATTAAGGCGCGGCAATTTTCTGAGCGATTTTTCCTCAGTCTTTCTCACTCAGAAGTGCACAAGCCTTGCCTCAAATCCTTCAATATGTCGGTTACGGGTAGCTTACATGTCTAGCTAATTTCTGAGCCTAATATGAGAGCCCCTACTAGGAGGAATTTGCACCAGCTTCCTATGACTCGAGCTGGAGCCAGTCGCGAGTCGACCAGAGCCGAGCCGCGGCTCAAAAACCAGCTCGACTCATCGGCTAGCCGGAACCGAGTCGCGCCGTTGACAACACTAGATCAAAGCCCTGCGGCCTCGTATTTGCCACTCGGAGCGTTGGCCCACATCCCTTTATATCCGTGCGTACTCAAAGAACCTTTTCTATCCTACATAAACCATCTCAAGCGTCTCCTTTTTCAGTACGAAGAATGCCTGTGGCTTTTGCTCAGGGTTTCGGGGGGTATTTTGCAGGGAGGTCGTAGGGAAACTGAACATACCAACAGAAAAACTTGTCTCTGTCGAAAAACATCCTTGCTGGTCTGTGCGCAATGACTAAGCGATCGGAACACATCACCCAGGAGCAACTTGAAGCGAGCCTGTGAATCAATGTTGTATGCACATTCGAAATCAGGGAGGCTGGGTCCTGGAAATAAAGATTTGCATCGTCTTGGCAAACTTGACTTCGTCGAGACTTTGCAGCGGACAAAACGTCCGTAGCCAGAAAGACTTCCTTCTATTGATACTCCTAAGCTTTGACCTGTCTTCACGAATGGCTAGGCCCAAGAGCGACAATCGTGAGATGGATGGAAGGAACTCCAGAGAGATTCGTCCACATGCTGGATCAAATGGGGTTATCACAGGTTATCACTTGGATCAATAGCAATCACAGCTACCTATCGTAACACAGCGTCAATCAATCTTCTTGCGTTATTACTTCAACCATTGCGCATACTTATAAAGTACCTGTCAGTACGTGATGCTGCCCCTCCCTCCTACCTCCCTCCCCACTGTGTGCTCGGCGCATTGCGCAGTTTTCTAAACTACGGATATCTTCAGATCTTTCAGTCATTCGTTCTTTTCGTTCTGACGACGTAAACTCTGCGTTTTTGTTGGCACCTTGTGGACTTGGAGGATGTCCAACTCAACAGGATCTGAAGGGGGGATGGGTCTAGGGTCAGAGCATATCTCCATTGACAACACTTTCGGTGAGTGGTTGATTTCTCCTTGGGCCTACGCAAGCATTCGCATGACCTGCGGAATAACCTGGGCCTGACAGTGACAGGAGCCCCTCCACACTGCCTCATGGCCGTCAGTCTGGGTTTTGGAGCTCTCTTTGCTTTCGACGTTTCCTGATGCATTTTTTATTATAGGTGCGGGGCTTATCGGCGCTTTCATAACTGCCACGTACGCCTTGTCAAAATTCAATGAAAAACGACGGACTGAAATTTGATTCCATTGCGTGAAAGGTTATACGGACTTACGACCCTTCAAGTGAGCGGAGTTGTCTTCAGACCCTACTTATCCTAGCCAACTTTGAACACCAGACGTTCAACTATTTCCACATTTATCCCAAAGATGATAGGGGCGTCAAAGCACTGGTAAGTGGGCCTTCAAATGAAATCTATCACACACAACTTCTGACATGTATCTTGATTGAAGGTCTGGGTTATATGGTATGAATCATCAACTTAACTTTCGATATTGATGGAGAACTTGACTGTCCTTCAAACGCACAACAGGATACTTGACTCGCTACACGTGGCCCTTTGTACGTCTCAACCGAATTTGATCCGAACACTGCCAGAGGTTCATTTTTACGCAGCATGTTTCTGCATCTATCATTATCTCGTGTGTCTTCAAATGTGCGGCGCACCGTCCATCGCTCTGACGCCTTGATTTACAGGTGACGAATTATATGAATCCCGCCAGGCTGGCTGACAGTCACTGGTCTCTCAACGTCAGTGTGTTTGGCTTTTCTGACTGTTGAAACTCATGCGGAGCTCTTACTGATTTTGCTGATGTAGATCACTATGCTGCTGAACGTAAGTAGAGCAGAAACAATCAAACAATCAGCTCGATTCTGATGTAATGGTAGCTCCTCATCGCAGTTATCGTGCAAAGGTTTGTGGTCGCAGTCGTCATCTATGTTCTTGAGCTCAGGCTGATTCTCCACTACATTTCCAGTTTCTTTTCGCGGCAAGTTTTCGTCTGTGAGGATTACTTGAAGTTCTTTATCCGCCTGGAAATCATTGCTTATGTAGTTCACCCTACGATTCAGTATCTAGCGGCCTGCTGCGGTGGTTCTTGGTGACGGTATTGAGCATAAGTGTTTTGGCCCATTTTGGTGAGTCTTCTGCTGTCCTCGAAGTCTTCTTTACCCCATTTAGGTTGTTATTTCAGTCTTTGGAATGGTCACCGTCGCATTTCTGTGAGTGCTTGCAGCTTAGCTCTCATCTGAAGGATATACATACTCATCATTATGTCCTGCTCAGGTTCATCTACCCAGATTTTATCGAGTTCCAGGAGTCTCATCTCGTGAGGGTAGGTATAGGCCTTTTTCGTATCATCACTCTCTAAATTCCTCCAAAGTTATCTGGTGCAACACCGTTCGCCATTTTTGCCGTCCTTTCCGACATTTTCATAGCGGGATCGTTGTGTTATTTGCTGTATGAGAATAGAACGGGGTTCAGGGAGTAAGTGGGATACCATTTGCTTGTTTGGCTTTGCCTAATTGTCTCGCAGCACGAATACAATCATCACAACGCTGATCATTTACGCTGTTAACCGATGTCTACTTACTTCGTAAGGATCGCTCGATTTGGATGACATTATTCTTGAAACCTGACCTGACTCTTGAATCGTAATCATTTACTATTAGCGTTGTGGCCATCACAGAGGTTATTGTCGTGAGTAGATGTTCCCATCTTTGCGTAGGTGTCCTGACTGTTCACCTTTTTTCAAGTTCGTCCTGACGCCTAGAACGCTTTGGTTCTTGGCAATTGACTTTGTGATAGGAAAGCGTGAGTGTCAGATACAATCTGCCGCTTCGAATTTATCTCCCTTCTATCTCTCTATCCTTGCGTCTGCATCAACGCTGATACTTTCTTTCCGGTATTTCACATTATCCATACTGATAATGATGACTACCCGCGGCAGTTTATGCAAACAGTCTGCTCGCTTCTCTAAATTCACGAAGGGCTATTCGGGGAACACCTAGAGGGACTTCCTATTCCACTAGCTTCTCAGTGGCTACACCTGACGGTCATACCAGCTTGAACTTTGCGTCGAATGTGGGTTTGATTACAATTCAGGCTTTGGTTTCCAAAGCTAACTCTGCTTACAGGTCAGCGGTGCAAACGCTGAAATCACGGTCAGTTTCCCCCTTGGCCAAAGTACAATCTTTGCAGAGCTTCACACTTTGATTTAGCGTGGGCGAGTCGTTGCTTTGGATTCCCTTAATGACGTAGAACTTGGAGATCGTCAGGACAGATTTGTAGACGAGTACCCGGATACATCGACAAAAAGGTCAAATATAGCAGATCAAGGGCTCACATAAACTCCGCTAATGGTTTAGGAACGAGATGTTCAAATGTACGTGGTACTTAGCTTGTTTCTGGATGCTAAACAAGGACACTTTGGGGTATCTATGATGCTGCTATCTATGACCAAATTCTATGTAGCTTTATCTTGCAGAAATATCATGTAACGATTGTCAGGGTTCACCCTGAATCCATATCTAGCGCCCGCGACGATATTCAGACTGTATAGAATATTGTGGCCTTTTGGTGTAGTTGTAGTCTGGTATAGTCGCAGGTAGCCCGAACTCGACTGAATATTGCGAGGCCGAAGAATGAGGCTAAGTTTTTTTCGCTCACTTTCTGCTTGTGGCTATGTAAACTCGTTCTTCCCGGCCGTATATCGTCATCGCGTCATCAATCGTCCTGTGTCACGGGCTCCTCCGTCGGTTACTTGCACCTGGTTGCTGCGCTTCACTATAAACAGTATTTTGACATTTTTTCCTTATTTTACAGTAGCCTCAAAACCAGGTACTCGACCTCGTTTCTCAGCGCAGATTCCTGATGTCAAAGTAACGTTATTTGCCGGCTTCGGATTTATCCGGTTAGATAGCCAACACGGGCCTCGGCCGCTTCGTACTCACCACGCCCTGGCGCTGGCCCACACCCCCTTCATCTGATATGCAGGCACTCGTCATTCAACACCGTTGGTGAAGTGATTATCATGCTTGCCTTCCAAGCAAGTGGCTCGGGTTCGATTTCCGAACAGTATGACTCAGAGCTGGAGTTCAGCAATCTGCTTTTGCACAGAGAACCTTAATTTTGTTTCGCCACTTTGACCGTCAAATATGTCATGTGCCACCGACGTCGTTGCTTGTCTCTGTTTGTCAAGAGCTCCGTCATCGACGTCATACATAGACGCGACTCCGCTCTATAAATGAAACACGACGAACAACTCTCATTCCCTCCATTAACAACATTTTTCACGACCTATGGCCTCTCTAATCGCTCCCAAAATCGAAGACCAAGTTCTACCGTCTACTCCGTCCAATCAATGGGCTGATGAGACCCTCGACGCTGCTCATTTCAACGCGGACCGAGTGGTTACCAGCTCTACGACTTCTACTCCTGGTTTCGAGCTTCCTGGTGCATTTCCTCGGGATTATCGTGGCCAATCCGCCGTCTCAAGTGATACTGACGCTCCGAGTGTCGTGGAGCGAGCAAAACAATATATCCCGGCACAAGGCGACGTGGAGCAAGTACTGAAGAGTGTTGGAGAAACCGCCAAGCAGTACCTTCCTCAGTCATTGACTTCTTACTTCCGTGAGTGATATTTTCGTCTGAATACGCGTTTCTGACTCGTCTTGTATGGTTTTCGTTTCATAGCGGGAGGCTCTCAACCCAATACGTCATTACCATCACAGGAGAACGAGCTGACGCGCAGTGATGGAATAGGCTCCTTACCCGGCAACGCGTCCGAATCAGCTGTCGCGCTCCTGCCTGATGAACGCAATGCTCCGAAAGACCAACCCAAGACGTCATTGCCGTCACAGGAGAACGAGCTGACACGCAGCGATGGTGCAGGTTCATTACCCGGCAACGCCTCTGAATCAGCCGTGGCTCTTTTGCCTGATGAGCGCAATTCTCCGCAAGATTCGGACGGTAAACTTCTCGACACGTCTGCCCTTACTCCCTCCACCAATCGTGATCATGACACGCACAACTCCATTTCCAACATTAGCACTTTAGCTCAGGACGGTTCTGAATACGGTAAATCCACTCCTGGACTTGGGCTCACTCCGACCTTGAGCCCATCCCTCTCGTCGAATACCGCGAACACCAATGTGACCGCAAGTACCCACGGTGGTGGCGTCGAGGACCCTTCAGGGGGCTCCGAAGCTCCAAAATTGGCAGGTAATGCATCCGGACAGGAGTTTAAGGAGAAACAGGTGTGTGCTTCTCGTCTTCTTTCATTCTGTCTATATTATGCTATGTCATTCACATTTCTCCGATTCGTCGATACAGGAACCTCTCTCCAGCGAAGGCCCCGCCCTGAATCTCGCTCCACGTACCCATCCTCTGGCACATACAGGCGCCGAATGGAAAGGAGTTCCTCTGGATGAGGAGTATCAACGCAAGAACTTGGACGGTGATTCAATACCATCTGCTTCCAGTCTCGAAGTCGGAGAGAAGGAGAAGAAGTTCGAGCTGGTAAGTAGCTATTTATGATCCCGTCATATTCGTGGAGATGTCTCACCTACTGTCTAATTATACAGGGCTCCGCTCGAGACGAACCCTCGACAACTTCAGAGTCGACTCTTCCGCTACCAAACAATGACAGCAAAGAAAGTGGCCAACATATTTCCAAAATCGCATCCGTTGCTGCTCCCTCGCAGGTTTCAGATACCTCGTCCAATACAAGTGCTACCCAGTCCCGTTTCACCGAGCAAGATTCCACCAACGTTTCCGGCAGCGTAATTCCGTCCCACAGAAAGGGAGCTAGTATCGGGAGTAGAGGCAGTCTAGAGGGAAGTCAGGGAACCGCTGGGAGCACGGGTAGTATCGGGAGGAAGTCGAAGCTCTTGAACAAGATCAAAGGAGAGGTAAAGGTTATTTCGGGGAAACTCGGAGGAAAGGAAGAGAAGGTGGAGGAGGGAAGGAGGTTGATGAGGGGAGATGTTTGAGATCGTTGGATACTGTACTCTATGGACTCGGCAACATGGACAATTTTTCTTGGATTTTTTTTCTCCTGTTCTCGAGCATATATCACCACCATATTTTCTCAACAGAACAGTTTTTTTCATAATGCACGGTACCAGTAATAAGGAATATGTCTATTTACAACTACCTCTGCGTAGTGTTGACCGCAAAAATTCGTGTTCATCGTGCGAGGACGCGTAAGTGGCTAAATGACGTCATACAGTCTGCTGGCACAGTTCAGACTCGCCAATGTCACAGCTATTTCTTGCCCTCTTGAACTTGATCGAGAGACGGTGGTTGATACTGAGATATGAATAGCTGGAGCATGCTTCGTCTCTTCGTCTGGGGCCGTAGCAGTCTTGGAGACTTTCATTGGCTGAACTTCAACGGGCCGTCTTTCGCGGTTCGCCAGGGAACTCTTAAGTAGAAGAAAATTTGAACAAAGCCCATCGCTGCAGGGTGATTCAGGAAACACTTGTCAGGAATCAAGAGTTCTCTGGAATTCTGGGCCTGGATTGACACTGCTTCAAAACTGGAGCGACTTCGGGTTTTCATGAGGAGAATTCTTGGAGAACGTGGAGAAGATCCAAAGACTCAGAGTTGTACGGCATGCAACGCTACCTATCAGCATCATCACCGATGCATTGACCATTTACCCTCGGAACATTCCTTAGGCCGTCATTTGTATGTAGTAAATTCACTGTTCACTACATACAACTTTTAGAGTTCTTTCAAGTACGATAATCCGCCATATGGGGTGGCGTATCCCTTGGTGGTAGAAATATGAGTCAGTCTACACTGCTTATGGTCCATCAGAATCTCGTACATACCGCTCTTTGGAGATCCCCGCTGCAACTTTTCCGGCAAGCAACCTCCGATAGGAAATGCGCCAACTCATGATGCCATAGTGTGGCAGCGGTGTCAGTCGATGAGTTAATGACAAACTGACGTATCTGGCCGATAGAGATGCCATTCAGCACGTACAGCTTGCGATGGACTAAATGGGAAAGCGCTAGCAAGAAAATCAAAGTGCAATATGTCAGGATCATCAGCACAGTGACATTTCCGAGGAGCTAGGGCTGGCTACCGTATAAAATTTCCGAGATCGATTTTGTAAGGGTGGCTGAAATATGTATAAGTGGGGAGCAATGGGTTGCGGCAGCCAATCACGGCTATAAGTATTGAAATCTAAACGTTCAAGCCAGCGATTTTGATTTGGACTAGAGAAAATTTTTCATAAGTTCGTCATCCATAAGTCATGTCTGCTAGGCAGGACACTAAGAATCTCATCTAATCTGACCATGCTTTAGCCCCAGGAAACTACCAAGGCAAGATCAAAGTGAGATAAGAAATATAAAATAACGATAGCCACATGCCAATCTCGAGTCTAAAGCACGGTTCCGGGGTCAGTGGAACAAGAGCCTTTTAGACGGTCCTCTTTAATGCCATAGCCTAAAACTTAGCAAACTCATCAAACATTCAGTAAATCGAAGGCTTAGACTGTTTCTAGATTGATTCGTCAAAGTTTTTCCTAGTTGAGCGATAGACTAGAAGAGTTTCCCCGGATTTGAGCAGACTACGAATGGCCATCTTTGTCGGACTTTGCAGTGGTCACGAAGACCTTTCAAGACCCTTGGCGGTTCCTGGCCATAAATACCCTCGACAAAGTTCACAAGCCGTGCGCGGACCGATGGTAAGCGACGAGGTTTTCGAATCACCTGTAAGACTACTCCTTGCACGGAAGCCGATTGAATTCTTAATTTACCAAGGCACACTTTTCTTGCGCTCGATGCGGATAACAGAACTTGCCATGCCTTTTTCATTTTCTCTCAATACAAACTCGTTCTAATCTCCGTCTAGTCTAAGTGCGACACGTCAAAATGTTTCCGGTGGTCTCTCTGTTGTCTCTGCTGCGGACCTGCACATTTAAGCCACGCCGTTTAAAGCGTACGAAATTGCCAGATCTTACAGCTGCGTTCTGCCTCTGATCAGCTAAAGCTTCCAGTGGAGCTGAGCTTCAGTATGCAGCCATTTTATATCTCAGCTAGTATACAATTCTCAACTTCTGTGTACCCTACAGGTGGTACCACTACTGTAGCATCATTCACCGATATCGCCATCTCCATCGACTACGTCTGCTTCGACTGAATAGAGTTCATCGGTATCAATGCTATATCCGTCATGTATAGTCCAAAGATCGTTTGATAGTTCCCTCAAGCCATCTAATTCGTCAGCTCCCATTGACACTTGTTCTCCGGATTTCCTGCGCTCGACATATGTCTCAATATATTTAGCGTAGGCGGCAAATAGCTTCCCCGTCTCGCTGGTACTTGCAAGAAAAGAGAGACTCGTGACAGAAGGTGTTACTCGAAGAACCCTCGGTGAATTACGATCCACTTCGCGTGGGGGGAGTTTGTTTCGACTTTCTAGAATCGACTCGTTCTTGAAAAAGTCGGGGAATGAAGACGGAAGGGGATAGGCTGGCATGTGGACGCTGTTGACGGTGTGATTACGTCCCGAGGAAACATTAGAAAAGCAACTCATCATACCTCGCAAACGTCGTACTTTGGAAAGAAGATGACCAGTCATTGTATGCTTGAAGAATTGGAGTGTCGAGGCCCCTTGTCACATCTTTTCGTGCAAAACAATTCATCTGATAGTGACGATTAGATCCAGCTGCAACCCTTGCTCTGACAACGGAACTCACTGAAATGTGACGCGAAGGGATAGAGAGGTCTAGAATGTCTTCAAAAAAAGGTTCTTGGAAAGCAACCGGGAATATTCCGCCAATCTGACTGAATTGGTTTGCACCGTTCCAGTTCAATTGCGCCGCAAAAGTGTCCATGCTCTCTCTGGAAGAAGTCAACCTTCTCTGTAGTGAGAAAAAAAGCTGAATGATCAGGGGATGGAGATTTACCGGAGCGGCAAGGTTACAGACTCAGTATGAGCGGAAAGGAGGGCCGAGGCATGATACAAGCTTCCCTAAATCTAGGTATCAGCAAAAGAGACGTGGCTTGAGGAGACTCAGACTTGCGTCTAAGTTCAGGGATTTCCCTGTCATTGATGTCCAAGTCTTTGACGTTTGGATGGGGACGGTGAGAAGAGACAATTCATGCAAGTCCCGCAGATAGAGCGCGTCGTTAATGATCTTGCTGGTATATGGGGCCTAGAATAAATTCAGTGTTAATAGTGAGAATGCCAAGCGATGATGCTTACCTTTGTCGGGATACGTTGGGAAGGTGCCGCGTCCGATAATAAAGGCACAACCAGTGACGGCGCAGTAGACAGCTCATCTCGGAAGGTAGTCAAAAAAGAACGTGTGAATGACCCGAAGGCCGCTGTATCGTTCATTACTTGCATACCCTGGTATTGCGTGTCAATTCCCCATCATCCCAAGGTGCACAAAGGGCATACCTGGAAAGAATTACACTCCTCGAGGAATAGCCGAACAGAACTTTCCATCAGGTCTGTTTCCTGAAGTGGTCTCACGTCCGGAACATGTATACGTGGTTCATAAACTTAGCTATACCTGGTTGTATCGTGAAAATGTTTCCACTCCATGGGTCCAGTCACCCTCTGGATCCTGCCAGTCTGGTAGGTCTGGAAGCATACACAAAGATCGAGGATGATAGAACACGCGGTTGAAGTCTGACCAGTACCGAACATCTTTAGGGTTTGGCGAGAACTCCTCAATTCCATCCGGAGTAGACGCAAGCTTAGTTTGATAGGGACTTGTGGCGACCTGTCGTTGCTTGTACTCTGCTGTAGGACCGGTCCTGTCCAGTAGATGAGATTCAACCAAGACTAATTTGAAAAAAAGAAACGCACCATAAATCCGATGAGCTTGAAATCTCCTCAGAAAAAAGACTCGAATTCGTTCTAGCTAAAGCACCGTAGTTCCCTGACTTCCGTTAATTACAGGCGGTGAGGTGTACGACGTGAAAATGCAAACCTTTCCTGTCAAACATCATCAATCTAGGGCAATACGTAGCTTCTCCCTGTCAAGCTACTGTGAGTAGAATGAGAGAGCTGAGATAACACGCTCGAACTTGCTTTGGCGTTTAAACCTTCTCTGAAAGATACATCGTGACATACAAAAGAATTTTCATCTTCTCCGTACGTGAAGTAGCTCTCCTGCGTGTTCCAGAAATGGGTGCCGACGTAATTGGCAAACGTGCCTGCTTGCAGATACAAAATCTCCCTCATCAATGCAAGCAAACCGTTCTGAACGATCCACGGAAGCTTTGCCTGGGTAAAAATGCTTTAGAAAAAGAACTAGTCAATTCTCACAACAGATATTGACATGTTGAGCAGCAAACAACTCACCTTGAAGCCAAATGAGCCCGGTGCTCGATGCTGGAGGTTGAGGAGGAAATTTTTGGTTGATTATGTAACATCTTCTAGACTTTTCCCATCCCCTACTGGTGCGATCAAACACTCATCCTCCAAGGCGAAGGGAAGCAGCTGATAGATCTTTCAGAATTCTGTCAAGCTGACACAATGGTAAAGAAACGCATTCAACTAGCCCGCGGCCACTGGAACAATATTTTTCAGGATACACAGTCGTACAATCGGATACGCCGTCACGGTAGGCTTTGCTCTGGAGAGTCTGCTCGGACCGTATGCATAGGGTGGTCGATTTTGCTGTGGTCATATGGCCCACTCTATTTCGTTGTTCTGACCACGCACAGAGGGAACTAAATTAGAATCTAAGCTACGGGACACAACCCCTGGTCTAACACACATCTTGGTTCTGAATTGCTCAAGATTTAGCTACAGTCACAGGTTGCAGAATTATTGATCTCACAATGATGTCATTCTTCATCTGTGCCGTACGTTTTAATCAACGTCCCAGCCTTTACATCATCGTTATCCAATTCGCCGCTACACATCAATACCTCCGGATACTTGTGTGTTCCCAAATCAAGCAAGATCATCGAAAGCATGCGCGATGGACCACTATTACATACTCATGGAAAGTTTGTGCCTTGAACAGCTCGCGGGTAGGCGGTGGCTGCTTTACGTGCATGGCTCGGCACTAGTGTAGATACTTATGCTTTGTTGTACGTGAACCGGTCATTAAGCCTCTTTCAGTCAATGAAGAAATTCTGTCATTGAAGCAATGGTATACAAGTCGAGTGTCAAACTCTTTCATATCATAGCGAGAGGTAGGCTGAGCTATGTCGGAAAATATCCGTAGCGTCACCGGTGAGGATGATAAATGCAACTCCAAAATGAATTGGCAGTAATTAAGTGAAAACGTACGATATATGTACAGAGACCTGTGAAGGTGGAACCTCTGTGGCAATGATACATCGAAGACGATCTGGTTATGGAAGTCATCGAAAATCACAGGCCTATCCGAAAACTCTGCAACGCTCGAAGATCTTCTGAAGATAATGGTGTGTAAGTGTCTGGGGGAGGTTTCCGGCTTTCACGAGGTGCAGTGTGAGAATGCACCAGTCTAGGGCGTTCCGGATAGTATCCCAGCGCGGAGAGAGGGGGTAAGGCAACTCGCTGACTTTTGTCGCCCGGTAAAGGTGGCGAGAGTGGAGGCGGATAAGCATTGGCATAAAATGAGCCTGATCTTGAAGGTGATCGAGGGCTTTCGCGGTAACGATGATCATACAGCATCACCTCTTGATCATCCCCAGCCTCTCCAGTCTGCCCGTCTGAAGAGTCTAGTCTGGAACCAGGAGACTTGCTATTTTGGAAGATACCTGATGGGACGCGAATACGACGGAGATAGTCGAAGTCTTCGATAACGGGCAGACGAGAGTAATCATTCCCCTTCAGTCGTCCATTAGACATATAACGTCAAGGCACACGTAGAAATAGACATCACTTACGGAGAAATACGCCACGACATGCCATTTACGAGTTTCTGATGTGCCAGGAAAATGTACGATTACAGAATAAGTCTGTTTGGTCAACCCATCCGGTTTTGATGGTCTGTCTTTCCGCCTGGTGGGAGGAGCTATAATGGCATTTGGATCCGATGCCCTACGCGCTCTATAGAGATAGTAATCAGAAATCATTCATTTGGATCAACATCGAATGGAGCTAGAACCTTCGAGCGGCCTTCGCTTCTCTCTCCTCTTGGGTGGTCTCCACTTTCTCTTCATAAAACAGATAGTCACCGCGCATTCGACTCTGGGACCTATTATAGTAGCGAGGTGAGGATATCTCTACAAGGAGAACGTAATTTAGATCCTTACCAGCGTCTACCATCAGTCCATCGCAATAAACCGCCATCATCTTCAGCTTCCTCCCAAACGAATACGTTTCCTGTGGTGAGTTGTTCACGTTCGCTTGCCACCAAGCGTCGCTTGATTAGAGGTAGGATGTTAAGCCTGACGGCCTCGAGTAATACGTGGGCATCGTGAGCGTCTCGAATGTCTAAGAATGTAAGTCAGCACAACATCGTTACGACGAGTGAGGCTACACACGTAGCGAAGGATGAGTGACAAAACCATTATCTGGTGAATGGTGGGAGGGGCGGTAAGACATGGTTTTGGTTGACGTGGAGTGATAAAAGCTGGGTGTGGTTAGAGATCCACGCAAGCAACCATTTATAGTTTTGCAGGGAAACCCAAAAGAGAGGTGACGTTCAAAAAGCCCTCGGAGACTTAACGGGGTCCTGTAGATCGAACGCAACAACCTGATATGTCAGTAGTCAAAAAAAGACCCAACTTCTCGTACATGTCTAGATCGTTCTCATGCTTCGGATTTAGGTAAACGGACCGAAATGACATTCTGAACGTCCCCTGATTGCATTGAGATTGCACCATGCTTCTTGCTATCTCTATTCTGTAACAGAAGGATCACGAGCGCAGAGTTCGACTTACTAGGTAACAGCCGGGAATCCCACAGAGGTGGCTCACTATTTCTCAGGTATTAGGGGAAACTTCGGTTATTGAAATATTCCCCTTGATTCGTCTGTAGAGATAATGAGCTTCACCCCGGGAAGAATCGTCAAAGATCAGAAAGAAACGCGGGACTCAACAGGTTGACCCCGGTGGCAGCTTTACATGTTCGGAAAAGCTAGCCGTTGGCGCTATATAGACGCATTGCATGCCACTTACCCTTGAGGTATCATTGCAGTCACATCGTTTTGACAAGGCGGAAAAATTCATCGAATAATCGGCAATATACATTCAAAAGAATTAAGCCTCTGATCAACCCTGAGCCATGCCTGAGGAAAAAAAAGGAATACTATTTTAAGGTTCTTAGTCAGGAACACACGCAACTTTTGTTGGTGGCCATCGAAAGAGCATACTTACATACAACGTAGTTTGGGCATTCATATATGAGAGTTGTATCAATACGTTCCTATAATCGGGTACATCGTCAGTTATGATGTGTCGACTTCAGAGAAATGAACAATGCCATTTATTCAACTGCGCGGCTGAGAAGGTGAGGACGCGACCATTCTACGAAAATCAAATCCTGTTCGAGACTCGTCTAAATATCTGCGCTTCCCAGGTCTCTTTCGTGGTCGTGGTGGGAATATCTATACAACTTTTAAGAGGGGAAATGATTAAAGGGACTCGCTCCTTACATCTGAGAGTTGTGCAATCATACCGTCGACGTAGCAATAGAGCTAGCAAGCATCTTGTCAGTTGCTGAATAATTAATTCTGAAAACTCCAGGTTTGACATGAGAACAGCATGGGGTGCTAGATACTGTCGAAAGTCGAACTGCATGGGACGGAAACACATTGCATTCTACACTCTATAGCATAGTGTGCAGGCTTGATCTGGGAATTGCCACCGTGGATTCGCGTGGAATGGCTTAACCTTCCAAACTGATCAAAGGGAGGAGGCATGGCGACGTAGCCGGCTTCACGGGCGGTACCGAAGACGTGAGACACAACGGAGGCGTATGTGCAAGCTGAGGATTTCCTTTCCAGGCTGCAGAGCAATAATATAAAATATAAACGATTGAGTGCTATACTACCTGGACTCACGCTGTGTCGCTGAGCGAAGCTCCACGTATCCGCTGCTTTTGAGAAACATACACGAGAAGCACACGGTTGACATCCAAAATAATTTTGAGGGTGGAGAGTTAGACCAGAGACTCCTCAAAGCAGGCAAATCCCAAGGTCGTAGCATCTATTTTGAGCTTGGGCTGACAGGGAGTTACGAGCAGAAAGCTCACTTCAATCTGGTCGAAGATAGATTTCAATAATAAGCCAATTGCAAGTATTGAAGGATCACGGACGTGTTGGAAATAGACTAATATTTCACAGTAGAAACCCAAGAATATGATCTCAGATCACGAAATTGAAGAACATTCCGGCGTAGCGCAAGACATTTTGCTCTCGAAATCTGAAAGTGCTCAATGGCAAGCCTAAATTTGGACGACTCAACAGAGACTCAGAGCTGCTCGGGAGCTGCTCGGAAGCTGACATACATACACAGAGATAAGGAGAAGAGCTTTCTGAAATCCGTGATCGCAAGATGACAGCCAGGAGATGACCATCATGGAGTCCAAGGCTAGCGCACGAGATACGTTTACCATCAGGGTCAACGACGGCCTCCATCTCGATGAAAGAAACCTATGTCATCTTGAAGTGAGTTTGACCCGTTGACGTGAGACATAAAGCTATTATTGCACAAGATAGCTGCAACCTAGAGCGTCAAATCTGTGATCAGAAGAGTTAGAAGAGTTGGTGGAAGCGAAAGAAAAGCGAACCTTGTCATGTGATTCGATACTCTCAAGGCCGCAACTCGGCCTTGGGTTTCTTCATAGCCGTAAGGAGTCATTTCTTATTATTACTCAGTTGCTATGGCCAAGCTGCATAGTGTGGTCATACCATACCCTCAGTCGTGCTAGACGCGCCTATCGTTGTGGCAAGTAAGAGTTACCTGGATGACTTCAGTTGTTTCACGCTCCGACGCCACATTGCTATAAATACGCGTAGCTACGCGACATCTCGCGAGATACGGGCATACTAATCCAGAGTACTACTGCAATTACCGCGGCAAAGTTTCTATTCTCTGCGTCTGCATAAAAATAGCTATGCTGACTCTATTTCACCGTCATACAATCTGAGGCGCGGAGGTTTGAGGATCACCATACGAGCCATTTGAATTCCAATGGAATATCATACTCCCTAGAAATAAAGGTACAAATCTTGAATGCGGTAATGTGCCTTGTAATATGTACGAGTACTAGATATGTGTGTGCTGTATAAGGACCTGGAGATGCTGTATGTGTATGTGTATGTGATGATGTACATGTCGTAGTATACAAATCCAATCCAAAAGTCAAGAAAAGGGAAAAGGAGCGGAAGGGAGGGAGGTCTAAGTCGATGTAGGATCTAGTACGTCAGGCTTAAAACGAAGACGAGCAATAAGGAGGGTGTTCCAAGGTGCTCCTTCAGGCGAGACCTTGCTAGCGGAGAGGGAGTTTTCCGTGACTGGTTCGTGATAAGACGGACCAACGACATCAGTTGGGAAACCAGTGTCCGTCGTGAATGTACCCCATGGTTGGCCAGTTCTGGCGGCGGTGAAAACATTGAAGTGTCCCTGCGAAAACAGTTCTATTCAGACAAGATTTATCACTCATGAGACTATTGCGCATACCTGGCCGTCTGGGTGACTATGACTCACGAACAGACCATAGTCGGGAGTATCCAGAGTTCCGATGACTGACTCAATATCACAATAAGAGCATGATTGCCGTCAATGAATTGAGGACTTACCCAGGAACAGATCTTCCTTTTGGATATGGTGCTGGGAACCAAAAATCTCTAAAATTGCGTCCACGTTTGCCTTGAACCATTTTTTGGGTGCATCGAGGCTGTCTACATAACGGTATACTGTCGTCTCTGTGCACATGTGCGCTGTCTTGTGACCTGCTCGCAGAGGGAACGAATAGCGCCTGGATACACTTTGCCTGATAGAGGAGAACCATCTCAGCCTTTTCAAGTTGTCAGTTTCGACATGAGAAAAAATCACTCACGAAATCGTGCCATCTCCTCTACTCTTGAAAGTTAGCAGACCAGCAATGGCATCTAGTCCCCTTAAGGCAGCATTCCGTTTATCTTGACGTTGGCTGCCAGTCGACAGTCTGCCGTAACCATGCACTGACGGCAAACCTCTAACAGCGACGTTTGATGACTTCTCTGGATTGAAGGCATTGAAGAGTGTGACGAACGTCCCCCGAGGTTTAGAAAGGAAGCCTACAGCCCCAAGCCCAACAGGACTGGGACTCCACAACGGAAGAACGACTGTAGAGATCACGTCAGTAAAGAGTATGATGACATGATGAGCGTAAAACACTCACGAGATGGGTGGAAGTCATGCTGTAAGAGCAGTCTATACCTTCGCTCATTCCTCTGCTCTGCAATGATATCATTGGCAGGAGGAGGAGAGTCATACCCGTCATACTCAAGAAGAGCATTGCGGGCTTCATCACCACTGTCACTGGGAGTTGAGGTGAATATAGACGAGGTGTCGCTGGACGTTTCAGAGGGTGTATAGGTGACCGGTTCCGGTCTCTGGACACGAGATGTAGTGACAGTTTCTTCACGATGAGAAAGTAGGGATGGGAAGGTTGGCGATAGAGAGAGGTCGCGAGCAGTGCGGAAAGACGCTGCATCAGAGGACTGCGGGGAGGTACTGAGATTGTACCCAGTGTCACGAGCTATAGAGGAAACTTAATCAGTAACGGCAACTGTAAAGCCTGACCGACACATACGAGATGAGCCGGGTAATGGGATGGGGTGCATATCAGGACTAGGTCTAGAGATTTGCGGTGACCTATCCCGGTCAGCCCAATCAGGCACCCTCGGGGATTGCACGTCTTCAGAGTTGTATCCAGCATTCCTTCTCAGTAGCTTGAGGTCCCGAGCAACCTCTGAGAAAGAAGGTCGGTCAAATGGATCGGAAGCCCAGCAACGTCTAAGGAGGTCTTGTACGTCTTGAGTAGAGAAACGAGTTGAAGGAATATGAGGACGACTCTTTTCATCTATGTAACTGGTCAGTAACGGATAGGGGGAAAGCCAATTGAGAGACGTACGCAGAACTACGTGCCTGACAGTATCGTCATCCATCAACGGCCAAGGCAAGCGGCCCATGGAAAGAATCTCTATACAACAGATGGAGAATGCGTACACGTCCATCTCTACAGTGAACTGAATAGCGCCTAACATTAACTCGGGTGCCTGCCAACGTAAGGTACCGTCTACAGCATCACCCGTGAGTTCTCATAACACAAGACAGAAGATACAACGTACGAGGGAGAGGTGTTCCACTAATCCTGAACGCCTCTGACTTCATCTCACTCTGACCAAAGTCGGAGATAACGCAATGAATCCTGTCATCAACCAGGACGTTGGAGGCCTGTGAAACGAAGGTGGTAAAATTAACATCTGGAATATCTAAGAAAACGAGCACGAACCTTCAAATCCCCATGCAAAACACCGTGACTATGCAAGTATTCCATTCCTTTCGCGATCTCGTGCATAAATTTGAGGAGATCCCACTCCTTCGCAACCTCGCCAGAGAGAACACTGCTTCCACTTCCACTCCTTCCTCTACCACCAGCCCCAGAGGGAGTATGCTGGTGACTAGAGCTGTTGGCACTAGTCATACCCAGACCCAAGCCCAAGCCGATGCCCATGGCAGCTTCTCTATCCCTCCCAACCGACAAAGACGATCCAACGAGACTGCCAAGACCACCACCAGGCCACGAAGGCAGACTACCCGTCCTACTCCGAAGACTGTCATGGCCGGCACTCAACGTTAAGCCTAGAGGTATACCTCGCTCCGTCACATGCTTCAAGAACTCAGGGAGGGTGCCGTTCTTCAAGTATGGACTGACGAAGAACCAAGGAGGATCACTGGATGCTGACGAAGCTCCATAGAGCTCAAGGACATTGGGATGTCGAAGACTCTTCCAGATTCCCATCTCGCGCTGGAAGAGCTTGCGTGGAGTCGTCTCGGCGAGAACCTTGACTGCGACGGTGCGTTGACGCCATGTACCTCGGTAGACATCAGAGAAGAAGCCAATACCGACCTTTTCGTCCGTCTCGATTTCAAACCTGAGAAAGGAGAATACGTCAATAAAGAAGAAGAGAAAGGAAATGAGAAAACGAAACGCACTGGGTAATAGTCCAAGAGGGCAAGTTCAAATCCTTTGCAGGAGTCCGACTCATCCTCCTCATCGCGTCAATACCCATTTCAATGAATTCCCTGTCCAACGTATCCCTCGAGATGCCAGACGAAGGACGACTTTCACCACTGCTTCCAGTACCTTTGGAAGAGGAATGGGTACTCGCAGTCCCAACAGTGATGGTCGTAGAAACAGTCTTGCTCCTCTTTAGACCAGATATCGACATCCTCTTCTTTCCCTTATCCTTCTGCCCACTCACATTCTCCTCCCTGGGAGCACCTGAAAGATTACCACTATCTTCCACGGCAACACCATTACCAACACCGCTGCTCCCGTTTTGCATACTGAGTCTTCTTGCCATATTCGTCAACGTCCGTCTACTAGATGCTCGAGGGAATTTGGGTCGCGTCATCCCACTTGCCGGCTCAACCTCGGCTGCAGCATCCACATAGCTCCCAGAAATGACTCCAGAACCCACGATCGATTGTTCTCCACCGCCACTTGTGCCTACACTTGCCCCGGAAGTAGTCTCGACACTCACCATCCTTTCCTGCTCCATAATCCTCTCCAGCGCCCTCTGAAGCGTCTTGATAGCTTCAGGCATTTCATCTCTCCTCACACCCAACACTTCCATAATCTCGGCATCATTCCCACTACCCAATGCACCCCTCATCCTATTCCGCAAATCTGCCAAGTCAGCAGCTGCGTCCAGCTCGCTTTGTTCCTGGCGCAAAGAGGCGAGGGTCATCATGACGTTTTCGGGAGGTACTTGAGAAGCTGGGATGAAACGAGAATCTGGGGTGACTGCAGATTGATCTTCAGTTGCAGAAGTGAAGGCAGTGGTGAATGTGAAGGGAGCCGAAACAACTGGGGAGAAAGGCTCTGTAGCTTCTATAGCGGCAGATCCATGCATGGGGGTTGCAGGTGGAGAAGGTGTTGCTGGAATGATCCCGACCTTTTCAGACGCCAAACCAAGCCTGTTGCCCATGGTCGGCGTAACAGTACCAGATGAGCCTGCTTGAGATGACGGAGGGCCCAAAGATACGTTTGACAGGGAAGGATGGGAACTAGAGGGTGGAAGACCGGCGGTTGTCTCAGCTGCACTCATTATCATCCCAGCGAGCGGCTGGACCTGATATGGGAACTTTGGGTGCTGCTGAGGTACGAGAAGTCGAGAAACAGCTGAAGCTCCTGCCGATGGATCAGTTCCGAGCGGGTCGTGAGCTGTCAGGACACCAGATAGTTGTAAAGCGTTTGATGAGGAAGATGTGGCGGACGCTGAAGAAGGTCCTGCTTCGACGAGCCCAACGGTGCTTGAAGAAGACCCGGCCAACGCTGCTATACGGGAGATGGTAACCAATGACGCCATGGAAGCCAGCCTGTCGCGTTCCATCATCTCTCGCATCATGTTCTGAGTCTCCTGAACTTGTTTGAGGATACGGATCTGAATCGAAAGCTGAAAGCAAATTAATCAGGACAAAGACGAATGGGAAAGAAGAGGATATCTAGCATACACTAAACATCCCCAGAGCCTCCTGCAGCGAAGCATTACACCCAGCCAGTTGCTTCAGAATCTCTTCCCTCCGGAGATAGCGCTTCAAGAACTTCTGGTGACCCTGCTTTTGGAGAAAAGCGAGACACGTAGCAAAGGACCTGTAGATTATACGTCAGTACAGTTAAATTAAAGAAAAAACAGTAGGAGCATACTCTGATAGCCTCGCTATCGGCACCATCAACTCTTCACCAACCTGATCACCAGCATCCCAGACCTCTTGCCTTACCGAGAGCAGAATGTCGGCACAATGCTCCGTCAGACGTAAACATTGTATACGGTTGTCCTGTGCAAAAGAAAAGAGGAAGAAACGAAAGGGAGGGGAAAGAGGTGATTATATGCATCAGAAAACAGGTAAGAAAGATATAACCATTCAACGCACGTCGACGAGCTGTAACGCATCCCAGATCTCCAAGAGGGTGCTTGCAGCAACACGGAGGCCAGGAACAGGTGCAAGCTCCAAAAGATCCACCGAGAGGAGAAGAGCTTCATGGCCCACGAGTTGCGCATTTCCGAGCACCGAACTAACGGCTTGAGCAACACGCTGAAAGAGCCAAAAGAAAGTTAGGATGTCAATAAAACTCGAATGACGAATGAATAGAGGATACAAAAAGGTGCAAAGAGGGGAGAAGAAAGCCATCATCATAGAACGTAATTCCCCAAATATGACCGAGAAATAAGCGGTTGCGATGCATGATGGAAAGTACTCGGGGACAGGCAACAAGTGGAACAGGGAGATAAATGGCATATAGGGCGATGGAATGAAAAATAAGGAGCATAGCCTTGTTTTGGGAGACGCATTGGAGAAAGGATACGGAAATAAGACAGAAAAAGCAAAACAGCGAAAACTCACGTCTCGAGTAGTCATCCAACCCTGCATCTGCTCGTCAGGTACAGTTGCTTTTCGTTTTGGGGACTCCTTCCATGGCCTGGGCTTTCGCTCATCCGACCTCCACCAGGCAGAAAGACTTGTTGGAGCGATAGAATCTTTGAATTCCTCCAACGGTCCTGGAGCTTTGGGCCTCGACCGAGAGCGAAGTCTGAAAGAAGAGGACGCTGATAGGGACTCCTCAGCATCACCGGGACGGATGGTGAGCGTTTGGGACAAAGCTGGACTAAGTGGAGGAGAGAGAAGGGCACCAGCTGAGGTGGAGGCAAGCAAGTTGTTGTTAGCTGCATTGGGGACATTTGGTGACGATTCACGCGAAGATGAAAGTGCTGAAAACGAGTGGCCACGTTCTCTGGTCCGAGAAGCAGATGAGCCTGAAGGCGAGGGGGAAAACGAAGATGAGGAAGATGGGTTGAGTGGTGACTTGACTTTAGGGACCGCCATTGACGAGGATGAAGGAGATGATAGCGCCGAGCTTCCTTGAGATGATAGCGTCGCCGTGGACTCTGAAGACGACCGGGGTGACGCCGCCGCCGTTGGCTTTGGCGACGGCTTTGACTGCGTGCTCATTGCTGCGGACGACGGTGATAAGGACGGAAAGGACGCGTAAAACGGTGAAGAAGGCCGTCTGCAAGACAATAAGAGCGATAAATTACAAGACTAGAATGTGAAATTGGATGGTGATGGTGGTCGAGGGGAAACCAGCGACTCGCGTATTTAAAATGCCCAGACGTCACATCAACCCGGTTTCCCAATTAGGACCGTGGGAACATCCTCGACAATCTAATCTCCTGGCACGGCAACATCTCTCCCGCAACTCTGATTCTTACCGCGGACATTGCTGCTCCATGTGCCGCCGTTCCAAGACATTTGCTCAGTTTTCAAGGTAATATTGAGGCCGGATTCTACTCGCATCTTCTAGTCGATTTCTCTCGCATTTTCCATCCATTCCAAGGTCAAAATCTAATCATTCTCGCCTCTAGCAGCCCCAGAATGCAACCTTCCATTTCGTATGGATCCAACAATACAGTCTCCGTTGCTGTGGCAGTAACTCGTTAAAGTCGTCTACTGCGCTTGAGCCGACCTTATACGGCACATTGCCCGACAAAGCTCGATATAGCCGGGGACTACTGTTGTTCAAGTCAACGTGCACACGTCATCGTCTTCGGCTCTCCTCACCACTACACGTTGCATGGCCATAACTACCTCTTGGTGTCTTTCTTGCGTGTAGCTACCTACTCCACTCTAGTCTCTCCGCTCACAAGTTAATAAAGCCCCTGACTCGCTACTACACTCAGTTCCGTAGGTCCATGATTATGAACACCGGAAGGATCACGCAAATCACCTGCAACTTCCAATGGCACTGACCTTGTGCATTCCTCCTCGACACAACTCTGCTATGCAAGGGCGCAACCGACAGATCCGTAGCCCTAGCGCAACTCAAAAATCTACTAACTTTACTTTTGAAAAGGGCCCGACAGAGCTGTATACATCGATCAAAAGACCTTCTTGGCCTACATCCGAATTTATGTTGACTTTCTTTCTGAATTTCTTCGAGCATCTCGTCGATCATTAACATTTTTGACGGCTTCACCCCACTTTTTCAATCCTTTCATAATATCTAATGTTTCGCCATGTCAACTTCTCGACGACTCCTCAGAGCAGAGCCTCGGGCTGTTCCTCGGAGATAGCGGATTGCATAGACTGAGTCAGGAGTGAGTATATATTGATTCATCCTCAAAGTCCATGATGCTGGTAAGAGCTCTGTCTGCTATGCACCCATCCCAGGACATACAATATCCTCGAAATTCTCTGCACAAGCTTGACCACGATTCTGATTCTCTTTTAGTAGATAAGTCCGTCTTATGCATCCCGAGGAGTCCCCTAATCACGAAAGTCGCTTCACACTGCCAATGTCTGAACTATTACTCCTCTTCACAATTCGGATATCGATCACCCCTCCGGTCCCGTAAGTACCATCCATATCCACGCGCCTCGTACGTCGGTCGTCGTTATACGCCGGCAAATCTATTCAACGATGTTTCAGTACTAGTCTAACGTCTGCTTTTCTAGAACTCACCCTCGTACTATTGCACATGCACCTACCAATCGTCTTCAGGAGGCTTTAAGACCCGCCGGTCCCAAAGTCCTTCAAACATGTGGATGTAGATGTCTGCTAACGAGGGCCGGTTTTCGTTCAAGCCTGAGTACATGCATCAAGTCATTCATCTCTTGTAAGTGTAGTCCGCTAATTCATTCTTAACGATCTACTAGTACTAAACGCTACCTAGTAAGTAAAACTCGAAGAACCAGTATTTCATATCGGAGCCGTGACCGATCTGCCAAGTGCGAGGTTAATCTCCTCCGGAAACGACGAGCAGTACTTATCATAATGATCAGTGATAGGTAGTAACCTGAAGTACTGACCTTTACTGCTTCAGGCCGTCATTAGGCCACGACGATATGATGGTTTCTGATTCCGAAGTTGATTTGGCAGTGGACGTTGGTATTCCAAATCCCAAGCTACCAGACTTGAACCAGGTAAAACTCTTTCTCTTTCTCTCCTCTTCTCTCTAAACTCGGAGTTATCGTGATGATCCCTCAATTCCGTTGTGATTAGTCGCTAACATTATCACCTCTCATTGTATGCCGAGGAGAAACTATTCAGATTGCCTCCGCTGCGACATATCGCCCGGTGAATAAATCTAAGTCCGAAGAGGTATGTTGAGTGGCATGGCATCAATTGCAAGTCTTCAAGCCACTGCATTGATAATGGCTCAGGCGAGTCCACAATGGCGCTTTAAAAACCTTACTTGACCGCTCAATGACAATTGGGGCGTTGACCATCGTTTCCTAATTTGGAACTATGTTTGTTCTGGAACAAAAGGATTTTGCGTTTGGTACCACAGGCTAAAGCGTAAGATTGAAACGGTATAAAGGGATCTCTTTTTTGTTCTGATAAAGCACCACAGTCCTTGACTGCTATCTTCGCCACCAGCATTGCCTCCGTTCGTCCTTCCTTCCATTCGCCCGTCTCCTTCAACTCCTACTTGGCTAGTGGTACGCCTTCCCATGTCTTGCAGAATGCGTTACACTCAACGCAGAATCTCTCTCAGCATGTCATATCAACAGGGATCCCGCAGCGTCAATGCTGTACCCATTTTCAACGCCGTAAAAGCCGACCCATGCTCTCTCGCCAGCCAACTCACCTGGAGCAATGTCACGTGTAGAGGTTGCGGAAACAAAGTTCCACAAGACTCCAGAACACGCAATTTCGCAAACTGGGCAGATCACAGAAGTCAGTGTATTTTGTTGAGGGCGGATCAGAGTACATGGATACACCCACTGGTACGGGATAATCCCAGGGTAATACACTCCTCCTCTAGGTGCGTCAAACTCGTTTAGCATATAGACAGAGCAACGACTTACCTACTTCCTTTCTTGTTGCAGACATGACCGTGAGTGAGAAGGAACGATGAAGCTGTTAGGATTCCATAATGTTGTCCTTGCTTTCCAAATGCTATCCAATGCTTTCCTTGTTATGCTCAATAAATTGCTTTTTCAACCAAATCATCGTGTCGGCTAGAGATCCTAGATGTCAACTAACTTGAAGTAGACCTTTCGATTGGCAAAGTGCTATAGACAATACAGTTCTGTCGTACGCCTTTCGGAAGACCTCAGGAGCAGAAACCCAACGAGACCTGCAACCTAAAACCTATAGCATCAGCTGGGACCTTCGATGCAACTTGAAATGACGCACCGACCGCCGGTGTTGGCGACTCTGGCGACTCGTTCAACTAGCTTCAATTGACAATACGGTCACCCTGACAGTCCAATCCGAAAAACTATGGTTTACAAGCGGAAAATGAAGCGAACATGTAGCAAATGGTTCCAAGAGGTAGCGCTCCGGGCCAAGGTCTTCGGTTGGCAACAAGCTGGCTTGCAACGTGATGGTAAAAGACTTGGCGAAGTGAAAAAATGTGACTGCCGTGACGCGTCGGTCATCGTCCGACTCTCGTTGTCAAGGAGGTCGTCTTAGGTCTACCGTTCTGTTCACAACCACTGGTCGAAATATCGCCAATAGAACAGATACTTTGACAGGTATGTACCGTCGTCTTGTTGTGCTTACTGCTTGCTTGGACATTGCGGGATCAGTTCATTGTTGGATGCAAAAGTGGGCACTGCAACCAGCTCGTTGCTTAGCGTGTCAACGCAGACGAGACGAAGATACGTCCTTGAAGACATTGCTGGAGGTTATGAAACCCAGAGGACATCCTCTATAACTCACTCAGAGCCAAGGTACGTATAATATTGCCATTTAATGTTGAGATATCAATTGCTGATCACTACTGCCGTATTTACGTCCAGCTTCCCGTATGCTTATAGCATCAACATCTTTGATAACGCTACACTGCTAGCTTTCAGATGATATTACATATTATTCATGCCTCTTGTTCGCCTCCTCAGCCTCTCAGCCTCAAACTCTGCGTCAGCTATCTCCCCTTCTGTTTGTTTACGAATTCCTTTGGCAACTTCTCTTGCTTCCTTCTCCTTGAAGTCTCCAACTCTCATCAACGCCATGTAGATATTGTCAGACTCCGATCGTATCCTGGCTTTAAAGGTGCTGTTGAGCTTTTTGGCCATGCTGGAAAGGACGTGCTGAAACCAGGAGACTTTGGAACCATATTCTGGCGTCCAACCTTCCCTATGGTATCCCTGCAGAACCGCTCCCTCCAGCTTCGCAATCGACTCCTCGTACTCTTCTCTAAATATGCCCTGTTTTCCTTCGGTCGCCGTAATGCAAACAACCCCGTCAAACTTCATCTTTGCCCTTTCAAATATCACCTCATTCCTTCCCCACCAAGCGTCCATGTTCTCTTCATTCTCCAAATGTGTGAAGATAGCAAGGACCGGAACCTTCTTCTCGCACATAATCTCGTAAAATACTTCGTAGTTTTTGATAGTCTCGGGAGTGAAGCGCGATCCTTGCATGACATATCCGAGCAGATTGACTCGGTCTAGCCCTCGGAGAAGCCGGTATAGGTTTTGGATGGCTTGTACCGCAGCAACTTTCCCATCTTTTCCCTCATTCAAACCAACCGTGTCGAAAATGCTGAAGACAGTATCCTGGAGCCTCTTCTGATAACGTTCACTCCGGAACGTTACCCCGACGGCCGAATTGCCTACCGGAGCTAAAGCGGATGGGTAGCCGAGCATGTTGACGACGGAGCTTTTGCCACACCCCGTCTCGCCAAAGAGGATGAGGTTAGGACCACTTCTGTCAAACGTTGAGTTATCAGGCTGATATCAGAGTTTAGGATACTTGTGCCTTGTTGCCATAGCTTGAAGTTGGATAATTGAAAACTAGGTCTGCTTTAGAGTTGTGGGTCTGAGCTTGAACCAGTCACTTTACGACTCTTTTAAGAGTGTAGGTATCTCTTTTCCCATTGAGTCTTAAGCGCTTAAGCTGACAGGGTTTCGCAGACATCGTGTATGCACTTTGTTCAGCCTTCTTCATTCCCCTTTGCCCTTGCAGCTCTGCCGGCCTAACTCGCTGCGCTCTCATGTGTGACATGTGTCCTTTTCGTGATTAACGGTCGGATCCTCTGCGTTGTCTTGTGTTCATCTCGAAACCCACCCATTGAAACCTCTCCTCGACAGATCGAGATGACCGAGATCGGTGGCTCGCCTGCGGATGCATAGATAAGATAATATATATATATATGTATAATGAGGTGACCGAAAATAAGTAGATTTTCAAAATTCCTTTTCAAATCTTCTTCACGACGAAGTCAAAAATCTCCTCCAGAGTGCTAGAATCCATCTGGGTTCTTTCAATGAATTCTGCCTTCCGACTCAGTCCTTTTGCCCGATCATAGCCCTCTAGTAAGTAGCGGAGTTGAGTACAAAAAGGTCAAATTGTGGTAGATTATTAGAGTTATCGATGCTCACCACGTACTGAGACCTTTCTCGGATGGCCGATACCTGTGATCCCGATCACGATTATGACTTTACTAGTAGTATTGAGCTGCTGTGGAATAATTGCCAAGGAACTTGAAGGGCTATCATCGGCGTCGTACACGAAGACGAGCGCTTTGGAATCGGTGTGATCCCCATTTGGCGATGAAACACTGGGAGAGTATCATCTCGGGAGTACGACAGAGCCATCATGGTACTTGCTTACTGTGTTACACGGATTGAGCTTTTTCCTTTTTTGTACAGCCACTTGTCACTGTTGTCTTGTAATTTCAAGTTCGAGTCCTTCCGAGCAATCTCATTCAACTGCTTTCTGACTTCGACATCGTCAGCACAGGGGATCATTTCGAATTCAAGACGTAGCATACTTACTCTCCGATTTGGCAACGATTTCGATAAGTCTACTGGAAGCAGATGGTGATAGTTCATTGACCTGGTGAGATAATCAGAAAAGGAAAGAGTGCGAGAAAATTAAACTTTACCGGGCGCCAACCACTGGGATGTAGGAAATGGCCTAATAATGCTAGCTGCGCATATGTTATTGTTCTGCCTTAATCCCAAAAGAGCGATTCTACGCACCAATCCCGAGCGCTTATGCTCCAATGTTATAGTATCCAGGCTACACCATTTCTTGATTATGTCTTTGATTTTTTTCGTTGATGCGTCGAATTCCGATTGAAAGTAATTCCTCTTCCCTTTGATTGCTGTGACGCAAGCGTGGTCGTCGAATGTCATCTTGTAAGAATCGAATGCACTGCGGTTGCGGTCCCACCAAGAATCCATGTTAGATTCGTTCTCCAGCCCAGTTATTACGACAACCCATGCCAATTTCCCTTTAAACGAAGACTTGAGTTTCTTTAGGACCTGTTTTGTGCTTTCCTTGAGCCGTCCTCTGACGCAGAAGAGAATTAGACCGAGATTGCCCGCCTGCTTCCGAAGTTTTGCCGTTGTGCGTGGGACAGAAGAAGGGATAACGCTGGGTGTGTCGTGTATCATATACTCGACGCCATCGATGCTAGCTTTGTACTTGTCTTGGGTTGAAGACAGTTCGAGTCCGGTTATCATGCGAAAGAGGGATGATTTTCCAACGCCTGGTTCCCGAGGATGGCGACATCATGAGGTCGCGGAGAGCCCTGGGAGTAGGAAGATTAGATATGTGGAAGTAGGGAACAGACACGGAACGGGAGAAGAACGAGGGTGCATACTGAGGTTGACATAGGGGAGATTCTAGCGAACGGCGCTTGATTATGGTGCAGGATGTCACTTTTATCACCTATAAGTATGACCTGGCGAGATAATCAGACACACTGACTTAGATGCTGCCTCCCCCCCTCTCGGAAACATGTTTTTCATAGCGGCTTCTGAATATAATGAAAACGAGTCTTCCATGCTTCAAGTTCAGCGAAGATCAGTGTCGCAAAAAGTTCCGGTCGAATTATTCATTAATTTCTCCTGGATACTTACGGGCGCGGAGGATGGCGTGAGTCAACCTTTAAAGGTCGGAGATAGTGTGACGTACCTCACCGAAACCAGGCGTATCAGCGACGCTGGGCGGGGAGATTTGTCTTCCGTGGCAATTTCCCAAATTTTAGGCATATACATAATGCCTAGATGCTTGAATAGGCTTCAAGCTGAATCTATTGATAAGTATCAGGGGGAGCTGCAGTGTTAACGGAGCTTATGCGTTTGGTATAGATTCGAAGTGTAGCCTGTGGCCACAGGACAAACGCGTGTAGTGCACGTCCTATGAATTGTGACATCGAGTCGTTGACTCCAGCGGTTGAGGACCGTGCTCAAACTTTAGAGCTCAGCGTGAGCCCCTAGAAAAGCGTCTTGGCCTACAGTATCTTATTGGTATCTTATGTCTTTCCGAAGATTCTGTCCAGTCTCATATGAAATCGTAACCACTGCATAAAAGCCGCCTCCATCGATCCATCGATCAGCAGCTTCTACTTTATATTCCTACCGTCATTGGAACTAGCATGGTCATGAGGCCAACGTGCAATATAACCAGGTGTTGTCACTCTTGGAAGCGATTCGAAACAGTACCCTCCCCTTAGCTTCTCAAGCTCTCAGCTACATCTAAATCATTGCAGAGACTGTAGCATGCCTTCATCAATGCCGTGAGTAGTCCAGGTCCTTCGTTTCGACCAGTTCTTGATTAATAGACTTTGAATGGACTTCTTCATTCACAGAACACCGAGAACTCATAATGTCATTGTCTTCGGACAGACTGGATGTGGCAAAAGCTCTGTCGTCAACATGCTGGAACCCACGACTGATCTCGCCCCCGTTGACAACACGGCTTTCGGGGTCACTTTCCACGCTCAAAGTTACATGAAGACGGTTGAAGGGATTAGCTTTCGGGTATACGACACTGTCGGCCTGAACGAAGGCTTGGAAGGTCGAGTAGCGGCTATTACCGCAATCGAGCAGCTCTACCAGCTTCTTCGGGAACTCGACGAGGTCAACCTTCTCGCCTACGTCATACAAGCCTCACGTATTACGCCTGCCACCGTCAGTAACTATCAACTCTTTTACCAAATCATGTGCGAGAAGGAAGTGCCCATCGTAGCTATCTTCACGCATCTAGAGAACGAAGATGTCATGGACAACTGGTGGACGAGCAACCAAGGCGTATTTGACCAGAGGAAGATGAAGTTTAGTGGGACGGCATGCATCACCACGATCAAGGGGAAGAGAGGATTATTCGAGAAGGAGTACGCTGAATCGAAAGAGAAGTTGAAGAAGCTCATCCTCCATCGTTACAAGCCTAAAGGCTGGGTTCCGGACAAGAAGGGATGGTTTCAGAGTATCATTTCCAAGGTTGCATTTCGGCACCGAGTTGCACCATCGAAACTGGCAAGTAATGCCGTCGAGGCACTGGTTAGAATTGCAGGGATGACGGAGCAAGAAGCCAAGGAGAAAGCCGGACAGATCAGGGAAAGTGTGGAGAAGATAATCAATGAGAAGAAGAATGCAATGATGCTGAACAGCACTTGACGTTTCTATACAAACAGACTGGCCCCCGTCCGCGAGGGAACTGGCCAGTTGTACCCCTGCATGTACATGGCCTAGGCATGGATAAATGGATGACGATAAGTTGAAGCTTTGTTTCAGCGGGGGCCGCCAGAGGTAATGTATAGGTACATCCACTGGTGCAGAATAGTAGCAGATGAACCAAACTCGTTCACCATATAGACAGACCAGCGACTCACCTCCTTCCTTTCTGCGGCTATGGCCACTGAGGATGAACAACAAACTCACTAGCTTCTCCGTCTATCCGCTAGACGACATCAAGAGTCAAGTCGCTGGAAAATTGGCTTTAGGATTTTTAATTTGATGAAGCTTGTCCTTGGTTCTGAAGTGCTTTTATATTGTCCTCTCGCTGGATTATTCATAGACCAGTCGGATTTTTAAAAAAATCCTCGAGGTCAGAGACAGTCGACAATGCACATTGCACCAGACTTTTTTGACGCCGTGGTGTAGTGAACAGCATCAAGTACACCAGAAGAGACGTAGCGGAGGTCCCCGGGAGTGAACGGCCTAATTTTCATCGTGATGTGAAGGAAAATGTGACCTCGTCACATTCAGTCAACTTTCTTTCGCACCTCGCTGTCCAAGTGCAAACTGTCTCTGTCGCACACATGAAATTGCAGAAACTATGCCTCAAGTACGTCTTCATTCTGTTTGTTCTCTCGCTGTCGTACTTAAGTTGGTGGTAGCCAAGCACTTGCATGGACCGCAGCGGGTCTGGCGCATCCGCCAACTCACCATTCTGCTCGGGCCTCAATACGCCCGTAGATGAAATGCCTCATCCATTTGATCAAATTGGTCGCAAGTTCCTTGAGCTGGAAGCTCAGAACACGCCCAAGTCAACTTCCCTGGCCTCCATCAAATCACTCGTGGAGCCTCACCGAGGAAGGGTCTTTGCATGATGCTACCACCAATGCTGATGCGGAAGAGCGGCGCCACAAGGTGCGCCACTTCTTTCCTTCTGATGTACCTGTCTGAACGTCAGCCCCCTAGCTAAACGTCAATCCTTCTGTATCTGGCGTTTCAATTGCGCTTACTTGTCTTTCAACTCGGACCACGAAGACCAGCACCAACCCTCGTCCCGTCACTCTTCGCCTCTACTACCCGAGTCACAACAGCCTACTTCCACGTCCTCAAATAGTGTCTTCACCGAATATGTCTCAGCTTCCAATCTTCGAGACACCCGCAACGCCTGACAATAATCTTCTCGACGGTAACAAGACCTCGTCTCTTTTGATCCCTCTAGCTATGTCGTCTCGGAGCGCAATCTGTCATTATCTCACAAACTCCTCGTCTGCGCAATCGCCAGCATTCTTTCAGCTGTGTCCTCGACGAATGCGATTTCCGGGTGCCTCACTGGCTCACTCTCGACTCAATTATTTGCCAGCGTGAGTAGTCAATCTGGAGGCCCTCTCTCTTTGTCACGCTTATCTCCATCGGTCTCTCAGTCTTTCAGCGCTCACCAGCGTGGATCAGTAAGGGATTTGACTTGTTCATCTCCGCGTTACTCTGACCTCATGCCCGTCCCACGATCATAGAGCCTGTATACCCTTCCCAACGTGCCTATTTCCCTGTCTCCTACAGAAAAGCCTCCTTCCCCTACGATAGTAAGCTCTTTTTCCCCCACTTGCCCGGCCTTTGGTCTAACTATGAATCTTCCTCAGGACCCAGCCAGCACCATCGTCACCAGCGAAACTGATGTCCACTCCGCCAGTTTTACCGAAGCCAACACCGATGGCTTCAATCAGGAATCGGAAAACGCTCACTCAATCTTGGCAAACATTCAAGACTTCAAATCTCTGCAGAAAACGTTTTCTCTCCTCCTCAAGATCATCTGTTTCCTCCCCTGGTACATCCTAGTCAGTGCAACATCCTACTATTCCCTCGCAACCTCGAAGTTGTGGCTTTGTCCCCAACTCTCGGATTCATCTCTCCCTGTTCTCGGGGTATTCATCATTTCGCCTATTGAGCTGAGTGTGCCATTGCGCATATCATGACTTTTCTCGCCTTATTAGTTGGTATTACACCGTGGAGTCCTTCAGTCGGCATCGTAGTCACTTCTATGGTATTCGGCCCGACGGTGTTGGCACGGCAAGATTTTAGGTTTGATGGAAACGTTGCGTTTGGAGCTCGATTTATTTGGTGGTGAAGATGTATATGATACTGAGGAGTGTCATTTTTAGTGTGGATGGGTTTGGAGTTGGAATGGATACGGGGAAGAGTTTGTCGAAAGCATTGGATGGTTTGAAGACGAAGGCTGGTGAGGTGATGCGAATGTCAAGGATAGTGATGACGAGCTGTTAGGAGGGAGAGGGTATTACCCGGGCTGGGACCGAGTATGTAATAATTGAGTAATTCCTCTTGCTGTGACGCGATCCCACCAAGAATCCGTGTTAGATTCATTCTCGAGCCCAGTTATCATGACAACCCATGCCAATTTCCCATTAAACGAGGACCTGAGCTTCTTAAGGAGTCAAGACCTGATTTGTGCTTTCCTTGGGCCGCCCTCTGACGCAGAAGAGAATTAGACCGAGATTGACTACCCGCCTCTGAAGTATTGTTGTCGTGAGTGAGACAGAAGCGGGGATACTAGGTATGTCGTGTATCGTATACTCAACGCCATCGGTGATAGCTGTGCTCTTGCCTTCGGTTGAGGATGACTCGACTCCGGTTATCATGCGAAAGAGGGAAGACTTTCCAACACCTGGTTCCCCGAGATTGGCGACATCAGGTCGCGGAGAGCCCTACGGGTCCCAAGATTAGATATGCCGAAATAGGGAACAGGCACGGTACGGGCAAGGAACGAGGATGCATACGGAGGTTGGGCGCATAGGAGAGGTTCTAGCGATTGGCATTTGATTATGGTGCAGCTGCAGGATGATGTCTTTTCCATCACCTCTTGGTAGTCGGTGACCCTGCGAGATAGCCAAACACTGACTGAAGACTTTAGGTGACCACTGACCTAGATGATCACTTGCCCCTCGGGAAACGTGTTTTTCATACCGGCTTCTATAGCGGAACGAGTCTTCCATGCTTCAAGTTCAGGGGAGATCAGTGTCAGCAAAAAGTTCAAATTTCTCCTGCATACTTACGGCGCCGAAGAGGGCGTGAACCAACCTTCAGAGGTCTGTAGTATTGAGCACGAGTCAGAGGCGGTGTGGCGCATCTCTCCGAAAGGAGGCATATCAGCGACGCTGTGAGAGATTTGCCTTCCGCGGTAATTTCCCAAATTTTAAGGCATATACACAATGCCTATTAGGTGCTTGAGTAGGCATCTAGCACTTAATCTATTGATAAGTATCAGCGATGAGCGCTGAGCTGCAGTGTTCACGGAGCTTATGCGTTTGGTATAGATTCGAAGTATAGCCTATGGCCACAAGGGAAACGCGTGTAGTGTACGTCCTATGAGTTGTGAGTCGCGTCGAGGACAGTGCTCAAACTTTAGAGCTCAGCGTGAGCTCCTTGAAGAGCACCTTGGCTTACTATGTACAGTATCTTATGTCTTTCTGAAAACTCCGTCCAGTCTTGTAGAAATTGTGACCACTATAAAAGCCCGGCTGTCTCCGTTGATCCATCAATCAGCAGCTTCTACTCTGTCGTTGGAACTTGAGGCCAACAGCAGTGGTTTCAAACTTGGTACAATATACTTAACCAGACGTTATCACTCTTGGAAGCGATTCGAAACACTGGCAACACCCTCCGCTTAGCTTCTCTCAGCTACATCTGAATCATTGCAGACTCTAGCATGCCTTCATCAGTGCCGTGAGTAGTCCTTCGTTTCTACCAGGTTCCTGATCAATAAACTTCTTCATTCACAGACCACCGAAGACTCCTAATGTCATTGTCTTTGGACAGACTGGATGTGGCAAAAGCTCTGTCGTCAATATGCTGGAACCCACTCTTGATCTCGCCCTCGTTGATAATACGGCTCACGGGGTCACTTTCCACGCTCAAAGTTACATGAAGACGGTTGAAGGGACGAGCTTTCGGGTATATGACACGGTTGGCCTGAACGAAGGCTTGGAAGGTCGAGTAGCGGCTATTAACGCGATCGAGCAGCTCTACCAGCTTCTTCGGGAACTCGACGAGGTCAACCTTCTCGCCTACGTCATGCAAGCCTCACGTATTACGCCTGCTACCGTCAGTAACTACCAACTCTTTTACCAAATCATGTGCGAGAAGGAAGTGCCCATCGTAGCTATCTTCACGCATCTAGAAAACGAAGATGTCATGGACGACTGGTGGACGAGCAACCAAGGCGCATTTGACAAGAAGAAGATGAAGTTTGATAGGACGGCATGCATCACCACGATCAAGGGGAAGAGAGGAGTGTTCGAGAAGGAGTACGCTGAATCGAAAGAGAAGTTGAATAAGCTCATCCTCCATCATCACAAGCCTAAAGGCTGGGTTCCGGACAAGAAGGGATGGTTTCAGAGTATCATTTCCAAGGTTGCATTTCGGCACCGAGTTGCGCCATCGAAACTGGCAAGTAATATCATCGATGCACTGGTTAAATTTGCAGGGATGACAGAGCGAGAAGCCAAGGAGAAAGCCGGACAGATCAGAGATCGTGTGGACAAGATAATCAATGACAAGAACAATGGAATTGCAGAACTTGAAGAAGTCGAGAAGAATGGGGAGGAAGATGAGGAGGCAGAGGATGATAACTCTAGTATAAATTCGGCAGATTACTGTAGTATTGAGAGCGAGTAACGCGTCACGGAGCCCCTCGAGCATGGTCAATTCTGGATCTCATAATACATTCACTGGACCCCCGTGCTGATTTGAGAAATTGAGAATGATTCCGTAGAGTTCGCAGTGAAAGATAGAGAATGTAATTTGAGAGCAGGGTAATTTAAAGGCATATGATGTGTTATTATGAAGAGCAGCGAAGGTTAGAGAACGCGGCTGGTATGGTGCAGGGGCTACTTGTGTCATGGAGCCGTCAGCAGCAGCAGAGATAGATGAAGGAATCACACCCAGTAGTAACCAATATTCCGTGGCCAGAAGTTAGTTGGGAAACATCAAATCTCTGGTGCTCGGAAACGGATTCGAAAACTTTAAATTTCCGAAGCCTTCGGCAAGCGATCCGATTGGCTCGGATCCGCTTCCGATAGATTTCTGAAGCACGAAAACCTTCGTTTCCAAACGAGTTTCCTGGTCGCTCGAAAGCTCGACCTTTCCTAACTAACTTTTGACGAGTGAATATTGGTTACTGCTGGGTGTGAATGTTGGAGTGTGTGGGGGAGTAAGGTGAGTAACGGAGGTCAAGTGTCGTTCAGCAATAGAGAATGCGAGTTCAATATCATGATGGATGAGATGCTAGAAGGATAGTTTCTCCAGGAACGCGACCATAGATTGATATGCAGCCACAAATGCGGCCGAGGAGGGAAAGATGTAACGGAACAGAACAATGAAGGAAAATGTGACCGCGTCACACTCAGTCAACTTTCTTTCGCACCTCCACTGTCCTCGCTGTCCACTCTGTCCTCGAGCACTCAGTCTCTGTCGCATACATGAAATGGCAGAAACTATGCCTCAAGTACGTCTTCACTCTGTCTGTTCTCTCGCCGTCGTACTCAAGGTGCTGGTAGGCAAGTACTTGTATGGACCGCAGCGGGTCTGGCGCATCCGCTGACTCGCCATTCTGCTCGGGCCTCAATACGCCCGTAGATGAAATGCCTCATCCATTTGATCAAATTGGTCGCAAGCTCCTTGAGCTGGAAGCTCAGAATACGCCCAAGTCAACTTCCTTGGCCTCCATCAAATCACTTGCTACAAATGGAGCCTCGCTTACTGAAGAAGGGTCTTTGCATGATGCTGATACCAATGCTGACGCAGAAGAGCCACGCTACAAGGTGCGCTACTTCTTTCCTTCTGATATACCTGTCTGAACGTCAGCCCCTCTAGTTAAATGCCAATCCTTCTGTATCTGGCACTTCAATTGCGGAAGCCCTGTCTTACTTGTCTTTCAACTCGGACTACGAAGACCAGCACCAACCCTCGTCTCGCCATTCTTCGCCACTCCTACCCGACTCGCAACTGCCTACTTCCACGTCTTCAAACAGTGTCTTCACTGAATATGTCTCAGCTTCCAACCTTCAAGACATACCCGCAACGCCTGACAATAATCTTCTCGACGGTAACAAGACCTTGTCTCTCTTGATCCCTCCAGCTATGTCGTCTCGAAGCGCAATCTGTCATTATCTCACGAACTCTTCGTCTGCACAATCGCCTGCCCTAACAACCGCCAGCGTTCTTTCAACTATTTCCTCGACAAATGCTGTTTCTGGATGCCTTACTGGCTCATTCTCGACCCAATCATTTGCCAGCGAGAGTAGTCAATCTGGAGGCCCTCTCTCCTCGTTAGGCTCATCTCCATCGGTCTTTCAGTCTTTCAGCGCTCACCGGCGTGGAGCGGTAAGAGATTTGATTTGTTCATTTTCGCGTTACCCTGACTCATGCCCGTCATAGAGCCTGTATACCCTTCCCAACGTGCCTATCTCCCTTTCTCCTATGGAAAAGTCTTTCCCTATGATAGTAAGCTCTTTTTCGCCCACTTGCCCGGCCTTTGGTCTAACTATGAATATTCCTCAGGACCTAGCCAGTACCACCACCACCAGCGAAATCGATGTCCACCCCGTCAGCTTTACCGAAGCCAACACCGATAACTTCATTCAGGAACTGGAAAACGCCCACTCAATCTTTGCAAACATTCAAGACTTCAAATCTCTAGAGAAAACGTTTTCTTTCCTCCTCAAGATCATTTCTTTCCTTCCCTGGTGCATCCTAGTTGGTTCAACGATCTTCCTCTCTCCTCGCAACCTCGAAGTCGTGGCTTTCTCTCCAACTCCCGGATTCATCTCTCCCTCTCCTCGAGGCCTCCATCGTTTCGCCTATTGGGCTGACTGTGCTATTGCACATATCGTGACTTTCCTAGCCTTTTTAGTGACTATCAGCGCCTGGAGTCTTCCGGTGGGTATCGTCGTCGCCTCTATGGTATTCGGTCAGACGGTCCTGGCCTGGCAAGATTTTAGGTTTGATGGGAACGTTGCGCTTGGAGCAGATGATAGACAGTCGATTTATTTGGCGGTGAGAATGTATATGGCATCTGATGACGATGAGGGGTATCATTTTAATGGAGATGGGTTTGGAGTTGGTAAGAGTTTGTCGAGGGCATTGGATAGTTTGAAGACGAGGGCTGGTGAGGGAGGTAACGCGAATGCGAACGATAGCGATGATGAGCTGTCGGTGGATGAGGGGAAGTGAGTCGTTTACATACGCAATTTTTCTAGGTTCTTTTCTTCACTTCATCGTTTTGTTGATTACGTCCATGTATGCCTTTGGCAGCGTACAAATTGAAGTCGCTCCCTCAATTCAGTGTGGTGTTAAATACGACCACTCTATTTGTATATTCGGACAGCGATATATACATATGCAGAAGATGAAGCTATGAAGAGTGAGTCTGCGGTGCCCGAATAGAGTGATATCTTGGTGGAAGTTCCTCCACCTGAGGGGTAATATTAATCGGAGGCAGACCACTATCCTCATGGACTACTTGCACCCTATTCGAAACCCGCTGAAACACCTCTACTACTTGTTGTTTATTCAGCATCCCGGAAGGATCAGGCAAGGGCCTTTCGTTGCCGTGATGACTCGGAGACGTCGTCGACGCTGAAGCAAAATTGGGACTCGGAATGCCACTGGGAGTGGCAGGTCCGAGCTCGACCGGCAAGACCTGGCTGGAAGCTAGCGTCGCGCCTGGGGGTGAGCCAAGTTGAGTTTTGTCAGGTTGGGGTGCAGATTCGGATGGCAGTGGTTTTACTCATTGACAGCTCCGAGTTCTGATGTTGAAACCTGGGACCCGGATCCCCAACTGGATCCGGCTTCAGCACCTTTGGAAACTTTGGAAGCTTTGGAATAGGTCGAGGACGAGTCCAATGGGAAAGAACGAGGACGAATGGCTCGGTCTTCGGCCAGGATCCCGTTCCGGCTGGAAGAGCGTCGCCGGTTGCGCAAGAGTAAAAGCGCAAAGACGACGACAAGTAAGCCGATTATTGTTCCTACGACTGATCCAGCAATGGTACCAGCTGAGCTTTTAGGTGCGCTATCCGGGTCAAAGCTAAGAGAAAAGCGCTGTATCAGGACAAAAACTTGAGATGTTGAAAAGCACTGTTTTTCTTACGTGGTTTACACCGCACGATCAAATATCACCAAGGACGATTCTGTACCAGTCGTCTCAGTGAGCATGGTATGATCGTCGGGACTGAGGCCATCAACACTAAACACCAAAACACCAAAGAGAGTTTGATTACTAGTAGTCTCCTCCGTCGGATGATGGTAACTCCCAATAATGTTCCCGTCCAGCCTGCAATCACAGTGCACGTCACTAACGACTCACGAGACTGGTGTTAAGAGGCACATTGGTGACGATGAAGTACAAGTATAGAGCAGAACCTGCCAGAAGATGAGTCGACCTTAGTAACTTATGATTACCGTACCACGCAGTAGAAAAGACGTACCTTCAAAATTAAACCCAATGCTCATATTCGCGAAATTCGGAAAATACGTCGTCTGAGTCCATGTCTTGTCAAAGGCTTCATCTACGCTAGGTCGAATTGCGCAGGCTTGAGGGGTGCACTGATTTTGATTCTTCCAGAAAGTATCGTTAGGATCTTCGTTGGGATGTGCTGGTGTGTAATCAATGAGAAGACCAGTGGTAGGGTCTCCGAAACGTCGTCTATTGTGACATTTGTCGCAGCATCCACAACGGTGTAGATCGATAGAGTGAAGAGTAACAACCTGGGAAGTCGCATTGAGAGTTTGCAGCCAGCAGAGGATGCACAGGAGACGATGATGGAGTAAAAGAGCAAGAGACGCCGTTTGAGGAACTGACGAAGCCGCTAACGTCCCTGGTGCACGTATTCATTTTGAGTAGCGGCAGACGCTCAGATTTCTGGATCCGTGTTAGCGCTAAAGGTCTAGTAGAAGAATTCGAGGGATTCGGTGATTGATGCTATCCATCTGTTCCATGATTCCATCATCGGTTTTCAAGTGGAAGCAACATGCAAGAATGCAGAAAAGCAGTGTTTTGATGTTAAGGAGCAAAGTGCTAAGAGCTGGCCGTCTTCCCAGAGACGTGGTTTATGGTGTTCAAAACGTACAAAAAATCAAGGACCCGTCGAAGATATAAGTACGTAGTACCCGTCAAAGTTATACCTGATTGATTAACGCTGGTGATTTTATCTGCGTTATCAGCAACCTCAGGCTCTTGTGCCTTGCATGTCCTGCTGCGTTCTCAACATGATTTCACGACAGACGCAGAGCTACGAAGGTAATCCGCCTCGCCGATAGAGAATTGTACAAAGCTCGTACATAGTGTAGTAGATAGATTGACTGGGCTGCCCGGCTTGTCAGCTTGTGTGCAAGCTGAATGAATTGATTTGGGCGTCAATTTCCATCGTGATCGCTTGTGGCTTGACAGTAAACGGCAACTTGCCTGCCTTTAATCAGATCAAGCCAGGCAATATAAACTTGATGGCTGTCCTTGTTTTAATAAACATATTTTCCTGCAAATACTTGGCTTCTGTGTGTGTAACGTGGTGGTAGAGTCTCAGAACCTTTGTTTATAATGAGCTAAATATCTCGAAGGCCCAAACTCTCTCTTGGTGAATTCATAGCCTCCTAAATCAGCGAGAACGTGGGGAACAGGAATACTATTACATATCTACTAGGGACTCAACGATATAAGTATCTTGAACGGGAGTCAAACGGGGACGTACACATGTACTAGGCTTTCACATGCGTACAAAACGCATTTAGGTCCTAAGGTAGGGCTGAAAGACCTAAATGTGATTTGAACAACATAGTGATCTGGTCCAGAGTCTGCGGCGCTCGTGTGATGATTCGGAATCTGAAATGTACTGAATCTCCGATAGGCGTGTCTATTTTTATTATCTGTGGACACTGCATTCGTCACCACGGACTCGATGCTGCGGCTGCTGCCTATCCTTCCTTAAAGCTTCAGCACCCTACTGACCTTATACTCAGTGACCCGTTACCTCTGCTGCTAAGCTTCTACATGGCTCGACTGACTCGTTATATCCTCATTGCTCTTGGATGTTTGGTATGTCCTATGCGTCTAAGTTGTACAGATGATGTCACTGACAAAGAGAGACAAGATCCTGCTGCATTACTTGCTTTCACTTGTACAGAGCAACTATCGCATTGTCGGAGGACTCTACAATGATTATGAGGAACTCAGCACCGATTCAAGCAGCACCCCTGAACCAGATCCGTCAAGAAGTTTATACAAAACCAACGCAACGTTTTTCATGCTTGCGCGCAACTCTGACCTCGAAGGTGCTATACGAAGCATACGTGGTATAGAGGATCGTTTCAACTCTAAACATGGATATCCATATGTCCTTCTGAACGAAGTACCATTTTCGGATGACTTCAAGAGGTAGGCGCCCTAACGAATGTTGTTGAGTCAATATTGAAGAGCTCATCTTTTCCTGTTCTACACGCACAGACGCGTCTCCGTTATCACACCCTCTCCTGTGGAGTTTGGTGTGATATCGCAAGAACATTGGGTCCAGTCTGACTGGATAGACGAAGAGAAGGCGTCGCAGGCTCGGGAGCGTATGAAAGCGGATAACGTCAAATACGGAGACAGCGTTCCGTATCGGAATATGTGTCGATATAACTCGGGGGTGAGTGTCTTTTGGGATGCTTAGTTCGCTGCCATGCTATACTCAGTCTACGCGCATACGCAGTTCTTCTACAGGCACGAGCTTCTACAGAAATACCGCTGGTACTGGCGTTTAGAGTATGGCTTATACTTCCTTTATTGCCGAGCCTTCCTGTCTGACGTGGCTCTAGACCAGATGTCAAATTTCACTGCGATATCAACGAAGACCCGTTTTTATTCATGGAGAAAAATGATAAAACATACAGTCGGTGTCGTCTCTTCTGTTATAGCCTTATGGCAGTCAGACTGACCGGTTCTATCTCAGGCTTTACCATTGCAACGTATGAAATAGATGCTACAATTCCATCACTGTGGAAACATGTTACTGGTATGTAAAGCAGGTATCTAAATGAGTTGCAAAATCTGATAATATTTTCCAGATTTCCTCAATGCACATCCAGAATATGTCTCTCAAAATAACTCGATGGACTTTCTTTCTCTTACACATGGACGGACTTATAGCAGATGTCATTGTACGTCGTATTCTTCCTATTGATTATCTGCCCCCCCCTGAGATCTTCAGTCTGGAGCAACTTTGAGATCGCTGATATGGATTTCTGGCGTGGCGATGCATATAGTGCTTTCTTTGACTACCTAGATGCTACGGGAAATTTTTATTACGAGGTGAGTAGGACGAATCCTACTCCTACCCTACTAATCTGACATCCAATCACTATTCTCTGTTTTGCTCCCCTCAGCGCTGGGGAGACGCACCCGTTCATAGCATAGCCGCTGGCCTCTTTCTCCGTAAAGACCAAATCCACTTCTTCGAGAATATTGGCTATCAGCACGATGCTTGGAGTCACTGTCCTCTACCAGATAGTGTATGGGAAGAGGGAAGATGCGCGTGTAATCAGGGGAATAGTTTTGGTGGGTTCTTTTCTTCGGATTCGTTTTGCCATGTATTCATCTTTCTTCTCTTTTCCGGGCACAATTCAGACTATGATGTTAGTTCATGCAAATCGATATGGGACCGACTCATGTCGAAGTCTAAATAGATTTGTGCATTTCTCCGTATTTTTGGTTTCTGTGGGGGTCATCGCTGCTGGTTACACCCGAGTGCTATTGAGCAGAGTATTGTACGCTCGCTCTTAGATTTGGTACAGCCAGGGGCAGTCAGAGACAGTTTAAAGTGTCTTCGTCTTCTAGTTTCTAAAGTTCTCACGAGCTACTTACTTTTGCTCCACGTTTTTAAAAAAAAAATTAGAACAGCCCAAAAATACACAGGCAAGAACAGACAGTGATTATCAGCCGCTAAATCCAACCTTAGTTTGATGATTCGTAGATCCCAATGACGTTCCACGAGCGATGCTTATGCAGAGTTATTCTAGGTTGAATTGGACTGTTTCCCGTCAAAACGCGTCCTCTTTATAAATGGTGGAGCTCTTCTATTCAGACCCTTGGTGACGGTAGCAATACAGCTTATTGTGATTTCCTTTCTTGCCTGTTCTTACCCTCGCCCCAAACCCCGTCTATTCATCTTTCCACTCTTGCATATGTCTGGAACCAAAACTCGGGGAAGCCAAACTGATCGTGGCGTCAAACCTCAAACCTCACGCCTCATCAAACGACGCAAGTATGACGAGGCGTAAAGTCAGTGTATGGTACTCCAGCACAAGTTGGAATTACGGTAGTCCTCCTCGACATATAAAATCCTCAAAATTTAGGGAGAAGAACCCAGACGACCCCCACAAGCCTTCTACGCCCTCTCATCAACTCTTCTCTAACCAAGCTTCAACAAATAATCACCACAATGATCTTCAGCCGAGCATTCTCCTTCGTTTCCCTCCTCACGGTCTTCCTGACCTTCACCTTTGTGGCTGCAAACCCCATCACCTTTACCGAGCCTCGCTCAGACATTTCCTTTGGAAAACGCCAGAGCAACGCTGATATACAAAGCATCTTAACTGATTTGCAGAGCCAGGTTGGGGGAATCTTGCCTCAGATCGGTATGTTCCCCCATTCCCTAATTATTCCCAATAATCAATGTCTGAACCTTGGTTTGCATAGACGCCCTCGTATCCGGAGGCAACGCTTCCGACGACACCGTTACCCCTCTCATTAACCAACTCACCTCCGCACTCAACGACTCGGCCAGTAGTCTTTCTGGTCTCTCATCCTCCTCCTCCAGTAAGAGGCAATCCAACGACGACATTGCTAATCTTGTTGCTGGAATTATCACCGTCAGTCTCCAGGCTGAGTCAATTGCGTTTTACTCGATACTGATTGCAGTTCTATCATCAATACAGGACATCACCAACAGCCTCGACGGTCTCCTCGGCCAAGCTGCGTCTATTCCAACCCTCGGTGCCCTCCTCAGCGGCGTTGACATCTCCTTGAACCAAGTCCTTGTCGGCCTCGAGACTCTTCTTGCGGGTGTCCTTAACCTTGTGGCTACTCTGTAAGTTGCTGTCATTCTGCCAGATGTTATTTTATCGTATCCTGACCTTTTTCGTCTTTTTTTTTTTTTTTTTGCAGACTTGTTGACGTCGCTGGCCTCCTTCGGTCTCTTGCCTTTGGGCTCACGCTCGCTTCTCTGGGATTGTAAAGACTTTGAGTGGATAATGAACGTATAGTACAATGAAGGACCAATACCTCATACCGATCTTTTTGCGTCTGGACTTTGAATAGTACATTTATCGTACATACCTCTGTATAAAGAAACCCGAAATGGGTTCATACTCAGTACTCCCTTTGCCTCTTACAATCGCAGATTGACTGCTGTCTGCTTGTCAACGCCTTTGTTCCAATCTTGACCTGTCCGTTAAAAAGTTGACCAAAAGTGAAAAGCATGTCATTCATTATTCAGACCTTGATGAAGACATCCTACTAGTACAAATCTATACACGATACTAAGCATGTAGATAGTGATTAGCAACACTGAAGTCCTCCGGGACTCCTCAGGCCTCAGCACAGTGCCCTAGATCCCAAACACCTTCGACCATAATCCCTAAATGATATCCCTAAATCCTAAACACCTCCGTATGCACCCCAACCTTCCCCAATCCTCCCAATCCAAGGCCATTTCCACCACCCATAACACCCAGCCTCGCAACAGCATTACTCGTCTCCCTCGTCAAACTCTCTGGTCCACTTGCACATACGCCTACTCCTCCTCCTAGAGGAATGTGAGGAAGTTTACAAGGTAAGACGATATGTGGACCCCATTCCAAATCAACTTCTACGTCATTTTTTCCTTTGTCAAGGTCGTCGGAAGACGATGAAGCAGATGTACGGTTAGACATGGGTGTAGGTGTAGGACGAGGCGTCTCGACGATAGAATTTGTCTCGGAATTCGCTGCAGCTGGAGTTGAGGCACAGGACGTCGCATCCTTCTTCGTCTCCTTCGCTAATCCATCTTTGGGTATAGGTAACATGTCCGGCGAAACCTTGTTGCTAGAAGGACTGGTACTCAAAATACCCCTCAAGATCTGTCCGACATACGGTCTAGATGCAACGGTGACGTCCATGTTAGGGATATCGGGTGCAGATTCGGGTGAGCAGAGACAGGTGACGTAGATGGAGATATGTAGGTGGAGTGGGTTTGAAGAAGAGTGTGTTGAGGCAGCGGCGAGAGCGATGGAGCGTAGGATTGGCGTGAACCAGGATATGCAGCCTGTATGTAAGGAAAATGTCAGTCAGTTGGTCAGAATGACGCGACGAAAGAAAAAAGAAGAGAAACCGAAAACAGAAAAATAAAAGACAGACATCAAGGAAGTGAAGACAAAAGATACCCACCAAAACCCCGAATACACCAAACAAACTCTATCCTCTTCGTCACCTCACCAGCCTTTCTCCCTCTAACACACCTCCCAACCAACTCATCCAACATTCCAATTGTAAACGTCGCTCCACTTCCACCGGCTATGAGTAATACGGTCTCGTATTCGCTTAAATCGATGGCACTACCACCGTATGGACCGTCGATAGAGACGAGGGTGGGTATGGGGAGGCCCCATGAGCGTAGAGCGGGGGCGATTTCGTTGGAGGTGGAGAAGGCGAGGGTGTTGGGTTGAGCGAGAGTAACTTTAGCTTGAGGGCCAGAAGATGAAAATGGCTTTTCCTTTTCAACATCAGCACCAGCTTCAGCTTCAGCGTCAACGGCGTCTTCAGCTTGGATCTGCGCAATGTGTTCTCTCTCGTTCAAAACATACTCGAAGAGAGCCTTGGTCCAGTCACCGCTAACACGAGCACCGAGAAGAATTCCTGGGCCTTCAGTGCCCCAACCTAGGTCTATAAAGAGATGAAGAAAAAGGGTAAGATACCAGAAGACAGCATAGAGAAGACAGAGAAGGGAAAGAAGAGGCAGAAGTGAAAGAAAGAGACAGAAGGTAGATAATAATAGACCACGACGTACCTTCGTTACCAGGGAGACTCAAGCACGACGTATCCCTCGGCGCATTCATGATCGTCAAAGGATGGCTCTCAAGGACCCTACCACCACCGAAGAACACACGAAGACGGACGTGTTGACCAGCTGCCCAGCCAGAAGTGGTATCTGGGATGCGGATCTATAAAGCAAATCCAGTCAGTCAATATCTGGTTAATAACCCAAGAACACGAAGAAAGCCCAAAGCACGACTAGAGGCAAAAGAAAAAACGGAAGACCCAAAGAAAAGAAAAGAAGAAAAAGACCAACCACGCTCATCTCCTTCCCTACAGCCCAAACCCCTGCGTCCTTCATCCTCATCCTAGCCATCCTCATAAACAAATCCGCTCCCAAAAACGCTAACGGCGGGAATATCCACGGCGGTGCGAACGATGTATGATAACACAACGTTATAAAGAACGCCGTTGACACCAAAAGGTGAGTTACCCAGAACCACTCATAAGCCAAGCCAGAAAGGGTATCGCATACCCATCCTACTCGAGTTACCAGAGGACCTGCGCCGAGTAGACGGACAAGTCGACCAAACAATTTGAAGATGGACCCTTCGCGGATGAATTGGACGGAACTGACGGCGAGTATACCGAGACAGGCTAGAGCAGCGACGCCTGAGCCTTCTTTCTGTTGGGAGAGGATGGGCAAATTGTAGGTGAGGTGGTTGGAGATCCATAGCGAACCGTGGATAAAGGCGAGTAGGATGAGGTTGAAGCCGACGAGGCGATGGAGCGGGTTGAGGGTGTGATATGAGTGGCCTGTGTAACAACCGATTAGGGAATGAAAATGGTGTTTGATAGATGAAATGAAAAGATGACGTACCTGGGCCGAGGAGGAAAGCAAGAACGGAATTCTTTGTAGCGAAGAGATAGAGAGGTGGCAGTTGGGCCAAGGCGAGAAAACCTGGTGAAGGACGTATATTGAGTCGCAACACACCAAGGTACATAAATGATGACCTACCGGCACGGTTAGAATTTGAAGCCAATTGTGCACCAGTCGTCAGGCAGAGGAGTACAACGACCAGGTAGACCACAATAATGATGACTGTGAAGACGTCGTCAGAAATGCAAGTAAAGTCACGACTGTAGAAGAACGTACACTGGCCGAGGTTCAGCCTGAGACCAGGAAGGGTCCACAGGAACATCGAACGAAACACCAAGAAGAGGCCTTGTAGTTTGTTCCAAAGCGACGACCCTCTGGTAGCGTTGCGCCTTTCTCTATTCGCCGTAGTCGTTCCAGCACCATCTGCTTCGTCAATATTCCATTCTTCTCTCAAACCCCAAAACCCAACAAATGCCTTGCCCTGCCACAACGCCTTGATGAGATGCGGCAGTGAATAGAGAACTGCACCGGCGACGAGAGAAGCCCATATGATAGAGAACTTTCTTTGCCATTTCGGGTCTTCGACGTATGAGCTGAAGGTAGTTCTCTTCAATGAGCAATAACGATAGACAAGTCAGACGATGTACGCACTTGTACAACTCGAACTCAGTCGGAATCGAGGGTGGTTCGCCGTGGTCTGTCATGATCGTACTAATGCTAAAGTAGTCCGAAAGGTCAGTACAACGTATTCCCGAGGCCAATAAAACAAACACACCGTCCAGTCGTTGTAATCGTTAATTCCGCTCGTATTTGAGGTCAAGGTCGCCGTTGATGAGGTCGCCTTCTCCACAGTCCAAGACCTTGAGAGTACTAGTGAGAGAGGGGACTAGCGACCAATGAAACCACGGTTTCATTGGTCAAATTAGTCGGAGACAGGAAAGACACAGCCGTTGCCAAAAATAGTTGCTCGAAAAATTTTTTGTCAAAGCCCCTGTTGGAAATTTGGTCGCGGCTGTTACAGCTTGTCTTGTTACCACCACCACCATCATCGTGAAGTGGTCTCTCTTTACGACTAAGACGACGGCTTAGAAGTCTACGACCATGATGGCCTTAACACTCTCGTCTGTTCTACCTCTGTTCTTGTTCTTCGGACCTACGCTCGCCGCTGACAATGGCATGGATATGTCCATGGATGGCGGGATGGAGCTTGCCTCCGGAATGATGAAGACATATTTCCATTTTACGCCGGGAGACATTCTTTTCTTCCAAGGATGGGTTCCTTCCTCCAATGGTGCAATGGTCGGCGCTTGTATCGGTCTGTTTCTACTCGCAATTATAGAGCGATGGGTCAACGCATGTCGAGGGTGTATGGAGGTTTTCTGGGGTAGAAGGTGTGTCTGATTCGCTTCCTTATATCAAGTGGATGTGATACTGACGTTACATTTGTTCAGAGCGCAAATTATCTACGCCAATCAGCTCAACCGTTCCAAACCCAATGGTCAAGCCAACGGCGCTACTCCAGAATCGCTCTCAAACATACTTTTCATGCGCACACGCTTCGCACCTCCCTTTATTCCATCTCACGATATCACCCGTGGGCTATTCCAAATCGCTCAATCGGGTCTAGGATACTTACTCATGTTGGCCATTATGTGAGTAATTCCTTCATTCATTTGCCTGTTTTGATCGCACGAGAACTCGTACGACGACTTCGTTGTTGTTCGGGTTGCTCGATGTCGTCCGCGACCTTGAGCTTTGCTTTCCCCAGTCTTCCGTCTTCTTCATCATACTTCATACTTCATACAACATACCATCCCGCTTTCTCCATTCTTTCTCGTTCATACCCATACTAACCCATCCCTCTCCCTCCCTCTCACCCTCCCTCTTCACATCCAGGACCTTCCAAGTCGGCTTCCTCTTCTCCATCCTCGTCGGTCTTGGTGTCGGCGAGATTATGTTCGGGAGATATGCGAGGTCTGGGGCTGCGGTGCATCATTAATGTATCACTAGTTGGCTTTAGCATTGGCGTGCAAGTCGTTAATGATTTGATGGTCTCTACTAGTCTCTACTAGTACTAGTTGTTTGCCACCGTTCGGAGTCTAAGTGTCTATGTGTAATCCACGAATTGGGAATATATGTATAGTATACTGATTGTTGTCGATCAGCGATTCACATTCTTGCAAGAATCTTCAAAGCAAACTTACAGAAATCCATGACTTCATTCAAAGCCGTTATTCTCATTCTCGATTTTACTTAGTGCCTTAAGTCAGAGCTTTATCACATTATTGAACATGCTCTCTACAGACTCAAGCTTGAGAAGCAGCTGCAGCCTGCAGAGCATGTCCAGCATAAGATTTAGATTGCCCACCCTCTTTGCGTCCTCTAATCGAGACTCTCCGAGTCGCTCTGTATGCCAACATGCACTGATGCAAACCTCATCTCGTAACTGCAGTCCATTGTATGACTTTCTGGTTTGATATTTTCTATGGCTGCGATGATGATGATGATGATGGGATACAAGGCCTGGATTAATTAAGAAATTGTGTGAAATAATTCAGGAATCAAATGAAACTGAGCAGTAAAGGGATCAACTCACAGCAAGGTAAGTCATAGCACTCCCATAGATCCCAAATGGAGCATTCAGAGGTAGGGTTCCTAGGACAATATAGGTAGCCTAGAGAGGTCTTAATGAATATCTTATGAATAATTGCATGTATTTGGAGCTCACCCATAGTGCAGAATAAAATAAACCTGACTCAAGCAAAAGCAATAATATTTTATACACCTTGCTTGCAGAATGGGTGCTTGAATCTATGTTCTGCTTAATATCTTTCAGATGGAACCTGTTGAGAAATTTATCAAGCAGGGTAATTTGCTCAGCCTCAAATTGACCAATGGAATAAGTGGTGCTCACCAAGTCTTGTACCCAATGAGGCCAGTAGCAACCAAGTTGGTAAACAAAAGAGGAATAGTGAGGATCAAGAGACTGGCTCCCGATCCATCTTCACTCAAGTTATGCTTTTTTCTTTGGGTAGCTAGACCGAAATCTGTGAGTGTACCGGCTTTCGGAACAAAGATGATCACATCGAATTAGTATATACAGTTTAGAAAGGAAGGTAAGATAGACGTGTATACATGCACTTACCACAAGACGCAAGCATGCAAATAAATAAAACGAGTTTGATACTCCTGTTTTGGGGAAAGAGAATCCATGCTCTCCATACGACTATAGCATCGCTGATGACGTACTGTCGAAGAAAAGGAAGAATTAGGATACTTAAGACAAAAGTACTCAAGACAAAATCATGCCCCCGAATCGGACGTGTTTACTCACATTCACCCTATCAAAGAAATTCAACGCAATACTCGAATCGGTCAAAAGCGAAACGATTTCTTCCGTCTTTGACAGGGCAATGGTCCCAGGCCCAGGTCGAGCTCCAAAAGTCAGCGGAACTGTCTCGATGATGATTTGCGCCGTGAGTGCTATACACACGGTGGTAGTGAGGAGCATGAATATGGCGAGGGAGGTGAGGACGAGTCTTGCTTGGGATTGGGAGATTCCTTTTGTACTGGTGATGTGCGTTTGTTTAACCATGAGGAATGAATGGAGTGAAGAGGTTCAATACTTACTAAAATAAATAAACTGCTGTTATCGAAAGCGTGATATACACGCCATAGAGCAGGAACGGTACTGCGATTTGCGCGAGGAGAAGTTTGATACTTGAAAGATCGGCGACGGAAAGCGGTGCCGATCGCGAATATATAGGTAGCAGTTGTGTGGAAGACATGACTCAAGATTCTGAAGAAAGAATAAGAAGGAAAGAAAGACATCCTTGAATTCGAGTCCTTATATCTATTGTCTGGCCAGCGACATAATAGCAAAACATTTCACATCGATTCCCAGCATCTATGGAGCTGGAGCAGCAGTAGATGATCGATTTGATACCGAATTTTGATAGAGCACAAGGATTCACGCCGAAAATACAAAAATATCCGCTCGGCAGAAAGGCGTACAGAAACACACTTTTTTACAGATATATCTTATATCAGTAGTAGTGATGTGATCTATCCGTCGAGCGGATATTTTTGTCTTTTCGACGTGATTGACTCTAGGTATGTAGTTCTCACATATTCCGGCAGCTTCTTCAGGTAATATTACATGTATATATAGCGGCATAGCCAAAGAGCCAAAGAGAAAGGATGGTGACATCATCTCCCACATCACCGCAAATCTGATGAACCAGAGTCTGATGCAATACCCCCGTCTTCGCTGAAAAATAAGCATCCGCGAATTGGCTAGAACGCAGTCTGTTGTCTTTGTGCTTGTCTTCGCTGCACTAGTCGTCGTGTCTGGCGTCTTTTTAGTACTCGTCTTCACTGTCGTAATAGTCGTCAGCGTGTCCAGTTGCAAAGTACATTACGAGGCCGAAGAATGAGGCTGAGTTTTATACACTCCTTTTCCGCGTGTGGCTATGTTGCATTTGTGCCCCGGTTTTTTCCGCGCTTCATTCCAATCTCATCCGAGTTGAGTTTCCGTGCAGCTTGTTCATGTGTCCAGTCTGGTGATAGCATGACACGGTCATTGAACACGCGTCTTTGAACACGCGTCTTGAGTAACCTTTCCGCGTCCAAAAAAAAATTCACGCTTTGTTTCATTGACTTTCACATCAACTTCCAAATGGCGTTGTGTATCTGTATCGTCTAGTCCTGATTCTATAGCAAGTTCTATGTGATTCTATTGCGTCAGTTTTGGATTCTGGAGGACTGATTGGCAATTGTTCTGGTCTACATCTACCTATATGGTCCTGATTCTGTGATGACGTTGGTCCTCATACTCCTATATTTATATGCTTGGGCGGTTCCCCTCCTATGATTGTCTAAGAAATGGGGTTTTGTTAGGAGTACCTTATGGTATTTAAATGAACTTAATAATGTCATGTTTTGGAACTATGGCCGCCCTCATGTTGAATTCTCCGGCTATGTGCCAACTCCACGAGCGTTCTGGTCGAGAGAGGACTGATGAACACTCCTTGATGAGGACATTGACACTGTTGCAGCATTGATGCGTAGCACACAGGGCGTCATTTCCGGTACAGCTGCGGTGGTGGCAGGTATGCATGAATCTCCTGTGTGGATCGACACTATCGAGATCATTGTCCCCTCCATCCATATTCCTCGTTGGGTCAATTTCTTTACGCCAAGAGGGTCAGTGCTTCTATTATCTTCTACGTGCTTGCGTTGGAGCTCATACCTGTGTAGTTATTGGTTCACTAGAAGCGAAGCCCCTATCCATCTTACTGCCTCTTGCGAAGCTGTCTGGCTTGGTAAATCTCGGAGCATACTTAAAAAAACTCTTGTGATCCACAGCGTAGAAGGAGGTCGAAAGAACATTTATCGTTTGTTGGTGCTGCAAGATTCGACACTACAGGCAACCTTCTTCTCATGCTCCACTTGGGTTTCCTTATATTCCAACGATTTCGACGACCAGTGTTCTTTCGTCTACGACTATTGAAACGGTAGATATCCGAGCGTATATGCAGCCCCATATGTCTTACAATTACCTTCAAAGTGGCAAAGCGACTGTACGAATAATAACAGACGTAAGTCTTGCGGGAACATATGACTTGTTGGGTGCTGAGTTCAGCCAGAATATTTCCAACGCCGCATTGATCTCTCGATGAATTAAACTGTCTGATTTACTCAACGACTTCAGTAGATTTTGACACTTCCCTTTTGATGTTTCATAAATCTCACATTGGTATAGCTAGAATCGTGTTCTCAAGAAACTATCCTTTCGAGTTGATCGAGAAAGCGAGTGGGTGGGTTAATAGTTTACACGGTGGCAAAGGTAATAACGGGTGTAGGAGAAAAAGGGGCGTTGACGTGCTAGAGAACTAGGGAACAGATTAAAAGCTGTTTGGGCAAAAAAATTAAGCTGTTGTGATAATTTCGTCATGTAGAAGCGATTACCGCAATTTTAGGTGATTGCATACGTTGTTGCATCATGCTTCCAACCCACCGCGTGCGTAGATCGTCTTTCGTGCACCGGTATGAGCTTCAGAGTACCAGTAGGCAATGTCGTGGGCAAGTAGACAAGGAAATGTAACAATCAGTTCCAAATATGGCTATGACGTACCACTCTCTACTACACCTTCAAGTGGTGGATGGTGTTGTTCTTGGGGTTGAGGACAGTGCAAAATTGATCCATGGAAGCTCAGGAGGGAAAGGTAAGATGTAGGCATCAACAAACAAGTTCACAGTAACTTCCGTGGACTTTGTGGCTGTGACCACTGACCAAAAATAAATATTGATGTATACTTGTTCAGAAATATAGTAAATTCAAAAGGGAAAACTCACTTGAAGTGACACAGTGGTGCTGAGAACTGCTGTCAGTTGTATCCTCTCCAAAAAGTTCAGATTTGTGGGCCACGTGGCTGCAGTTGCGCATTGATGCTATGTCAACACTACCTGGGTGTCGATTTAAAATGCTGGAATGCTTTGGACTATAGTCCTTGGAAAACAGATGCTAGATTATAAGTTCTGAATTACTGAGAAGTGCCAAATTGGTTGTTTGGATCTGCTCATTGAATGCTAAATGGCCATGTGCAGCTTGCACGTAAATGCTGAGTTACTATTTCTTTAGATTTGCTCACCCAATGCTGGTTCAGACACATTCTTAGATAGACATGAGATGCTGACTTACAATATGCCAAATTTATTGCTACTCCAAGTAGGTCAAAATGGTGGACTTGTAGTTGCCAAATGGCAAAAAAAATAGTCTCAACGAGTGATTCACATAGTAAGTATAACTTGTTCGTCAGTGCTTCCAGGCACTTCTCTATGCAAGTGCAAGTGAGAGATGTCTTCTCAGGTCAGTGGCTGCTCAAAAGGTGATAATAGCAATTGGCGTCATATGTCTTATTTGTTAGAAAGATCAGAGCTTTCAATGCTGTCTATTTACATACTTATACCAGACAAGCTTAGACTCAAAGAATATACATTTTATAAATATTTTTTTGAATTCACAACAAGGTACATTGTATGTATAACATAGTCTTTACATTCACATGCATTCAAAATTGAAAGATAGGCCACATACAAAAATGATACTGTGATTGCAGAGAAACTTGGTGAGATTTTTTATCTTTTCAGTTCCTTCCACTAGTAGATAAGTCAACCTAGAGCAAACAAGTAAAATTATGTAAAAACTGGATGTCCTTGCAAGAATCTTCAAAGCAAACTTACAGAAACCTATGACTTGTCATTCAGAGCCATTATTTATATTTTCCCATTTCACTTGACTCCTTTAGAGCTTTATCACACCATTCTACTTCCTCTTGGAGACTTCCATGAGACTCAAAGGAAGCTTTAGCATTCTCAAGTTTCTTCTTGGCTTCAACTAAATCCCCCATGTCTTGGAAAAGTAAACTAAATTCATAGAGGCACCAACCCTTGTTGTACTCCTGAGACTCACACTGAGAGTAGAGAGCTAGAGCATCTGTAAAAGATTTTTTTGCCTGTTCATATTGCCATAGTCTCCTGTATATGACCCCAGATTCTTTCATGCATTGGCCCATTTCTGTAACATCATTAGCAGCAGAGAAATTTGCATATGCCTCAAGAACCAGTGGTAGAGCTTCATCAAACCTACTCTGATCATGCAATGCTAATGCTAGACCTTTTAGACAACGTGCAATCCCCTGTTGATCTCCTATGCTTTGAAAGCAAGCATGGGCTTCTGATAGCACCTCCACTGCCTTGGTGTATCTGTGCTGCCATCTGTGAATGTGACTCAGGATAATTAGGCAGCTTGCAGCATGAGATTTGCCTCCTATATTCAGGAACTGACTGCAGGCTTCTGAGAGCATTAATGTTGCCTCGTCATATCTTTTCTGTGTCAAGTGAATTTCACTCAAGTGTTGCAGACATTGTGCAGCACCCATCTGATCTTCACAGTGTTTGTACTGAGCTCTGGCATTTAAGATAGTCTTTGTTGCTTCACTATATTTATGCTGTGCTATGTGAACACGACTAAGGCTCATTAGACAATGTGCTACACCAAGCTGGTTTCCAATGCTCTCGAAATGAAATACTGCTTCTGACAGCACTTCTGTTGCCTTGCTGTATCTGTCCTGGTTTAGGTGAATTTCACCTAGACTCCACAGACACCCTGCAAATCCTAACTTGTCTCCAATGCTCTGATAGTTTGCCTTAGCTTCCAACAACAATTCAGTTGCCTTACTGAATCTGTTCTGTGACATGTCAATATTAGCAAGGCTTTGGAGACAATGAGTAACCCATGTCTGATTTTCTATACTCTTAAACTGATCCATGGCTTCTGATAACATTTTCATTGCCTCATCATATTTATTCTGCATCCAAGAAATATTACCAAGTTGCCACAAGCACATTGCGGCCTCTGACTGTTCATTCATGCTCTGATACTGAAACATTGCTTCTGATAATATTTCCCTTGCCTCATTATATTTGTTTTGCATCCTATAAATGTAACCAAGACTGGCCAGACAATGAGTGGCCCCATATTTGTCTGCTATATTGTTAAATTCAGTCAAGGCTTCTGATAACATTTTTGTGGCCTCTCTATATTCATTTTGCATTTTGTAAGTTTCACCCAAATTCCAGAGACAGTATGCAGCTGTTCTCTGGTCTTTAACAGCCCTGCACTCAACCCTAGCTTCTGACAACATTTTTCTTGCCTCATCATAATTTTCCAACATTTTCTGAAGTTCTCCTAGTTTATATAAACAGTATGCTGCCCAACATTGATCATTGACATCCTGAAACTTTGCTCTTGCTTCCAAGAAGAACTTTGTTGCATTGTTGTATTTGTATTGGTCAGAATACATATGTGCAAGAGTTATCAGACAGTGTGCAGCCTTGCCTTGTCCTCCTGCACCCTGGTACTGTGCAAATATTTTGAACAGATTTAAAGCATGTAGATCCAAGTTGTTTCCACTGCCAGACATTCTTTCAGTCATCTCAACATAAAATGCTTCAATCTGTCTAAGAAAGAGGTCAGGAATACTATATCTAGTTGATATATATTCCCTCACTGGTGCCAGCATCATAAGAGAATCATCCTTCTCAATGATCAAGGAGCAGGCTTGTAATTGCAGAATGGTCACTGCTACCTTTGGTATCTCTGGAAGCATTTCATTTAACATTGTGTTCCAGTTAGGCACTCCATTTGGCAGATATGACAATGCTGCTAAGAGGTCCTTTGCATTGGACTTCAGCAGCTTCACAGATAGTTCTATAGAGTACTCAACACTTGTCAACTTTCCAGGTTCTGTATCAGGCTCTGAAAGAATCTCTGTCTTGGACTGATCCCACATCTTGATCAAATTTTCCAGATGGATGCTCTCTGCTAGCTGTGCTATCAGTCTGATTGCTAATGGCATACAGTCTAACTCTCTCAATAGATAGTCCAAGCTTTTCTCAGGATCACTACTCCTGCTTTTTCCTGAGATTAAATAAAATATTTCCCTAGCTGCCTCAATTGGTAGAGTTGGTATGCCTGCTTCTGCTCCAAGTTTATTCCATTTAATATCAGGATGTCCTGGACCCTTTATGCCTCTCATTGTGACAATGAGAGTTACATGATCAAATCCCAGAAGCTTTTTGATAAAATCTGAAACATGAGTTCTTGCCTCCTTATAGTTCCAGGGTGTCTCAAAATTATCAAGGATAAAAATAACAGCTCTTTGGAGAGCTCTTAGATTGCCATATAGTATATCATGCTGGCTTTTGCCTTCCTGCATTGGTAATCCCAGCACTTGAATAAATCCTTGAAGAAGATCTTCATGATCCTCCATAATATCACAAGGAAGGAAATAGCACTTTTGATATTTGAGCTTAACCCTGTCATGACTGCTGATGGCCAAAGCTAGAGATGTTTTTCCAATGCCTCCTGGGCCCAGGATGGCTAAATGGTTCCAATCTGATCTGTGGAGAATCTCAACCCCTTCATTAACAAGATCATCTCTTCCAGTGAAAATCTTGGGCACTGATGGTGTTGCAAAGTGGATAGCACTAAGATTTATGTCAGTAATTTCTTCAAATAAAAGATTTGAGAGGCTTACTCATATGTGATTTTCTGTGTTTTTAATCATAAACATCAGGCTGCAAAGAATAAAAATGATATTTGTTTGTACATACCTTCTTAGAAGTGGTGGCAGACTCGGATATCCCTGTCTTTAATTAATTCTTGCTTCAATTTCTGGACAGTTTATATACTTACCTATCATTTGGTTGTTAATTACTGAGTTGTTAATTGAAAAATGGTGTGCATCACGGAACCATTCACTAGAAATATTTGTTTGTTCCGGGATGCTGAGCTCTTTGTTGGAAGTGGCCTCCTGGGCCTGAGTCTGTACCCTTTCAGTTTCTTGGTTCTTGCTCCCCACTTGAAGAGGGCTGAAAGCTCGTTTATCTGAGATGTGACTGTGTTCTCTGTCATTTTTATCCTTTTTCACGGGATTACTATCTTCTCGTCTTCCATGGCCCGAATGCTGTCCTGGGTCCTTACCAATTCTTTCAGACATACTACGATGTATCAATCTGTTGCTAAATAAATGTTCACACAATGGAACTTGCAGGATGACTGACACTTGCTACTGGAGTGCAGGACTTGAGGTGACAGTATGTTGCGAGAAGAAGCGAAGAGTGTCTGATGCACATGACTGGCTTCAAGCTTGACGTCACAGGGTCGACATAGGGTTGCGCAAGGACGAAACTTACGTGCAAACAAGGCCGAAAATAGATTGTATTGAGCCAGCAAAGAGAGCGTTGTGGATCATAATTTATCTTAGGTTGAGAGACCGGAGCTGCAGTGTGCACACCTTTTGCAGCACACCCATCCAGGTATCCAGAGAACTCAAGGGTAGCCAAGTAGTATTCCTTGAAGAGTGAGCCTGAAAATAGAAGCCCTCGCTGTCAGCTGTCAGTTGGTGGCATGGCACGTCCTTTTTCACACGCATATACGACAGGATACTTTCTCAAGGCTGCGAAATGGTCTACACGAAAATAGCCTATAGATGCTCGCCATCAGCCATCATTTTAGTGGCACATCCTTCTTGTGCGTGCATGAAAGGATACTTTTCACAAGGATCAAGACGAGGGCACGTCTAGGGTACCACTTATCCCGCTCGACGGACCAAAACTAGAGCGCTTGTGAGCTGGATAGCATTGTGGGACAGGTATATAGCAAGGTCGGTAGCATGTTTCCGTTGAAGTATGAATCCGGCCCGGTTTGAAAATTGACGCCTTACTTCATGGGGTGACCTTCATATATGCAAAAGCGCGTCACCGACATCAAACTTTGAGATGAAACTGACGCCTTCAATCAAACTCGAGTGCTTGTTTCCCAGACAAAGAAATACGACAGGCTGCAGGTATTTTCTTTCCCCGGCTTCACCCAACGGTACTAATCAGAACCCTCATAGTGACGATCAATCAGTTCACAAGGAAAGATAAAAATAAAGACCTGTATTCACAATCATGAGATACGCCCGAAATCCGGGCAACATCATCTGTACTTTTAACAGGAAGTAGACCCATCCCATCCCAGAGATTCTCTCGTTCCAAAAATCAGATCGTGACAATCTGACCACCGTCAACTCGCAAGCTTGCATTATCTTCTCTAACACTCTGCCCAACTGGCAACTGCTTCCCAACACGGTATCATGAAGCCGACAGCGGCATCCCACCACACCACGACCGTGTTACGCAGCGTCCATACGTGGCATAGCGCGGGATGCGTTACTCGGAGAATGACTCGGGAATTGATGGACTGGTACATGGACCGGGGCCGTTGACGTCGGCGTTGGCGAGTGGAGCGGGCTGCGTGAGGATACGGGAGGATACATTTGGTGTGGAGCCGGCATAGAATGATGATCAAGGCGCATGTTCCTACGGAGATGACAATTATAGGACGACGTTGATAGGACGACGAAGGACGGTGATGATTGGGGTTGCTGTCGGGCATGAGCAAAAATAAATCTAGGAGTTGATGATGAAGCGGCTGCGATAAGAAGAGGAAGAGGAAAGATGAAATGTATACGTAGCCAAGACGGAATAAGTGGTGTACGGATGGTGAAAAGAGCAGCGGAGAAAAACGGAACACAGAGGATAGGAGTATATAAAGGCTGGCAGGTTTGACCCAAGGGAGCAGTACGGTAGTGTCGTTTTCTGACATAGAGTGACTTGCGTAGATGCATATACGCGATGCGATGTAGCGTGTGGCCCAGACAGCGTGGACGACGAGAAGAGACGTTAGAAGTCTTCAGCCTATAGATGGACACAGCATCTCGAGGAATGACACAGGCTTCTCGGACGGATATGATATGACGGAGATGGAAGAACGAGTGCTCGACACAGACGAGGAAAGTCGATATTCCACGAAGAGACAACTCGGAAGGGAAACGTCAGAAAGATAGTTGGAAAAACCTGCGAAAAGGGTCAGAAAGATATCACGAAAAGAAGGAGGATAGCGTACTTGAGGACAGTGACGTGGCCAGCCTCCTTGTACACAGCGACGAGACGAGTAGATCACCAATCAAAAGAAGCAAGAGAGCAAGAGAGCATAGGCTAGAACCAGAAGGCAATTGAAGTACAGACAGCCATCGTTAACCAGCATCTTGAAAAATGAGACTGTCTGAGAAAGAGGAGGAGGGGAGGGGAGGGGAGGGAAGAAAGCAAGGTGGGAATCGAGGTCAAGATGGACGCGACCCCTTGAGGCTTTTTTGCGGGTGGCGTGAGATCATGAGCCAATTATCCGATTGGCTGGAACAAATTTTGGGAAACGCACGGACCATCGATCAATATTTGGCTCAGTGCTTGTTGCAAAACAGTTGGATCAGCTACTTGAGCGTCGTCACGGTCAACTTGTCAACCAACGCGACTATGTCCAGGATCTTCCAACGTCAAGATGCCAGCCGGCGGGCCGGCTCTGTAATCTATGTTCATCATGGCCTCAACAACTTTCTTATCTGTTCTGCCTCTGTTCTTGTTCAGCCTACGCTCGCAGCTGACAACATGTCTATGGATGGCGGGATGTTCTCGCGTCCGGCACGTTGAAGACTTCAAGACAACATATTCTCGTTTCACTATGGGAGGCTCTTGTTCTTTCAGGGATGGACGTCTTCATCCAATGCTGCAATATTTGGTGCCCGTATCGTCTATTTCTATACGTAATCGTTTCACTATGGGAGGCTCTTGTTCTTTCAGGGATGGACGTCTTCATCCAATGCTGCAATATTTGGTGCCCGTATCGTCTATTTCTATACGTAATCTTAAAACGATGGGTTAATGCGTGCCCAGGTTTTCACAGAAGAAAGTATGACAGTCGTATAAGCTAAGTACTCTCTGACACGCTAGCGTTTTTCGTTTCTTCAGAGCTCAGATTATCTACGCCAATCAACTCAACCATTCCAAACCCAACGGTCAGGCCAACGTCGTTACTCCAGATTCTCAAGCACCAGGACTCTTAAACATCACGTTCACTCACATGCGTTTTGCACCTCCCTTCTTCTTAACGTAGTCTTTGGTAACAAGGAAGCAAAGAGATGGTAGTTTGCGCTGAGACATGAAATCTAGCGTACAGAGGTTGGTTGCGTACAAGTAGAGCAACAGGGCAAAAAATACTATGAGGACGTTGTGCTCAGACGAGTAGACGTACGTTTTATGCACCTAATCTTATACTTCGATTGGTTTAGATACCTATGTACAATTTCAAATACTCTTTCAGAACCAAGTTTCCACAAATTTCAGTGTGACTGTAATGGAACGACGTAAGTATCTTGTATTCTGTTTCTTTGAGTTTGCTACGTCTCAATCTACCGTAATTGCAATGAAATTGATGCTTCGGGCATCCGTTTTCTCTTTCTTTCTTTCCTTTTCTACAACATTCTGATGAAAGTTCCGTTCTATTCTAGATAGTTCTAATGACTCACTGATTACATATATAAGTATCTTGGTATGTACTCTTGTAATAACCTTTCCTACCTCGCAATACACATTTGTGTTTGAACCTTACATCTTGACTGATTGTAAGTCGGCATCCTTAGTAACGCGCAAGCTTGCTTAGTGTGCTGTTTCTTGACCTTGACTGACGCCCGCGTGCTCACCAAGTGCTCAAGAACCTGGTATTTCACGGTAACGCGAAAGCTTGCCTTGATTCAGTACCTTTCTCACTACTTAATCATCTTAGAGTCTCCTGAACCCGAACCAAATCAGCGGTTCTTTTACAGTGACCGCCCCTGAACCCTCATAATAACCATCGCCAGCGCTCGGTGAACCAACCACCGTCGCTAGCCAGACACCTCCGACAGCGGTTTACCGTTACAATCCTGGACCAAGAAAATTAGTACAGACCGAGTATAATTAGTGTTTGGACTTCTCAGATATTTTCATCAAATAACGGTAGTACTTGAAGAGTAGATTAATTTGAGCTGAGATATTGTCCCAAGTTGAAACTCTTGAGAGTAAACGTTTAATGGTAAGTGATATGCCCTGAACTCCCGGTCAGAAAATTCTGAGGAGATTTCGATCACATAAATCCTGACGACTGCGGGCCATCCACCTGCTCATGTACTCGGTATACCTGGTCTAAGGGTGTTCAAATGGCGGATGTCCAAAGGACAGCGAGCAATCTTTCTAACTGAAATTTTCCTTCAATCAAGTTTGATGATTCATGAAGTCTCTGATATCGAACTACTTCTTCGTACTTACCGATATTAGTTCTTGTTTAATGCAATACCCACTTGTGTACAGCGGCGTACTATGCATTTATGCGAAAATTTCTGAGTTTCATCATACAAAAACGGGAACGTAAGTAGTGGCAGGCAGGCAGCGGTGTGGTGGATAAGATCCTAGGGCTACACAGTGCAGTCTTGAGATAGTGTCTTAGCCAATTCAGGAAGGTCGCAACTGAAATTTTGTGGCGAATGAGGTATGGTGGCAACTCAAGCTCGCAACTAAGATGATTTGTGGCGGATGATGGAATGATGCATATTCCAAGACGGGCCGCAACTAATTATCGTCTGTTGATCTAGCTTCTGGCATATTGGATGAAATTGAGTAGAAACATCCTACTGTACGCCGAAGCTCATCCTAAAGAGGCGGTTCTGCATACTTTGCCAGTGAATCGGAATAAAGCCCCTGATTTGATTAAGCATGTCAGAGTATCAGCTGCACTTGTAAATGTCTTTGAGGAGTCTGAGCTTTGACTGACCGTATAAAAGCTGACCTGGATCGATTGAGGGTAGGATCTCAGAGCCCATTCAACTTTGAACAGGCACTCTACTCACCGAAAGCTCGACCATTAACCATGTTCTCCTCTACCAAATTCTCTGCTCTCTCTGCTCTCACTGTTGCTCTCATCGCTGGGAGTGTCCTTGATGGCGTCAATGCTGAGGACCACACAATTACATTCACCAACAAGTGCGTTCAATCCTCATAAAAATGGCATTCTTCGGAAAGTTTATTCTGATTTATTCCTCGTCTTATCCACGTATATCAGTTGCGGTCGCGGAACTGTAAGTACTACCAGTTCGTCTTTCAGCTCCTGTTTGGCAGCTTACAATACCGTGACATATTCCCTTTAGCCCAAACTGATCCAAGGCGGAAGTACTCTCCACTCTGGAGGTGGCGATTACACGAGCCAGGGACCGCTGATTTCAGCAATCGCGTGAGTGCTTCAGGTCAGTGTCACTTATTAAGGACAACTTTAATGATCTCTACGTCTATGTAGTTATCTCCAAACTGGTAATTGCGGTTTGAATGGCGAAAATTGTTTGATAGTGGAGACTACCCTCAAGAATCCCACTCCCGGCCAGCCTGGAAGCGGATCAAGCACTGATTTGAGTCTCATTCCCCCGTAAGTCCTTACTGGCTTTCAATGAATACAGTACATACCGTTTACTAATCTCGTCTCATATATTACCTAGTCATGCGTACAACGACGTCCCGATCAAGTTTGGATATCGTAACGGATGTGGCGGAGCTGGGAAGGGATGTGGGTCCTTCTTTTGTCATTTCTTCTCGTTATTCTGAGCCCTAATTTGGGGCAATACTGATCCAATTTACTGTAGGTGGTAGACCCGGCTGCGACGACGCTTTCCATACGCCCAATGAGACGAATAAGCAGGTTGCTTGTCAGACCAATAATGTAAGTCCCTTAGCTGATTCCTTCCTCAATGATATATTGACCATGAATTTTTGCGGTGAATGTACAGGTCGATCTTCATATCATCTTCTGCCCTTGAGTACGCTGAACGCTGAATCAGATTTGAAGATTCTCTGAAGCGAATGTTTGAAAGAATACACAGATATATACTTTTTCTTTATGTACACTGTGCTCTTTCGTCAGAGAGTCATCTGAACTCATATGCTCGATTGAATTTGCGCGTCGACCCGGGCCTGGTCTTCTGTGACTACTGTAACGACATGGAATAGGGCAGATCCCTATTCCAGGTGCCCCCTCCAAAAAATAGTGTCATCCCCTCGACACTCTTCAACCCAACAGAAATGAAAGAACGGAAAGAAAAGAAAAAAAACAAAAATAAAAAATTGCCACACGACGTTGATGTAGCCTTTTCATTTTTCACTAAACTACATATGCGGCCCGGATCAGGATACGTATTGTACTTGAAGTGGCATCACATGGATTACGGTGAGTGGCTAAGTCCCTGTGAGCATTGATCATCTGTTGACCATGCCAATTTGATTCATAGTCGATCTGAACGTCTCAATGCATTCACTGATTGATCAACCTTCAATCACATTTGATTAAACGTCTGCAATGACATTTCGAGGTTCAAGGCAAGTTCAAGGCTTTGGTTTCTGGAGCAGTGTTGCCGCGGTCCGGGTCGGGCCTGGCCCTCGTCAAATTTCCTGGCCCTTGACCCGACCCTCGGGTCAGGCCAGGGCCAGTGGCTGTGTTGACCCTGTGGGCCAGGGTCGGGTCAGGTCGGGCCAGGTCCGCACCTATTTTTTTCAGGTATTTTTTTTTTCTTAAAAGACTTCCTAGAAGAATGCATAGACATTGGAGTACCCTTTTCATGTATGTATCCTACTTGTATATACACTATTCGAGATCCAAATCAGCGAGAAGTGTCGGATCTATTGCTGTAGAGAGCGTGTACAATCTCGGAACCTGCCGAGTACTGCTCTTTTCGACTGTATACTTGATTACAAAGGTGAGCATTCATTGTACTTTGTAGATAAGTACATCAGAATATTCACCAAAACCATTTTGGTTGACCAAAATAGGTCATACCGATATCCAAGGTCCAAGAGGGCTGACCCCGGGTCGGCCTCCTCTCCAACACCCGGCCCTTGACCCGACCCTCGAGGGTCGGGCCAGGCCAGGGCCAGTGGCTGTGACTGGCCCTCGGGGTCGGTCCGGGGTCGGGTCAGGGCCACTGAGGTCGTGGCTTGGACCGCGGCAACACTGTTCTGGAGAGATGATCAAAGGCTCACTTGTAGTATTCTAATTTTTGCTCATTCATGTTATTGATCAGGATTGTGTCAATGTAGTAGGAAGTACAAGGTAGATAAGCTATGTACAGAAACAATAGTGATCAAGTTTTCGGCAGACTTGATCAGGAGGCGCATGTTGCAAATTTACAGTCACCCTAAAATTGCAGATAACGATATTGCATTGCTGAAGGTTAAGATTGTGATAGTACCCGTATGGACCGAATGCTGCTTCATGTTAAGCTCGGAGATCTGTGCATTTGTGATGGACTAGGAGAAAACACCTGGTGCCTGGTAAGCTTAATTTTAGATCAAGATCTGGGGTCAAGACTTATCTGTTCGAATCTTGCGTACGCGTCAGCACAGTAAGATGGATAGACAGATGGATAGATAGTAAGAAGTTGATACTGTCAGCCCTCTGGAGGTAACCACTTATAAGATGATGTCCCATACTCTCTTGCAGGAAACACCCCCCCACTCCCTCACTGAAAACGATTTCGAATGCCAGGGCAAAAAGATCGGACCCGTAATGGAGGTACTACTGTTCATAATACTTCACAAAGTACTACTTCATAACTACCTATCTCAGGCAATAACTATAATAATAACGGACACTTCTGTGGCAGCATTGTGGGTGGAAAGGGGCATACCCAGAACAACAGTAGGCTTCTTCAACATCTGATGTTACAGCAAGACAATGAACCCTCATTTGTAGATGGTTTTCAGATCATGAGCCTGAGAGTAAGTACGAAACGAACGTGACAAATTTTTATCAAAAACAATATGAACCACCGAGATCTAAGCTAGACAGACTCGAAGGATATCTGCCTTCGCACAGTGCGATTCTCCTCCAAGATCGTCATCAAATTTTTGATCGCCTTCGGCAGCCTGCTGCCCAGCGTCTTTGCCTCGAGCCACAGTGTCTTGTACGTTCTCAATGCTGATCCCAAGGGCAACTCGAACGATGATGAATGTTGGAGCTATTCCCTACGGTGCAATGTGAAGATGAGATCTCATTTGAGGGGTTGACTGAGAAGAGAGGCTGAGCGTGCTTACAACAATTTGGATGAGTACTGGAATAAAATCACCAGGCAAGTCCGAGTTGCTGTCTAGAGCAATGAATACCACTATTGCAGGTATAAGAGCCAGCGGGTAGAGGATACCGGACTCAAGGCTGTATTATACATACTTGTCAGTATATAGGAGCGGCATTATCAGAGAATTCTAGAAATTCTGACATACCATACTGCAAGTGTACGACTGGTCAATGTCAGCTTCTTGGTCCCCATGAATTTCGCAGCTTGACGGCCAATCCACCAGATTCTTCCAACTTGAGAAAAAGGAGATGATTAAAAAATTTTCTGCATGGTCAGATAAACGCACCAATCATCAATGGAATAAAGAGATTTGTGAAAAAATTGACAGCTGTGAATGATTTGAGGGTGAGCTTTCCAAGGATCTCCATGTTTTTTACAGTAATGTGGTCTGATAAATCCAACTTGAAATGATTCGAAAGCAAAACTTTGGCTTCAACTGCTCCTGATATTGCGCTCACTATCCCTAGAACTGCGCAGTAATAGTATTTGACACTGAGATGAAGAAAAAATAAATTCAGGTGGTACCACTTACTGTTGTTGACCACCGAAATCAATAGTGGAAATATTAAGACTTTCTTAGATCCCCAGATTTTGCAGCACCTATGAATCTACAGTCAAAGTGTTAGTTGTTTAATTTCACTGGATTTTTTAGAAGACATGCTTACCAAAATGAAGTCAGAAATTGCACTTTCCAAAGATTAGACATGTTTCAAATGCAGTAAAATAGGGAGGGTCACTTGGCCAATACGTAGAGTCCAGCAAGAGACAGCCTGTCATTGAAATTAATAATTCATACAGGAGGAGTCAGTAGCAGCGCTTATCGTGATATCCACTCAATGACAAAATGAGGATCATTCGCTGAGGCAGACTCCTGCGAAAGCAGTGATTCTGACAGTCTGACATTCACACTGCTCTCAACGCAATTAAGAATGAAGCCCAGAGTTGCGATTGTGAACAACGCGGTCATAGTGATCTGATGCATCTTTTTGATTTCCCCTCTTTTATGCCGCATGATGTAGATGCAAAGTCCAAACAAAATCACATGTGCACCTGTTAAGATGAGCAAAAGGAAGTTAACAATGATAGCTCACTTGTAGGGATTCTGCTTACCATAGAATAAGGTGCAAAGCTAGTAGACGTCAAGCAGTTGCCAGACTGAATTCAAAAGTTTGTAACCAATGAAGAGTAACTGCCACATACCATGGAACAGAGATAGATAAGAACAAAAGAGTAATAGAATTCATCCATAATCGGGAGACGAGGAAGGTAGCAGTTAGGTCGGAGAGATACTGAGCTGGTAAAAGGATGGGAGATGGCTTTTATGAAGTGAAGAGTGCCCTAGATCAACCAAGTTATATTTGGTCGTACCACTATCATGATTCAGGTTGTCAGAATGGAGCTTCCGTAACAGATATCATCGCGGCATTGGAAGGGATAGTCAAAAATAGGGCTCCTGTTGTTCAAGTACTAAGAGCCTGTTCGGCAGTATCAGGACAGGTTTTTCGGCTCATTACCAGGAGTGGCAAAGGGGGCCACTGCAGTAGCAGCAGTTTCATGGACAACTCGTTTGTAACCTCCTCCCTTCTCAGCGGTCGGGTTCTGATCATTATAGGACTTGATGAGTGCCACTAGTTCTTTGTCATTCCACCTGTTGGGAGGCTTTTTGGGAGCTCGAGTGGAAGTAGTACTGTTCTCTGCTGCTGTGTTGGGACCATAGAGCTGGTTGCGCTGCGTCGCGGTGAAAAATGATCACAAAGTCACAAAATCTGGTATTCGTATCTAGTTACCAGAATTACTATATAAGGCTACACACGGCTAGGATAAAATCCGTCAGGATGTCCTGATACTTCCAAACAGGCTCTTAGTAAGTAACTTGATGAACGAAAGTACTGCCTCGGTACCTTGAATATAGCGACTGAGTTCCTGACTCAAGCGTGGCACAGAGGAAGAGCTCAGCTTTTGTCTCTGTGAAACTGCAGGGAAATGAGCCTCACAATCAGTCGCTCTGCAAGAATATTGATATATCATTATAATGAGCAAAAAAGATTTCATCAAAAAAGATCGCCCACTGACCCACTGATTGGTTCGAACAACCGACCTCACCAATCGTAAGTAAAGTACATATGATATCATCATTGAGACTAAGTTTCCATAACATGCAACCGTCATTTCAAGGTAAACTGGAGACACTATCATGTAGTACTAGTACTAGCATGTAGAACAAGCCAAACTTGGGTCGAGGAATGTCAGGACAACGGTCATGGTGGCCACTCCGAGTCCGGGCTGGATTAAACAACTGACTACCGACTTCAAACTGCAAGAACTAAGCACTGGCAGGCGACTACGCATAGAAGACTGCTGGAGAGCCTGAAGAGGGAGGAACAAGGAGAGGTGGAGAAAAGGATAAGGTCGGCGGGGTAGCCTCAGGAGTATGGAGAATAATCAATAAATAATGAGGCGTTCCATGGCAGATATCATCGTGGCATTGGAAGGGATAATCAAAAATAAGGCACCTCTCTGTTCAAGTACCAAGTAATTGTGATGAATGAAGGGAGATGGCTTTTATGAAGCGAAGAGACCTAGATCAACTAAGGCATATTTGGTTGTATCACTATCATGATTCAGATTGTCAAGAGAGGGCTTCCGTGACAGACGACAGAACCTGCTTGATCAACGGTCAACCCTCAAACCTGGCGCGACCGGTTGTATAAGCTTGAACCTTTTCCTGAAATTTTCAATCCTTACAGTCATTATGCTTGAGTTTGGTGAAGAGTTTAGCTTCATACTGAGCATAGTGATTCATGAGCCCGACAGCACGAAACGAACGTAACAAAGTTTTATCCAAAACAAGAGTCAACCACCGAGATCTAAGCTAGATGGACTCGAAGGATATCTGCCTTCGCACAGTGCGATTCTCCTCCAAGATCGTCATCAAATCTGAATCGCTTTCTGCAGCCTGCAGGTTCTTGTTTCGGGCCACAGTGTGTTGTACATTCTCAATGCTGATTCCAAGAGCAACTCGGACGATTATAAATGTTGGAGCTATTCCCTACAGTGCAATATTAAGGTGAGATCTCATTTGACAGGTGTGAAGAGTGTCTGAGCGTACTTACGACGATCTGAATAAGTATTGGGATAAAATCACCAGGCAAGTTATCTAGAGCAGTGTAGAACACTATCCCAGGTACAAGAAGGAGCGGGTAGAGGATGGCGGACTCAAGGCTGTATTATACTTGTTAGTTAGGTACAGCATTTTCAGATTGCTTGGCATACCATACTGCAAGTGTACGGCTGGTCAACGACAGCTTCTTGGTCCCCATGAATTTTGCAGCTTGATGGCCAATCCACCAGATTCTTCCAGCTTGAGATGAAGGAGAGGATTAAAACATTTTGCGCATGGTCAGATAAACGCACCAATCATCATTGGAATAAAGAGATTTGTAAAAAGATTGACAGCTGTGAAAAATTTGAGGGTGAAGTTTCCAAGGGTCTCGATTTTTACAGTATTGCGGTCTGATAAATCCAACTTGAAATCATTTGAAAGCAATTCTTTGATTTGAACCACTTCTGATACTGTCCTCACTATCCCTAGACCTGTGTAGTAATGGTATTTAACACAGAGATAAGGAAAAATTTCAGGTGGTACCACTTACCGTTGTTGACCGCCGAAATCAATACTGGAAATATTATGACTTTCTTTTTGCACCCCCAGATTTTGTAGCACCTGTGAATCTACAGTCAAAGTGTTAATTGTTTAATTTCACTGCATTTTTGAGATGGCATGCTTACCAAAATGAAATCTGAAATTGCACTTTTTGTGAGCACATTAGACGTCTTTCCAATGCAGTTAAGTGGAGAAGGTCACTTGGCCAAAACGTAGAGTCCATTAAGAGACAAGCTGTCATTGAAATCAATCATTCATACAGGAGGAGTCAGTAAAAGTGCTTACGATGATATCCCGGTCAAGACCAGATGAGGATCATTCGCTGAGACAGACTTCTGCGAAAGCAGTGACTCTGACAGTCTAACACTCGCAGTGCTCACAATGCAATTAAGAATGAAGCCCAGAGTTGCAATTGCGAACAACGTGGTCATAGTGATCTGATGTATCTTTTTGATTTGCCCTCTTTTATGGCGCATGATGTAGATGCAAAGTCCGAATAAAATCACATATATGCCTGTTGAAACAGTCAACAAAAGGAAGTTAACGATGATATCTCGCGTTAAGGGCCCAAGGGATTCCGCTTACCATATAATAGGGTGCAGAACTAGTAGAAAAAAAATCAGGCGTAACTCGGAAAGTTCATCATCAATGAAGAGTAACTACCACATACCGTAGAAGAGAGATAAATAAGAACAAAAGAGTAATAGAATTCATCCATGATCAGGAGCCGAGGAAGGTAGCGGTTAGGTCAGAAAGATATTGAGCTGGTAAAGGGATGGGGGATGGCTTTTATGAAGTGAAGAGTGCCTTAGATCAATAAAAGTATATTTAGCCGTACCACTATCATGATTCATGTTGTCAGGAGAGAGCTTCTGTGACAGATATCATCACGGCATTAGAATGATGGTCAAAAATACTGTTCCTCGTTGTTCAGGTACTAGGTAATTGTGATGAACGAAAGTACTGCCTCAGTAAATTAACTACAGCGGAAGGTGATTAAGTTCCCGACTCGAGCCTGGCACGGAGGAAGAGCTCAGCTTTCGTCTTTGTGAAACTGCAGGGAAATGAGCCTCACAATCGGTCGCTCTGCAAGAATATCATTATAATGAGCAAAAAAGATTTCATCAAAAAAGATCGCCCATTGACCCACGTTCTACCAGTGACCAGTGACTATGAGATAAGTGGGCATTGACAATGGCTTTGTGCAACCGTCCCTTCAAGGTAAACTGGAGATGCTATCATGTTACTAGTACTAGCGTGTAGAACAAGCCAAACTTGGGTCGAGGAATGTCAGGACAGTCACGGTGGCCACTCCGAGTCCAGGCTGGATTAAACAACCGACTACCGACTTCAAACTGCAAGAACTAAGCACTGGCAGGCGACTACGCATAGAAGACTGCTGGAGAGCCTGAAGAGGGAGGAACGAGGAGAGGTGGAGAAAAGGATAAGGTCGGCGGGGTAGCCTCAGCAGTATGGGGAATAATCAATAAATAACGAGGCGTCGATGTAGTCCAAATGTCAGCTCTGAACAGGAAAGCCTGTCTACGGGAAACGTCAAACCATGCTCAAAAGACTAGACCGTTCCCCACAATAGGTCGCTAAGACTGACCAGGAAACATAAAGGACATTCATTAATCTTCAAGTCGTACACAGCGATCTATAGCTATTGCTTGGACTGTACTTCAACAACTTACAGTCAGTCACTTTGCAAGGAAGAGTTTGTCAGAGAAGGTGGGAAGAAATGTATATGTGCATATTATATCACGTTCCCAATGATAAGAGTGGTATTGGCTTCGTACAACCGTGCCTTGAGGGTAATCCGGCTACCATGACTCGTGAGAGACTCATAGAGAGTCAAAAATTAGAAGATTTCCCAAGGAATTCCAAGCCTAATGCCCACTGGCTGGATTGAACAACCGACCTCACCATCGAAACTGGATAGTCGATCAAGTATACGAGTGGCGCGCTCTACCACTGAGCTAAGCGGGCAATACTAGTACAGAGAAAACAGACAGAGACCGACGCGTATTTTAGGCGGAAGAACGACAGGAGAAGGGAAAGAGAACGACGAGAAGGCGAGAGCTGGTGAGGGAAGAGGCGGAGGCAGAAAGGCAGAAGTAAAAGTAGATAAGAGGAAAAGGGGGTGGCTGTTGATCGACCTGGTGTAGCCGAGTGTATCCGGTGGCGATAGGTAGACAATTGGAAATCGGTTGTTGAGTAGAGCTGTGGTTTTAGCTGTGTGGTAGTAGGAGGTATTACTGATAGTACTAGAAGCTCGAGGCTTAACTTAAAGGATGGAGACCTCATAAGACGTTCATGAAAGCTTGAAGAGCTGCAGCCTTTCGGAAAAGCCTCGCCGGTAAGTACGAGGTAAGGGGTCGTACGATCATCATGATGCTTCGATATGCTGTGCCTGCGGCAATTGGAATGGAAGGTGCCTAGGCTTCCTCAGCCTCGAGGCGTATGCGGATGTCTCACCGAATGCCCGACGGCCTTCCTCAGGCCGTCTTCGACAAAGTACAGTACAACGCTCTCGAGCTCGTATACTTTTGAAGAACACTTGGTGTTGCATTCTTCCAGACGTCAGAGACACGGATTGTTTGAAACAAGTTTGAAATGAGGTCATGGCAACGGCAAATCCTAGGATCCGGAAGCTCTTGAGAAAACATGGGAAAAACATGTAGTTATTATTGTAAGAAATGACGTCGCTGACGTATGGATCTCCTCCTCATATAACTTTGGAGAACGAGTTGGGAGTGAGAAGGGCTTGCCAAAAGCACTGAATACAACGCGGATGTCGAGTCGGGGGATGTAGTCAAAGTGTCTGACGTCAAGAGGGTTCCTTGGAGGAATTGCCAATTTTACAATTGTTCGGCCAGTAAGCACGTGTAAGCCCCACAACCGGGAAAGCACTAAAGACGCTTTGGGTCCTCCATCAGTCGAACAACGAGCAAGCCATGTCTGACAGTGAGTGTCTCTTTTCTCTCCTTTTCTTGGGGGTTCGGTAGCGGCTGCATCGGGGGTTAAAAGGGAGCCGGGTAGAAGGTGGTGGAGTGCCGAGAGATAAGACACGCTTCAGCTTACGCCAGCGGCTAAATCATCTCATTCTCTTTTCTTTTTTTCCACAACGACTGAGACTTGGAGCAAAAGTCGTCGCTTGGCTGCCATTTTGGATCCTATTCGGCTAGTACGCTTTTGCTGAGACCACCATGAGCTCGTCAGCTAGCTCGTCCGAGTCGTCTACCAGCAGCGATACTGCGTCCCCGAGTAGCTCGTCCCCTTCTTCTGGTACTACCCAGTCTTCTACCTCCTCTACATCTTCGTCTTCGTCTTCTTCACCCTCTGACCAATCCACGTCTTCTACAGGTAGCACCCCTCCGCCTACATCGGCGCCTTCAACTACGCCTGACTCTTCACCATCTTCACCACCTCCATCTTCACCTCCAACATCAGACTCACCGAGTACTCCACCATCATCCGAGAGTAGCGCTCCTCCATCTTCGCCGCCGCCGGGTTCTTCTACAACATCACAGTCCTCGTCAACATCAGAGAGTAGCAGCAGTTCCTCGACTTCAGTTCTCACAGCTCCACAGACAACGGTAGTTGAAACAACTGTCGTGTACGTGGCATTTTACATACATATACGCGCATATACTTACCCTTTTCCATCCCAGTCAAACCTCCAATGGCCAAGCCTTCACCACCGTCTTCACAACTCAATCCACTATCCCTCCCGGTGCGACGATCACCACTGGCCCTGATTCCTCCAACAGCAATGGCGGTTCCTCCTCCAACACTGGTGCCATCGTAGGAGGCGTCGTAGGAGGTGTCGTTGGCGTCTTAGCCCTGTTGTTGCTCATCTGGGGTATTATACGCTGGAGACGAAATCGGTATAATGATGTCTTTGACGGGAACTTCGATCCGGATAGATTGACGAAGAGACCTGGAGCAGACCTTGGAGGAACATTGCCGAATATTCCTGTTGATGATGGTGGGTACACCCGTTTTTTCTAACTCTTCTGCTCTCTTAACGTGCTTTTTTTCGTTACTTCTCAATACTAATCTATTTATCTACTCAGACAACCCAGCCCAAATGGCCCAACTCGAAGACGACGGTATGGGAGGCCGTCTCAACGCATCCACCGTCGGCGGTGGCATCGTCGCTCCTTACCCTCTCTACGACTCTCCTTCCCATCCGTCACATCCCTCTGCATCACCTACTTCTCCATCTTTCCCCGTCGCCGCTCCCTACGGTCACCCTGGTGCTGCTACCGGCTCGTATCCTAACAGTCTGAATAATCAGTACTGGGGTCAAGCCGGTCCTGGAAGGCATCCTTCCCCTGGTCCTTCTCTAGCCGCAACGCATACGACCGGGGAAAGTCCTAGTACAGCTGGGTATAACCCAAATTTCAACTTACCACCTGGAGCTGGGCCTGCCGCTGCTGGTGCTGGTGCTCTTGGAGTAGGATTAGGTGCAGCTGCAGCCCATGGCCGTGCACCATCCGTTTCGTCTTCGTCTTCTGGTCCTAACGTTAATGCCGGTGGCCCTGGCGTAATGGGCGTTGCTGGAGGAGGCATGTCTTCTACTCGATTGGCGAAAGAGAGAGAAGCGTATGGAGGGTATCAATCTCAATCTGGTCCAGGGTACGGTCCGGGTCCAACAAGTCCTCAACAAGCTCAATTTGGTGCCTTTGCACCTGGACCCGCAGTGTCTGGTCCCAATGGAGCATATGGGTATAACAATGGAAACCCCGGCACGGCTATGGGTACTGGGAATGGCGGCCGACGATTCTCCAATTCCAATTCAGATGGAGGAAGGACTATGGCATCTGTAACTTCTGGCTCGCAGTATTCGCAGAGTGGACCTGGATTTGGGACGAGTGTGTTTGGAGGGAGTGGTGGTGGACCAGGTCGTGATGGTCGACCGCCGTCTATGCCTGGGTCGCATCCTGGTGGAGGGGCATATGGAGGGATGGTGGTGACGAATCCGGATGAGGAGGTTGGTGGTAGTGATGAAGGACCAGGATACGCTGGTGGATGGAGTGAAGAGGCGAGGGAATGTATTTGGCAGGAGGACCTAGTGAGTAGGAGTTTTTTCTTCGTTTTTGTCTTTTGGTGGTTTTTCTTTCTTTTCTTTTCTTTTCTTTTCTTTCTACAGTCTTTATTTCATTTTTCTTTCAATGTCTCTCCATTCTCGTCTTCTATTCTCTTCCTGTCGTTGTCGTTGGCATGGTTATCACATCGTTGTTACGAGGCTGGTTTTTGAGTTTGAGTGTTGCGGTTGGGAATTTGGAATTCGGTGCCGCCGTCATTCCCGTTTTGCGGTTTTGTGTTGATTCCTTTCTCTATTCATTTTTTCTTCTCCTTGGCGTGTCTCTGGACTTTTCTTTTGAGTGTTGCGGGGAATTTGGAATTCGGTCCCGCCGTCGTTCCCGTTCTTCGGTTTCATCTACTTTCTGGATTTCTTTCTCTCTTCTTTCTTTCTTCTCCTCGGCGTGTCTCTGGACTACCTGGCATTTGGGGGGGGGGGGGTTTGGGGAGGGGGGTATGCCAGGCCTCTTGAGTTACGTCTGTCTCGTCCTTTCGTTTTCTGCTACGTCGTCTTGTGTTTCATACTTTCTTCTTGCTTTCATTGTTTTTCTCAAGTCTTTTCCTCTCTCCTTCCTCGCCTTTCTTCCTTGATGTTTCCTTCCTTTTTCTTCTCTCGGTTTCTTCTGTTTTCGATGTGCACACGTGCATATGGATGTGGTGAAGTCATCTCGCTTAAGGCTCTGGGTCACGACCTGGCCCGAGGTCGTATTTTGATGATGATGATGATTATGATGATTATGATGACGATGTTGACGATGACATCACGTTGACGATCCCGTCGACCGTGTGGGCTCGTGTGGGATGTGCGGTGATGACGCTTTTTTTTTTGCTTGATGATGTTATTGGGCCTGCAGTCGGCTTGGGTTGGTTACACCTTGGCCCTTACGAGGCTTAGGCTGGCTTACTCTGAGAGTGATGCGGAACGTGGGACGTGGGATGCGGGCGTAGTTTTTGCATGTGGGTGGGTGTATTTGGTGGTTTTGGTGGCGTGAGGTCATCGTAGCGCGCAGTTGCTGCTGCCGTTGGGCTGGCAAGGCAAGGCAAGGAAGGCCTAGCTACTCTTCAACTTTCCAACTTTGTAGTCGCGAGAAGATGGCTTGGTTGTTTTTTTTGTTTTGCTGGATGTTCTTATTTTTCCTTTCTCGATTTTTTTTTTCATTTCGTGGTCTTTCGTTGGCTTCTACTGAGGCTACATTGACGGGGACCTTGTCCTCTTTTCGTTACTTGCTGGCTGGTGCCTTAACCTTCTCCAATTTTGTCTCCTTTTTCTGTATATCTATCGTCATCTATTCCTTTCCTCATTCCCGTCGTCTTTCTTATATATCAACAACTAACCAATTCCATCTCCCCCAGGCCACACCTCCAAAGGACCTGAACCATCTCTCCGTCCCAACGCCTCTGGAGTCGTAGTCCATCAAGATGGAGGAAGAGTTCGAGAAGAAGAACAAGTACCACCAGAGGAAATTCCACCGACGTATGATAGTTTGGTGTTAGATGGAGATGAACGACCTAGAGGAGGAGGAGCTGCAGGTGCTAGTGCTAGTGGAAATGCCAGTGGTACACCAAGTGGACGTGGAAGTGGTGCAGCAAGTCCTGTTGGTGGTGGACGTGCGGCCAGTTCGAGTCCGAGTCCGGTGCAGCATTGAGAAAGGGAGTGAGGGGAGTGAAGTCGTTGATTCGAGGTAGAGGAGGTAGAGGTAGAAGCTGCGTAGGACGAAGAAATCGAAAAAAAATTATATAACGAACAAAACGACTTTCACTAAACAGTGACACCGAAACAAACCCATACAGTACGACCGCGACCGCATACAGCGTATTACGCAGACAATGACAATGACAATTAGGCACTCAGCCAGCCCCGCTTCTTCCTCTCCTCGTTCTGCTCCTTCCACTCTTCTCTACAGCCCACCCAACACACCCTGCAATGTATTCTACATATCATCCCTCGCCCACGCCTCTCGTCATTGTTCACCGTCGTCGAATCCACGGCTACCATACTCACCCTACATTACGCATCCACATCCTTTATGTCTTCTTTTCGTTCTGTTTTACACGAATTGGCCTGGCCTGGCTTTCAAGTTTCGACCGTCCCTTCGTTTTTGACCTATCACCCTATGTATGAACCCTTCGTTCTGGCTGTTCTCCCCATCGGCTACGGTATCCCGCATTGTTTTTTCCCGATTTCGAGTTGCGTTGTCCAGTCCATACGCTAGTCTAAAGCGGAGCCGCTCCCTTCGTCTTTGACTTATTACCGTATCATGGACCTCTATTCTGGCTGTTCTCTTCATCGGCTATGTATCCCGCATTGTTTTCCCAATTCCGAGTTGATATACTCCGTTGTCCAGTCCAGTCCATACGCCAATCTAAAGCGGAACCGCTCTGGCTAGTGCAGGCTAGCGCACTGTACGCTACTCCTAGCATCACCATTCCATAATCCATACTCCATCGGAAATTCACTCCTCACTTTCTAATCCTATGTACTTCGGCGTTCGGCTTTCGGTCATTCGGTCAAGCAGTGACTCGATCATCGATGATACAGTTCGGGATACCTCGCTTCAGCTTTCACATAACCCCAGTCCGCTTTCTCCACGTAACTCGGACCCCTAGGACGATGGATCCTGATGGACCCTTAACTGGTGCCCTTACCATCTTATCATGCCCTCACCATGCCTGTTCTAACGCTCAGCGCTGTCACCGTTATACCGTCTCCTCGGAACCGCCGCACTGGCAGGGCTACCGTCCAATTCAGACAGGTCACAGATCCAGACTATGGATTATGTCTATGTATTCCGGTTTCAGTTTTACATACCGAAACGGAAACGATGGTCTGAATTCTACGGGAGGAGTATACAGTCTATATTTAGAGTCAATTGGCGATGGGGCGACTGCAGCTGGGCGGGATGGTTGGTCTTTGCTGTCTTTGGACATAACACATAACTGGAGCCGATTACGACCGACCGTCTGGTGGCGATGTGGGATTGGATTGGCAAATTGGATGATATGGATAAGGGGTGAAACTGTCATAGACTGCTAACGTCCATGTCAAAAACGGATTGATACGCAGAGGGGACCCTGCCTCGAGTCTTGACATTGTTCTTTTGTTCTGTTTTTCTCTATCTGCGAGTTTGTCGGCTTCCTTCCTCTGACAATCAGTTTAGTTGTATGATACGATTCGTATCCTTTTCTTTTCCCCTTTCTCTCAATGTACCATCTACACCTTCCTTGCCCTGTTCTGATTCTCATCGACATCCTTGATCTTGATCTATCTCCAGTTTTCCTCGTTCCTCGCTGTATTACCCATGCTATCGTACTTATGTATTTTGTTTAATCTACTTATCGCTCAGACATGATTCATATCCTTCCGATTTCTCCATCTTATGTAGGCTGTTTCTGCCGCTGTTTCAGGCTACTCTAGCATACATACGACCGCCTCTCTGCAAGCCACAGCGAGGCTGTGGCGACGCCCATTTTCACCTCACCTCATTGTAAGTGATCAGCTTTTGGTCATATTCGAGATCATTTCGCTAACCCGAAGCCTACGCATCGCCAGATCATGTCATCGAGGATGTGCTGCTGTCAAAATGTCAATGTCACGTCTTAAATTTTGAGTTTCGACAAGGAATCTTTACCCTTTCTGATACGCTCTTTCTTGGACTCAATTGCAACAAGAGACTTTTTTCATGATCTTTTTTTTTCGTTTACTTACGTCGACATCTGCTTTGACGCGTTGCACGTTTCTCTCTCATGTATATCCTCCATGGGGCTGCCCTTTTACGCTTTCACCCCTTGATCTATCCCCGAACCCACGTTTTTCACTTACAGTAACTTCTACACGTTTGTGTAAATATATACACGAAAATGCCAATAGATCAGCAGTCCCGCTCCAGCTGTTGCGCAGCACAAGTATTTCATCTAGGACATGCAGTCCAGAGCGCCTATCACTTTGTTCCTTGATCAGTGATCAGTCCATATAAATACGTCGCCCATTTCTGCAGGCCAGCGGCTAAAATGGCATCAATAGACGAAAAAGGTAGAATTTCCATCAGTTGCCACTTCGGTGATCTTAGTGTCGTTCCAAAGCGGGCCAAGTCGGCAAGAGCTAAGCTGGAGAAAATTGGCAGGAAGGAAAGAAACCCTCACAAATGATGTCGAATCTAGCTCTAGGTAACTTGGAAGTTACTATATCTGGGACATTTCCTGTGTTTATTGTATCCCTATGTAGTATGTGTGTCTAAGTATGTAGAATCTTGATATTCGAATGCGACACTAATAGAAGAATGAGCCTAAGGAGTGACTGTAGGATAGAAGTAGCTAGATATATAATATAATACATAGAATGGATAATAAGGAATAATTTAGACCGTGCACGCAGGCCTGGAAATGTGAAAAGAACGGGGAGCTATTGGATACAATGAACATCTAAACCTGCTAGATACCGTCCGTCAATGGAGCCTTTGCAACGCCCGTACAAGGACTGCAGTTTGATGTAATGCGCAATGACTAGAAGGTAACCTTGGCTCCAAACCCGGAGCGCATCTCTCTCGCAGCGTTCATTCCATGTTCAACGCTGCTCAACTTCTCCAATCTCTCTCTTCTCTGCTGCTCCACCGGTCCACCCAATGCTTGCTCCCACCATCTTTCACCCTCGGGCACAGTCTTCCATCCACCACGGTAGAAGTGTTGCATAGCCTTCAAACTTCCACCAGACGGCTTTGAAGCGATCGATTTAACGATACTCCAATGAGGCGGAGGGTTCGCATGAGAATACACAGCCTTGGACGGGTTGCTCATGGCACCCAAAGTAGGAGGCGGCGGGCGTGACAGACCGTTGGTAGCGAGAATGATAGCCGGTGGTACAGTGATTCGTCCAAGTTTGAAACAAATTCGGGTGAGCGTTACGGTGTGTAGCACTGCGCCGTCGGGTTCTTCACTGGATAGCATCTTGGCCGCTAGAGCTTTGAGGTCGGTCTTGCGACCCATTTCCTCGGGGTCTGGGGTTCGGAGGGAGTACTCTCCCTTTCTGGTGATACGAGGGTTGAAGAGCGTAGTGGGGCTTGGAGTAGGAACACGAGGGGGTCGGGCAGGTGGAGAAGGAGGATGAGAATCTGATGAAGCGGAGGAAGAGTTTGAGGGACTGGAAGACTCTTTCTTCTTTTCCTGTTTCTTCTTCGAGACGAAACGACCCACGACAAGTAGCTGAAATAATAGATGAGTCAGGTTCTTTAACAATCCTCTGAAGACGCACCCATTTCTCGTCCCATGCCCCAATAGTAAGACGAATCTCATAGTTTGCCAGTATAGGGATCTCTTGCACGAATTGGAAATGTGTCTCTAAAAAAGGCCAGGTAGCGTTAGAAGCATAAAGAGCTCACCGAGATAGTCAAACGCACCTGCGAGCCTTATCAATCCTCCAACTCTCAAGAATTGAGGAAACAGTGACATCGTCGCTTTGAGGTTCACGCAATCCATAGCCTGACGCCTTGGTTAGTAAAATTTCTTGTAAACGGTGGGAGAAACCAACTTTGGCGTAGCTTGAATTGCTCATGTGGAGATTGTAGTCACTTTCATCTATGCCTAAAAGCCAGTCACGTCAACGCGAGCTTCAAGTCAGAGAGAGACTGTGTACGCACTTGCAAAAGAACGGAATGAGATGGAATATTGGAAGGGATGCGAGCCAATTGGTGTAATAGAATCCATCCAGTTCTCCAGAGCGATTTCCTTCACTCGTTGATCGCTAAAGAGGTGGCGTATACGCAGGATCTGGTAATTTATTCCTGCATAGAGTACAGGTCGGATTGCTCGGACTAGAATAAGGAGATGATTAACGTTCTGTTAATGGTGGAGTCTAACGTGAATGGGACGTACAGTGCCAGACGAGAGGAAATGCACGAATGTTCAGTGCCATGAGCAATCCGAGAAGGAGCTTGACGATTGAGCCAACGGTAATTCGTTGAAGCAGAACCGAAAGAATAGGATACGACCTGAGGAGAGTGGTCGACCCAGATATTCTTCTCGCCACTTGTGCCATCACGAAGGACAATCTGAGAGCAGACAAAATCCGAGAAAGAAGAAGGAAAGAAAGAATGAAATGTCGTGCACCTTCCGTTCAATATGAAGGAGGAGGATAAGTGTATTACCTTGGCTACCTAAGGAACCGAATCATGGAGCTACCACAGGCTACCACCGGGAAAAACATTCCAGTATAAGCGGCCGTCGACGGCCGCAGAAGTCGTTCCTATGTGAAACAACTGCATACATGGCTCTGTGCCTGATCTTCACCGTAAGATATTAGGATACTTATATGGATGGTTCGGAATCGGATGCTAGATACGCAAATTGCTATGTAAGTAGAAAACGCGGTCGATCATTAGCCCCGGACATACTTAGTGCTACTTAGCGGTATGTATCCCGTTTAAATTCAATTGAAGGAAGCGAAATTCTTTCAAGACAACTCCAATAATATGTCGCTTGTTCGCTCGCAGCTAGTCGTTGGTACTACCGGTGGAGACGGTTTGGAGGCTTCTTGGAGGTGCCGGTGGTATAGTGATCGTGATGAAGTGGCGATGAACTGACTTCGGCTTTACCCGAACTGTTCCGGTGACCGGGCACAGCCTTCAGCTCTTCTTCGTCAACCGCCATCTCAAAGCAGCCTTTGCGAGCGGAAGGTACCTTTATAGCACGGAAACCGGCTGAAGAATGCCCTCCGATGCTTTAACATCGACTATCTTTGACTTGACCGAGCTTGTTGAGATCGATGACACGCGTCCTTACGCGTTTGGAGGCTTCGCAGATATATGGCTTGGAACCTATGCCAAGTCGCCTGGAGAGACACATAAGGTATGATAATATCATGTACAATACGAGGTGTAGAATGTTTTTCCTTTTTTCCCCTTTATACAACTAGGTCGCTATCAAGCGCTTGCGTGTTCGCAGTCCAGATGAAGAACCTACACGACTGGCCAAGGTAAGTAGATATCATGTTATTTCCGCTGCGCAGATATTTTCGGTCTATTGACTGCATGCATTCAGTATCTTTCTAAAGAGCTGCGAGTTTGGAAACGCATAGATCATCCTAATATCTTACCTCTGTATGGTTTGACGTACAAAATGGGTGCAACTTTACCTGCCATGGTTTGTCCCTGGCAGGAGAATGGGAATCTCAGCCAATTCTTGGCGGGTATAGGAATGCGTATCTCAATCCAAGATCGTTACAATATTGTGAGTGACCCACCCCAATCTCGAATCCGCAAGGAACTGAAATTGCCTGAAGCTGCTGCAAACCGCTCGCGGCCTGCAATATCGTGAGTCCTCGGTGGAAAGGAATGATGGATGTGAGGCTCAGGCACTTAACTTGCCGTAGTCCATGGTTCCTCGATAATTCATGGCGACTTGACTGGGGTAAGGTGTCAAATGCTTTGAATACGACTGTCCGATCTGATATCTTGTAGAGTAACGTCCTCATCAGCCGAGACAATCATGTTTTCGTGGGTGATTTTGGGCTATCAAGAATCAAGAGAGAGAGCCCTTCGTCTTCGTATGGGTCGTCTTCGACACTGAGCATACCGGGTGGCGCAGGAGCGGTGAGATGGGCTGCGCCGGAGCTTTTTTTACCCGATGACCAAGGTCAACTTTCCCCTGTCTCTTTTGCTGGAGATACGTACAGTTTCGCAAGTGTATGGCTGCAGGTACAATCTGTCTGTCTGGCGTCTATTTCTTCCAGAGCTAATAAAAGTATCTTTCTCTGACAGGTTTTAAGTGGTCATATTCCCTATCATCATCTCAAAAACGAAGTTGTCATCATTCTTCAACTTAGTAGAGGAGAACGCCCGCCCCGACCAGCCATTGAGCACTTGGACGACATTGTTTGGGTCTTTATCCAGCGGTGCTGGTCTACAGAGCCATCTCTACGCCCTGACGTGGACCAGATAGTATCAGAGGTTGAGAAGCAAGCTGCTGTCAGTGCTTCACCCGATAAATTCATCAAGTCTTCAGTGGATGACATACCCAACAACTCAGCAGACTTTCATGCAGGTCCAGCACTCGCATCATCTCCCCTAGCATCCACCTCAGGGTCAATAGCTACTACGCAAAGTAATCTTGATCAATTCAAGCCAGTTGCTAAACCCTCAATACGCTCTCGTCTCCATAAACTAAGCAAAACAGTTCGCTTTGCAACCCGACTTTCTCATTCGTCAGGGTCTCGTCTTTACGATAGATCAACTCCAGTCGTGGATCAAATAGGTGTCCCTGATCATCAGGGCTATATTCAGCGAAAGCGGCATAAGTCTGGAAATTTCGGTGGGCCTTGGCAGACGTGTTACTTGATTCTCAAAGGGAAGCATCTATATAGGCTAGGGTCTGGCGAGCTTAAGGTAAGCAGAATTAATCGCTCGTAACAATCGTCTCTAAAGGGAAATGCCAGGCAAAACGCCTCAAAGGATACAATGACCTGTCAGGGTATCAGGTCTTGATTGAAAGCTCCGCCGATGGCCTACCTACGGAGTTTCGCCTGTTCAAGCTTGGAGACCCTGTACAATATTTCCGTTCAGCCGATGCTGCATCAATTCAGGACTGGATCCGAGTGCTTAGAGATGCAATAGCTCTGACTTCAGACTCATCTGGTAAGGATTCCCAATGAAATATCGCTCGAGTATTGATATTGTCATCTTTAGTCTCAACTGTGTCCATATCGTCAATGGGTTGTGCCATCTCCGCCTCCTCCTCGGAAGAAGAATATGATTAAATAACATAATGCTCTATATCCACAACCTAGATATGTACAGAAGGTATTTGTAACTCTAGCCATTAAAACTCGAAGAATATATGATACTATTAACGGCGAATCTTCTTGCTTTCAGTTTTGTCATCATCATGTGTATGATCTCCACCGGTAGCTAGCTCCACCGAAATCCAGCTTCGTTTCTGCCATCTTGCGCTTTTGAGTCCTGGGTGATCGATGATCCCTCATCACCGATATCCTTCCCAGAAGACTTCGCCGGAGACATCCTCTCAACGTTTCCCCTCGAAGGACTATCCGGCATATAATCTCCGGGTACTTTGGTGAATGGGTTATCCGCAAAGGATGTAGACTTTCTGAGGGAACGTAGTGGATTTGCACCGGCATCAGACTCTGTTTCGCTGGGACGTCTAGGAGATGTTGATGGGTTTTGTACTGCGTCGAACGTGCCGCTGGAAGGAATTTCGGTCTCAAAGTCCAGAGAAGCCATTACTGCTCGATAACCTTGTTGCACCAAGGCAAAATATCTGTTGTGAAGAATGATTGCCGATACATGGAAATGAAGGAGAACGTGAACACTTACTGAGATTCCTTCGTGTAGACGCGCTGAATGACTTCGGCAAAGTAGCGAGGCTTCACGGTGGATGACTGGCCAGGTAAAGCGACCTTGCATAGAGCTAGTTCCTAGGATTAGGTTGAAGTATTTGCACCGGAAAGCGGGTACTTACTATTATCGTTCCTTGAGTAAAATCTGACGAAATCAATAGGATTCTTGTCCTTCTTCCCATAATGAATGAGAGTCTGCTCGACGATTGCGTCCTGCGTTTCCAATTGGCCCAAGTCGATACCCGGAAAAGCATCAGGTTCCAAGTTGAAGATCTCCTTGCATGCGTTTACGATGCTCTCCGCGGTGACTTCCTTCACAAGATCACGTTTGGGCCACTCGATGAAGTGCTGATCCACGCATTTATAGAGGTCCCTAGTCTCTATACGATCCAAAATTGACTGCGCCGGAGCGAGTCCCTGGTGCGCTCGGATCAGATGGCTGATTAGCCTGCATAAAGTATAACGAGAAGTACGAACGGGGTCTTCCGATTGCTGAATGCGCTGAAACAGGGCATCTGTGAGATGAAGGTAGCGCTTGGGGTCGCGGATATCCTTAGCAAAATGAAGCACTGGCTCAGCGAGCAAAAGCGCATCGATGATCATATACTCGATTGCTTTCGCTGCAAAGATAATCAGCCCGGGCCGTGAATTTGAAGATGAGCACGCACCTGTTTTGTGGTTATAATAACGCTCATGAAGATGGAAGCGAGACTCAAAAATGTTGTATATTTTGCTTAGATCCTTCCAGTCGAAACAAATGTGGTCGTCAATGACTCGTGCTGACTCGAGTATTCTAGTGTAGCAATGCCAGTGAGCCATCCTTGACTGAAATACTTGTATATACATACCTGCTTATATTGATACTGATTGGATCACCGAGCATATGAGAATCACGCTGGATGTACTCAAGCCTGACGAATCAATCAGCTAATAGTCTTCAAGTGTGATTAGTCTCGGAGCTTACTTGTCTACGTCAAGGCCACTTTCTTTGTTCGCGACGACATCAAATAAGAATTTCTTTTCCAACCTAAGCACCGATAGATCAGAAACGTTCGTCACGACCGCTACTGCAATATTACCCAACACGATCACGATCACCACGGATGAGGGCCAGAATGAATGTTATATCGTCGTCTTCCAGCGGAATATGGTTCTCTTCTATGAGAGACCTGAACATTATCTCTGAGCCTTCTTCGTGAGTCCACGTTTCTCCCGGTCTATCGAATAGAGTGTCAAAAGAAGGACCAAAAAATTCATAGAAAAAACTAACAGGGCAGTCGGAATGAACTGGCCATCCCAGACGTGACTCCAAGGGCCGTGTCCTAGGTCATGGCAAAGTCCGGCGATCTGTACGCAATCGACATCGCGGTCCGTAATTTTAAGTTCAGGCTGATGCTTTCTGAGATGCTCCACTAGTACTCTGGCAATGTGAGCAACCCCTAGAAGGACGCTTACTACTTGATAATCTCAGAAAACAAAGGACGAACCGATACAATGCTCGAATCTGTTATGTGATGCTCCACCCCAAACCCAGTAGGTCGTACCAAGCTGCTTGATGTGACGAAGACGTTGAAATTGCTTACTGCAGGTTTGCTTCCGTGAGTCTTGGGGTAGGCGGAGAAAGGAGCTTCATACGTATCAATAAATCTACAAAGATTTGGACTAATGTAAACTAGAGAACTTTGTGAGGTTCTCTATTAGTGGGCTGCTGGCGTAGGAACATACTCAGGTCATGGATAGGGTCGCGGATGAAGCGTGATCGACGCTCAGGAGACGTGCCCGGGATAGACAGGGTGAAATTGGAGTTGTACTCCATTTTGAGGTGTTACTGGTTAGTTCTTGTGAGATGATGTTTTGGAGAGCAAAAGGACAAAGTAACAGTGGCAGATGGTGGAACGGAAGAAAGGGCAACGTGAGACTTTATTTTCCAAATCCGTTGATCGGCTATTGGTAACCGACCGGCGATGGAACGTTCTCGATACTTTGAGATGATATGCTACGCTAAACAACTTCATTCCCGACGCTTTGACGTGCTTTCACTACTATATCAGCACCCTGGCAAAGAGAACTATCAGGAGCTGAGTACAAAGATTGATGAAACGCTGACCTTCTCGCCGACCATGTACACTGTAGAGCTCTGTGATAACATAATACGATCAGCAGAGTACTGCACTCCGACAACGATTACTCACCATGTGGGCGCTCACTGGAAAGGGAATAATAGATGCATCTGTGAAGGAGGCATAAAGATACTGATCTTTTGATGCTAAACATTTCGACTGACCGATGACTCTGACATTTGAGATTCCGTACACCTTTAATTCTGTATCAACAACTCCTCCCAGTTGTCTAGGAAGCATAGACATGGTGCCAACTTCATGATTATCACTGGCTACGGTCCCCTTCAGCCACTCCTTAAGGGCTTCGTCTCCTTGAATTTTATCTCCCGGTGCAAACTCTCCTGCATAAAAAGGACGGAATTGCTCGCTCGTCGACATCTTCCTTGCTAGCTTGATGCCTCCCACCATGGTCGCTATGTCAAAAGGATGAGACCAATATGCAGGATCAACGAGAGATGCATCCGTAGGATCGGCTGAAGCAATGTGGGTGCGTCCTCTTGAAAACGGCGCGTAAAGCACGGAGCTGAGTAGTAGAGGAGTCAATCAACAATAACATGCCAATTGTATGACATGATTACCTGATTGTAGTGAAGTTTCTGGTGGGTCGATCTGTTGCGGACAATGGGCCTTGATATCCTGGAATTATATTCATCTCCAAAGGCAAGGAAGTATCGTCGCGATAAAGCTGAATGAGCTGCTCATGCTGCAATCGGATAGACTCAGCCAGTCCGGCGTTACCATTGGAAAAGAGAGTTGCATAAAGAGTCAAGTTCTCTTCAGATTGTTGAAGCAAATCTTGCAGTTGTGTCGTATCTAATAAGTTTGAGGGTGCCACCAGTCCCAAAGAACTAGGGCCTACAATGCCAGAGTATAAACCTGTAGGATACTTGGGTATATCATTCAATGCCTATAATTCGTTAGATGCTACGTACCGGTTCGGTTCGTGTACCAAAGCTCAAGTTGCTCCTGCTTAAAATCTGGATCAAAAGAACCCTGATCCTTTGTCAAGCTTCAGAGTCGTCTCTGTATGAGGGCTTGTGAAAGAAAACACGCGGATGTACCCACATGTTCTGTGCGAATGCATTGACCCAGCTGTGTGCGTGGTCTTGTAGAAATGGGAAATATCTACGGTCAATGGCGGAATATAGACCCAAAACAAAATACACATTTACCAGCCAGATTTTCTCCAATGGTGGGGAGCTCCAGTACCGATTCAAGCCCCGCTTTGGCTAGAATTCTACAAGCAGGATTTTTAGAGATCCTCGTTTATCCGTGAACATCTTGCACTCACGTCGAGTTACCGACACCGCTTAGCTCGAATATTCTCGGTGTCCCAATTGTGCCTGAAGACACTATGACTTCTCTAGACGCGTTCACTGTGAAAGTTTGATTATTGGCAATATACTCCACTCCAGAAGCAACTAAATCAGAATTTGGATATCGAGTTGAGCTCCAGATGATACGAGTCACCGTAGCATTGGTTAAAACTTCGAAGTTGGGTCGATCTATAAATGGAGTATAGAATGCACATGCCGCTGAGCATCTGTCCACATTGTTCAGTTGACGGTCGTAAGATAGCGAAAATGGTACAGTACCTGGTGTTGTTCAATGGATCAATCGATACAGGTGTAACGCCGACAGCGTTTGGTGCAATGTCGCCATTATCAAGATCAGGACTCGCCACTAATTCTAGCTCTTCCGATGCTTCCCGCCAGAGTTTAAACTGATTCAAGAAAGCATTGGGAAAGCCTACTTTCACCCTTCCATCAAATCCATGTACCTCAGCTTCGAAGCTGGCTCCATTAGACATTTGGAACTGATTGGGAGGGGTGAAGCGCTCATAGCTCTTGAAGTACGGAAGGAGAGCGTCCCATGTCCAGCTTGAATCGTTGTTGAGCTTACCCCAGACGTCGTATTGTTGCCGACCCGCTCGAGGCTGATAGAAGTCAACGATGGAAATCCTTCAAAGAATGAAAGACTTACGAATATCATGCCATTAATTACAGTGCTCCCGCCTAGAGCTTTTCCCGCGTTGACAGTAAGAGTTCGATTGTTCAGGTTTACTTGGGGAACCGTTGAGTATGCCCAATTTAGCGATGACGGTGCTTGACCAACGAGTCCTGGTATAAAGACCTGATTTCACAATGTCGTCGACCCGTGATGTATATTCATAATTTTCAAAACCACCGAAACATACCTCCTGCACATTTTCGGCATTGGCTCCCGCTTCGAGGACAACCACGTTGATAGAGGGATCTTCTGTCAGTCTGCTGGCAACGGTGAGGCCACTTAGGAGTCGGAAGTAAGTACCTGATGCATCAATAGTTCTGAGATGTACGTACGCTGTTCCTCCGCCGACAACAATATAGTCATAACTCTCTTTCAGACCGGTACATCTGACGAGGGTAAGGGCAGACAAAGCCAGATAAACTCGAACCAGTATGCTCCCCATAGTTTCCGTATGAAAGATACCTGCTTTTGAGTCAATGGTCTACTTATATACAGAACAGCTTAAAATTGTGACGTACCTGCAGATCATCATGTGGACTCTTTGATAGCGTGCGCGCAGAAAGACAAAGATCAATGGTGCACTGAAGAGAGGTCAGATCTTCCGGAAGCCAAATGTCCGTATGATCGCAGAAGGTATAAAGAATGTCTCCCGCGGCCCAAGATTGGGGCCCTGGGGATACCTTTCAAGAAGGCTGAGATTACGAAGCCTTTTTAAAGGACAACAGCGGCTCTGCTATATTCGTCCACCTCCTGATTGGCTGGCAGTTGCGGCATCAGGCCGATGTGCTTGGGATGCCGAATTATTTCCACGCCACTTATCCGTGATGAGCGTGGAATTTGGTATTATGCAAGGTGCGTTCTCTCTAAGTATTCTTTGACCGGTATTGAATCTGTATTGACCTAGTACACCAGGAGTAGTTATTCGTGGGCTACTTTATAATTATGAAAGAGGTCCCAGAGGTTTCGGATACGGCACTCTTTGGAAATAGGATCCAGCTTGAAGTAGCCGGAACTGCTCAGTTCCATCTCCCTGGAATCGAGGAGTCAGATGTGACATGAACATCCCGCTGAGGTTTGCTATTAGTACTTACAATGAAAGAGGCAGGGAATCCAAGATCAAACTCCGGAGCCTCGCTTTCTAGGAATTTGATCTGTTCTTCTGTCAAAGCAATATTTAACCCTTCGATATTCTGCTCGAGCTGTTCGACCCTACGCCCGCCAATAACTGGGAAGACATATGGCGTTTTGTGAAGGACATATGCGAGTGCCACTGTGGAGTGACCTGAGTCGACCGCGTGAGAGTAGGAGGAGGGCATACGATGCGCACCGGCAGTCAAGCTTCCTGTTCCAACTTCCTTGGCCACCTGTTCCAACGCTTTGGACATTTTCACTTCAGCGTGTGTCCTCTTCCAATCTGTGCCATACATGACTCTACCATTTTCCCCGGATTTTTCTCTACGTTCTTCTTCCTCATCAGTAATGAATCGACCGCGACCAATAACTCCCCATGGAGCGAGAGCAAGACCTAGATTTTTGAAAGAAATTTGATAATTCGCTGCAACTGCCAGAAGCTCGCCAAAAGAAGATCTTACCATTAGCCCGAGCCATAGGAAGGATATCTCTTTCAAAGGACCGATCCATGAGCGACCAATTTCCCTGGTAAATGACAAACGGCGTCTTCCCGTATGCACGAGCATACTGATTAGCTTGCGAAACAATCCATGCTGGCGTATCAGATACACCCAAATACAGGACCTTCTCCGAGACAACCAAGTTGTGTAACCCGTCCATAACCTCCTCAATGGAGGTATCAAAATCCCACCAGTGAACATAGAATATATCGACATAATCCGTTCGAAGCTTCTTCAGACTGTCTTGAATGGAAACGTTCATGGATTTGGAGTTGTTGCCCACAAAGTTACTGGTCTGCTCAATGGCGGGATCCATGACTTTATAGCAAGTGGTGTACTGAAGGGGTAGTCAACAAGGATGAACGCATCATTCATTGTAGGACAAATCAGTCACCTTAGTAGCTAGAACAATCTGATCTCTAATTCCTCTCGATTGCATCCACTCTCCTATGAGTTTTTCGGAGTATTCGTCTTGACTGCATGTATGAAGTTATCAGTAAGTGTGAAAGACGATTTCGAAGGCAAACTCACTAGCTATTTGCCGTATCGATAAAATTCCCTCCTTTATCAAAAAAAGAATCCATGAGTTTGAAGCTATCTTCCTTTGACATGGAACCCAGATAACTGTCCCACTTGTCTCCGATACTCATGGCTCCGAGGCATAGGGGTGAGACGCGAACACCAGCTCGCGGAGATAGCACTCGGAGGACGCCGAGGTTGGTTGCGGGTTTGGGGTGAGGAGCAAATGGTGTTTGACGGTCAGATGGCATAGTAGCAATACACAGAACTGTAAAAATGATTGAGATTAGTGAGAAACACTCACCTTGTACTTATAGGACTAACCTGACTCAGGTTGGATTCAGGTGATCCACTTCTTCTCCGAGAGAGCCAAGTTTCACCAGCTGTAGGGCGAAGACGGATTAATATTTTATCCGACTCTTTGTTCACCGGATGCCAACCGAGGGGCATATTATCAAGAATGTCTCGAACGCGCACGGCATCTCATTGTTGACTGTATGTAAAAATATATCACTGTATGAGGAAACTCAGTCTTCTGGTCATCCTTGTGAACTTTCAAAGAGACATGAGGCATGCGAGGATGGGAGGATGAATGACTCCAAGCTGTATATAAGCGCGCACAAACTCAGTTACATCGGTAGTACTTCCGGGACGATGATGCACCTAGTATTACATACAGTAGTTACATCGGGTTGCCTCCCGGACCCCCCGACGTATCAGTTCTTGGTCCCAGCCCGGTAACACACTCCTCCTCCTCCTTCAAGTCTGGGCCGCACACTAAAGTTCAAGTTCCGGCTCCGAACACTACGCCATTCCATCGTAAGGAAAAAGACGCAAGTGAATACGTTCTTCTGTTGAAGACCACTACTCTACTCCAAGATCATCAGGGAGAACGACAGTCCCTTCGGCATTAAACCAGTGGCCGGTAAACTCTTGGATTCGTCTAAACCATTCTCAGTAACACAACCAGCTGTCCGTTTCCCAACGCACACCTCTGCAGTGATCAGGTCTGGATCTCTAAAGATATTCATGACACGGTACCGTACGTAAGAGCGATCCTCAGAGTGGCTAAGATTCGTCGACTAGATGCACCCATAGTTCTTCCTGATTTCCTCTCTTGTTCTTTCTCAGCTTCCCTTTCCATCAATCTACTCCATTGTGTTTGGAATGCATTTCCTTCAAGTTCCTTGATTTCTTCTGTGATTGCCTGTTACGAGTCCGTAATGAAATGAAGGACAAGTCTTATGGTCCACATTTTTTCATCCATCTAACCCCGCCTGCTTCAAGGGGGTGGCGGAATAGAAATTCCTAGGCTCGGTTTCATCCGTTCTTTTCGAACTCCGGCTGCAGTTTGTCAGAACGGCTGGTACTTTTGGGCGTCGTTTTGGGAGCTTGGCATGGGAATGAGGACTTGTAAAACTTTTCTCAAACTCTCGTGTACATCAATGTCGCAAAATGCTTTGCTTCCTCCTCAACTGCCGTGCAACACTTAAACGTCGACAAATTTCCTGCTGTACTGGTCTGCTACGATATCTGGAACTTCTCATGGCCGTCTATTTTGGAAAAATGAAGACTTCAAAACCCAAAATGGCTGATACCTACGCGCTGTGCCGTTGAAGTGTAAAACACATCACGATTCTGGGAACTACTCGAACGCTTGACTTATGGCCTGCTTGTCCCTTAATGGAGGCTATCCTTGACTTGCTGACTGATTTGTTACCTTTGATTGAGCCCTATTCCTTTGTCAAAAGCTGGTTTTGGTGTGAGGCAGTGGCCTTTCTCTACCTATCTATCCCATCTCATGGTTGTGGTGACATGGTCTATCATGAAGTGGGTGTGGGCCAGCGCTGAAGCGTGGCGAATACAATGCCGTTGTAGTCCCAGTTTTAATGTAGACATTATTTTATTAGACTTCTTGGTACTAAAAAATCCCAATAAAAATACTAAGTTTAACCAGTACATATTATTTTGTTAACTTCTGCATATGAAGGTCCTCCCATAGCCATCATTTACATCCCCTTTTTCACTGGATCTGATAACAGGATCACAAACTTCAAATTCAAAGCCAGCATCTCTTCTCCCAACCCATAATACCCTGCCATATAGCTGACAGAGCAGATGCTCTCTGCTGGGATCTGTTCTGTGTACTTGGGCCATATTCTGATCGTGTTCCAATCTTCGGACATAAATTGAAATCCCTTTACATTAGAACCTATCCTAGGACATCTGTCAAATACAGGGACTGACAAATGATCTGTTAGCCCCGTCAATCAATCAGGACAGAACTGTTGAGCAGGCTATGTTCTATATACGTAGCGGCAACTGCATACTTACCTGGGGATGTAGAAGTGCTTGTTAGAGCGGTTTGTTAGAGGTTAAGAGCGATGAGTGTTAAGGGAAATCCTCTTTTCTTGTAGGGCAATCTACGAGCCCTTATATACTGTTCTAGATAGTACATGTGACTACTTATCTAAGAACTACTGATGTAAGTAAGTGTAACTAACTAGATTACTATCTAATCTATATCTAATCTAATGTTGATGGCTGCTTACTAATTCGCCAATTCAACACTCCCCCTTGCTAAGCTGCATCGTTAGTGCGCGTAAGCATAAAGGCACTTATAAGCAGCCGAGGTTTATTTTCGTTATTTGAGATACGTTGTACCACAGTTCTATGATACGTTATACCAAGGCTCAACTAGTATAAAATTGAAGTCCTAGTTGTGATCTAAACTTCTCGAATTTTTGTCTGCCAAGGTTCTTTGTAAACATATCTGCAGGATTATCACTTCCTTCTATGAACTTTATTGTTACGTTCTCGTTTGCTACATGTTCACGGATAAAGTGATATTTGACAGCAATATGTTTTGAACGTCGTTCTGTAACAGGATTGGATGCGATGAATATAGATCCTTGATTGTCCCCATAGATATCGATAGCTTTCATCTGAATGTTAAGTTCTTCTAAGAGAGCTTTTATCCAGATGACTTGACGACTATAGTCGCTAAGTGCCATGTATTCTGCTTCGGTAGAGCTTAATGCAGTTGTGGTTTGAGCTCTAGAGGCCCAGTAGAAAGTTCCACGGGCCAACGTTAGGAAGAAGCCAGTATGTGATCGATGATCATTTGGGTCTGATGCCCAGTCAGAGTCTGTGTATGCAGCAAGACCAGTTCCTAATGGATCTGATTCAGTGATCTTTTTCTTGGATCCGTCATACACTAATGCATAGTGTCGAGTACCGAGAAGGTAACGGCAAATCCAGAGAGCTTTAGCTAGATGATCATCTGAAGGGTTCGCAGCGTGCTGTGCCATTTTGGTAACGGCGAAGGCTATGTCAGGACGAGTTCCTAACATGATGTAAAGAAGAGACCCGATGACAGTTTGATATTTCTGTCGAAGAACTGGGTCGACTGGGGCTTTGTTTTTTATAGGATAGTATCCTGCAGGTAATGGAGTAGCAGAAGCTTTCGCGTTTTGCATACCACATCGTTCTAGTACCTTTTCAAGGTAGGCGCATTGATCAAGATAAATCTTGCTGCCTTTCCTGACGATGTTCATCCTAAGAAATTCTTTGGCATCGCCAAGATCCCTGCATTCCCATTTCTTCATAAATTTCGCCTTCAGTTTGAGCACTAGCTGTTTGTCTATTCCACAGAATAGGGCATCATCAATGTAGACAACGGCAATGACGATGTAACTGTTCTGATTATATACGAAGATTCCGGCATCAGAGTTGATTTGTTTGAAACCAAGCTCTGCCATGGACTTGTCGAGACCTTTCCACCAAGCAAGACTGGCTTGCTTAAGTCCATATAGAGCGCATAGTAGCCGAATTACTTTGTGTTCTTTTCCAGGTTCTATAAAACCTTCCGGTTGTTCCATATAGATCTCTTCTTCAAGTATACCATAAAGATAGGCACTACAAACATCGACACCTGAGATGTGCCAATTATTGAGGGCTGCCAATGCGAAGACTAGGCGCACCGTCTCGAAGCGAACAACTGGAGAGAAGACTTGATCGAAGTCTAGACCTTCAATCTGTGAGAAACCTTTAGCGACGAGTCTCGCCTTCTTACGACCATCAGTTTTGATGTCGAAGACCCATCGGTTTTTTATGACTTTCCTATTCTCAGGACGATCTACGAGTTGAAAAGTTCCGCGCCTGCGAAGTACCTCTAGTTCTTCATGGCAAGCGATTTTCCATTCCTCTTGCTCTCTATCTGGTAAGAGAGATATTTCTCGGAGTGTCCATTCGTGGGGAGATTTAGAGTCAATTGCATTATTAAGCAAGAGATTTATCATCTGTACTCCCCCTTCCCGGCATAGTTGTGCCTGATCTTCTAAAAGATTGTTTCCATCTGTATTAGATGCAGAATTCTCATCGTCTGATGTGGACGAATGTGGCCTGAGACCTTCATCAGCGTCTCCTGCGTCACTTTGTCCTGCGGAACTAGGACCGGGATCCTGTGGTTCTGCAGCTGCAGTCCCGTGTGGCTGGTTTAGCTCTCGCCATGCCTCACGGTCTCTTGCGGCTCTATCAGTGTCGTGTTTATCAGCTGCGACCTGTTTATCTGCATTGCGTGCACGCACGCCAGGGGGCCGAGTGCTCCCCTGTCTCCAGGCTTGATTAGAGTCTGGTACAAATGTTTTCGGTGCTCTCCTTTCACGTTGAGGTCGTCTAGGTGTAGGAGGCGGTCACCTTGGAGGTGTCTGTGGAAGCTGAGGTGGTGTATTAGGTTCAGATTCAGATCTCGGAGGTGGCGTTTCCAGTGGCGATCTCCACGGACTCTGTCTGTCAGCATCGTCATGCTGAACATCAGGTCTCCTTTTGGAAGGTGCGTTGGGTGGTATGTTAAAATGCTCGTCTTCATCTTCGCCGAAAATTTGAGGAACACCCTCATTAGGATCATTTGGAACGTCTTTCGACGTTATAGGAAGTCGTTTTGAGTTTGTTGTGCTTTTGTCACATTGAGGAAACAGAGTTTCGTCGAATACTGCTTGTGGTGCAGTGAATAATGCGTTGTTCTTTCTCATGAATAGATCACCATGTCCGCCAGGGGCAGGACCAAGATAGGTCATAAGTTCTGTTTTGGAAGCGAGTTTGTTCTTTCGAATTTTCGCAGGAACGAAGACATATGCTCCACAGCCAAGTACACGTAAGTGGTCCATACGAGGCTTTTTCTTTTCCAGAACTTCATATGGTGTTATCCAGTCATGTCGCCGCATTGGAGTGCGCGTATACAAATACACTGCATGTGTAACACAAAATTCCCACCAGCTATCAGGAAGACACGCGTGTTTGCGCATCGCCTCAGCTTTATCCATTATAATGCGCATGAGGCGCTCAGCATGACCATTTTGTTGGGGGGTGTATGGTGCGCTTTGAAGGATCTTGATGCCTTTGTCTTTCAACATTTCTCTAAAGGCACCTTTGATGTATTCTCCACCTGCATCGGACATCCATTGTTCAACTTTAGACTTGTATTGGTTCTCAACCATGGCGAGCCATTGTCGAGTGACATGTACTGGTGTTTTCTTATTGTTCAATAGAAAGGCCCATGCATTAGCTGTAAAGTCATCCAAGAAGATTATCATGTAATTGAATTTGTGGTACGATTCAGTGGGGAATTCTTTGAGATCCGAATGGATTAATTCAAAGGGACGCGTCGCCCGACTTTCTGATGGTGGGTAAACTTGTTGTGGTGTTTTACCTTCGAGACATCCGCGACATAAGGGTGGTTGTAATGGAATATTAAATTCAGGCCAGCCGTCGGTATGTGATCGAAGATGTTTGAGAACATCACGAGAAGGATGACCAGCGCGTTGATGCGCTAAGTCAAAGTTGATTTCATAAATCATAGTGTCTGCCAAGGAGGCGACGTCAGTTTTTGTATGAGGAAGATAGTAAATGGTATCTTCCAGTGATCGTTTGGTAAATGTCAACCAGCGACGACACATTAATTGTCCATCTACATCTGTCATTTTGTCATGCTTCATCAGCATGATCATTTTGTCTGATCCATGAACTGTCACTCTGTCTGACTGTAGGAATGTACCAAGTGACAGTAACCGCTGATTGAGATCAGCAACATAGTAAACAGGGGCAACTTTGAAGTAACGAGAACCCTGCTGTATGATAACAGTACCGGCGGTGTTGGTTTTTGTAACTCCATTTGCAGTTTGAATGGAGATTGGATCTACTTTATGTGACTCAACAAAATCGGTCAAGTCAAAAGTATAATGAGCAGATGCTCCAGAGTCGAGTAACCAGGCGTTATCATAATGTTTCTGTTTGATGAGAGTGTTCTTTCCCTTGCAATTCACACAGGATGAATAATAAGTCCCACAGGGACATAATATATTTGGTACATTATAAATAGAGGGGCTAATAGAGCCCAGAGGAGCGGTATGAATAAATATATTACAAGCATGTGACGATAATAAATCACATGCGACCAGGCTCATCATCTGCACTGTATGGGAAGTGTCAGATACTCTATTCACAATGGAAGAGAAAGAAGGTGTGGCGTACCTGTAGTACCCACCATCATTCCAATTCTCAGAAATCATCTCCTCCTCAGAGTCAGACCCGAGGGATATAATGTCCATATCCGGAGAACTCGATGGTGGTGTTATGAGGTCCGGTAGGGAGTCGGCATCCCCATCGGCATCCGAGTTGGAAGCATGTGGGGACGTGGAGATTTCCTCGAATAAGGGGGTAACCAACTGCGCTTGGCTCCACCCTGATGAATTGGAGGCACTCATCTGGTCGAGGTCCCTGTTGAGGTCCTCGAGACCATCATTGTACTCCCTGTCGAACTCCCCCGAATACCACCTCTGAGTCATCTCGTCGTTGACCATTTGAAGACGCTCCTCAAGTGTTCTGGGGTTAGGGTCGACGTTTTCCTTGTCGGAATCCCCCATGTCGACGAGACCAGCCTCCCACATTCTGAGGCGCTTGGTTGACTCCTCCTTTTCCCTTTGGAACTCCTCTGAGTTCATACTCCCCACATTGGAGATCAGACTGTCTGAAAGTCTGTTGTCCTCCTCAGCCATTTCGGCATCGTCGTCTGTTCCCACGCACTTGTCCTGCATCCACCCAAAGTTGTTCCACGCCTCCTGTTGTTGTGGAGTACCCCAGTTTGCGGCACCCCATCTGTCGGAGACAGGTTTGTTATCGCGGATGGCGAACCAGTGGTCGTCATTGTGGTCGGGATTGGAATCGGTGTGAGAGAAGGTGTGACCTTCAGGATAGGGGGAAACGAGATTTTGCCAATAATATTGTTCCATGAAAGAACGACTGTCGGAAATGATAGAGGGACGAGGGAGAGAGGTGGAGGCGTTGGAATCAGACATGTGTGCTAGTTCAAGGTCTTTGAGAAGCTCACCAGTTGGCTTTAACCCATTATCACGAGCGGTTTTAAAGGCATTCTGGACAGATGAGAAAAATCTGTCAAAAGGCTTTACTGACTCGCTAAAGAATGGTTTACGCACATCTTTGGTAGAGGGCTCCGTGACTGTGATGGTTGGAGTTTCCTTGAAGAACTTCGCCACATGTATGATGTGAGAGTGTCCCAACTTAGTAGGACCCATGCTTTGGGCTTGTTGCTTCTGGCGTGTTTGTTCACCGGCATGTTTTCCATGGCCTCGCCAGTTGCCACGTCCTTGGCCTTTGCCTCTCCAAGCGCTGCTGCTGCTGTTCCTCGAAGACTGGAGGTTTGCCTTTGCGTTTGATTGCCATGGTTCTGGTGGCGTTGGCAGATTGAGACTTCTTTCCGCCACGAGCCTCCCAGGTGTTAACGACATGAGTTCGGAGACTATCGAGCGTTTCATGCTCAAAGTCGTCGACGTCGTCCTGAGTGATTCTGGCAATGATGTAGGCATAGATGTCAGGAGGGAGTTTGTTGATAACGATCATGTATTGGAGATACATGGGGATCTCGGTGTTAGCACCTGCGTCAGAGATACGAGTTAGGTACATTTTGATGAGATCAATCGCTTGACCAGGATGCGCGTTACGTGGGATCTCGACGTTCATAGCTCGCTTGAAGTTCTGAAAGATTTCAGCAGCTCCAGGCGTACCATAGAGATTTTTAAGTGTGTCCCACATAACCCTAGCGGTGGTGATATTTTCGATTTTTACACCAATGGCTTGAGCTACACAGAGTTTGATGACACCCATGGCTTTGTCATTATCCTTTTCCCAATCAGCAACGCTACTGCTGGCAGCAGCAATGAAGTGAGGGGAAGGACTACCAGCGTCAGATCCTTCGTCATCGGAAGCAGCAGCTCCAGGAGCGGCAGCTGCGCCAGTGGTGCCTCCAGTAGTTCTGGCGGGAGCTGCCGGAGCAGTTGGTGCAGGAGATGAGGATCTGATGATCTGGATTTCTCCAGGTTTGAGGATATGGAGGACATAGGCGATGCCCTGAGATTGGAGCCAAGATTTGGACTTACTAGCCCAAAGGGTATAGTTCGGTCCAGTGAGTTCTGGAATGGTGGACATAAAGCTTGATCTGGAAGACATTTCAAATGTAATCTGGGGATATAATCAAACTGTCAGCATAACATCCTATATGCAAGATAAGTGGCGGCGTTAAGGATGCGCCATGAAAATAAATGAAAGCTGCAGCTAGCGCGCTTATGACAGTGATTATCCCCAGTGTGCATTATAACAGCTTGCAGCCATGAAGGCGCTACTGAGCACATACAGCAGCCATAAAGGCGCATGTAAAGAACTTCTGCCACTGAGGGCGATGTTCAAGCAGCCGCAGGGGCACTACCAGGTATTACGCAGTCTAGGACTTGCTGCCAGTGATGGCGCGATGTCCAGGGCTTGCGGGGCCCATAACCTGTTGAGCAGGCTATGTTCTATATACGTAGCGGCAACTGCATACTTACCTGGGGATGTAGAAGTGCTTGTTAGAGCGGTTTGTTAGAGGTTAAGAGCAATGAGTGTTAAGGGAAATCCTCTTTTCTTGTAGGGCAATCTACGAGCCCTTATATACTGTTCTAGATAGTACATGTGACTACTTATCTAAGAACTACTGATGTAAGTAAGTGTAACTAACTAGATTACTATCTAATCTATATCTAATCTAATGTTGATGGCTGCTTACTAATTTGCCAATTCAACAAGAATGTCTTGCTATGATCTGTTGCTTTTGAGTACAGGTTTGTAACCAAGTGGAATGAGACAGAGAGATAGATAGATAGATAATACACGGCATGGTCCTCTACAAACATGCCGGGTGCAGATGTTATACAGCCTGCTACAGCCTCAAACAACCAGTGAAATCAAGCATGTCAGCATTGTGATGGTAGTTCCACGGTGAGTGATTGGATCAGGAACTTGCAGAGCCATTTCACAGTTGTTGAGTCTGCTTTGATGATACATATAATATGAGAGACCTTATGGAACTCAGACTTGGATGTTATTAATATTGCAATGGATGTAATAGTGGGGCAATTTTCATAGTGGGTTGGTCTTGGTAGGATATATTGAAGGTAGCACAGGTGAAGAATGATTCAACGATATCAAAGCGGCAGAATTGCAGGTTCTGTAAACAGGAGCCAGAAATGAGTGCTTATTGACTCCTAATATCTGACCTAGGTAGGTCTGTTGAACCTTGCCAAGCTGACTGAATTCTGATGGTTAAATGTCCAACATGGCATCACCTGTTGATGAAATATAGGTCAACTTCCAGTCAACTCTGAGCGACATACAGCGTCCCAGCAATGTTGGGGGTAGAGAACCTATCCACAGATCTGCTAAGTACTGCAGTTGTGTTTTTCCAGGCCTCTGTGGCAATGAGTGAGTGAAAATGTCATGCTGCATCAAATGGAAAATGATCACAGCATAGGTGTGTGGATCTATATTTGTTTTGATGAATGTTCTAACCTATGAACAGAGAAGAGTTCTCATTGAGGGTAAGAACCAGTACACATCTTACAGAGGTGTCGTGGTTAACAGAAGGTTGTCTGCATGCTATGTACAGTATCTTTTTCAAGGAGAGAAAGGAGGACTAAGAAGATCAAATATTTATTGGAGTGTGAGAGGTTAATTCTCAAAGAAAGTTGAGAAAGAAGCAGCTTATCAGTTGTTGACTGAAGAAGTGACTGGATTGCTTTAAAAGCATTGCAAAGTACATGTAGAGTAAGGACGTCTATGAGTACAGAAGAGATGTAAAAAAAAAGTATTGTGGTCCTTCAGCGAAGGACAAGAGCACTTCTCACAGTCTAAACACAGGTAGTGATCATAATTGCAACAAACTGTAAGAGTTGTGCCTGCAGGGACGGCGGTGACCACAGGAATGCTACTGAGGTCACAGCATCAATAACGGAGGTGACTGTAGGCACTAAGGATACCAGAAGGAACTACTGGAACAGCAAGAGCAGGCATGGAAGGAGTAGAGGCTGGAGGGAGTGTAGGAGGTAGCAAGAAACAACTTGTGTGCAGTAGGGAATGTAGATGAGGTGTTGAGACTGTGTTAGAGAAGTGAGTCCCTAGATAGGGGCTTTGCCAAGTATAGTATACCCGTTATCTTTCTCGTTCTTTTCGTTCTTACTTCGTTCTCTCTTACTTAATTGATCCGCACCATATTACCTGCCTCACATATACTGTTTGCCCTACGATAGTACACCTCAGTCATTCCCACTATACTTGTGTGAACCCTGAGGTGTGTATACCATTGATATTTCTCATTCTATTTATACTAATACGTATCTATTTACTACAGTACTTTTTGTACTAATGAGTACTCTATTCTTACTACAGGTACTGTAGTATTCTCAACATAGTGTGAACCCTGAGTACTTTTCATACTAACGAGTACTCTATTCTTACAGGTTATGGGCCCCATGCCCTAGACACTGCACACATTTATACACAAGTAATCGACTCACAGACCATATAATACGTACACCATGTCTGAAATTACAACAAATGTTAACCTCACCATATATCCCCCCGTTTCAACACCTGATACCGCTGATACCCAGACATTCTCAAGTATTGCTGTCAATCCAATCAGTAACCCCAGCAATTACACGAATGATGCAAAGTTCAATGGGGAGAACTATGTTTCCTAGAAAGAGTCAATGATTCAGCGTGGTAAATTGAAGGGAATTCACCTATACTGGGAGGGGAAGGTTATCATTCCAACTGAACCAACTGACCTGAACATACTGATAAGGCCTACACCTATTAGCGTATACGCCTGAACTACCTTGAATACGACATATGTGAATCTGTTGCTTACTTGACCCTCTGGGACAACATCAAAAACCCAGATGCATTGGGTTTTGGATCAGGGAAGAAGTCACATGAACTATGGGCATTCCTTGACAAGGAGTACACCCTAGTTAGTCACCTGGCTAGACAATGGAGGGAGGACACATTGAGGGGAATGTGACAGGAGAGGATGGATATGCAGCAAACAGGTGGAAGACGTCAGAGCCAAGTATGATGATCCTGCATTCCTCACCATGTTCCTCAACTCTTTCCCTCATACTGCTGAATGGATCCCTGTTGTCAGTACTCTTCTCACCGACCCTAACATGTCTTTCAACATCGCCTCAGGACAATTGCAGGAACATGTGAGGCTCATGGGCGGTGGTGGACCGAATCCTATACCTGGGATGGACTGTGTTACTGTGCTGCAGACTCAGGTCAAGGAGCTGACCGAGAAGATGATGGAACTGGACCAGCAAACCCAGACCTGTGCAGTAATCCAAAGTGCAAGTGTCATGGCCATACAGTTGAGAACTGCTTTCGGGAAGGCGGAGGAAAACAGGGTCAGTACCCAGCATGGTGGAAAGGGAAGAAAGATGTACCTTTGCTGTCAGCCAACACAGCAACTGCCTTGAATGTGACAGATAGTACTACACCCAATGTATAGGCGTTAATTGCGACAACAACAATGACAATGATGCCATCACCACCATCATCACTGGCCCCTATTCACATCCTAGCTGACTCCAGCACCTCACTAATAGGTGTCTTTTGTGTAAGTGTAGACTTTTATACAAATAGTAAAGTGTGAGTGTTCCGAGTAGTCAGAATACTCAACAGTTCACTTGTACTACAAGGACTTTTGGGGGTTTTGGTAGGGGTTTTGCATGAATGCACACAAGTTAAACAAACACAAAGACTATAACAAGTCCACAAAGATATAACCAACAGTTTCAATTCACAATTTGTAGGCCCAAATGCCTTATAACCAGTTTCACAAAAGGTAACACACAAAAGCCAACAAATTTGATTCAACACTATTGATCCACACACTATGTTTATACTTGATGTGAGTGAGGTAAATTTGGTAGAAGCATAGTCCATGTTTCGCAGTCTCTACAGCTAGTGCTAGTGAGATGACCAATACTCTACAGTACATGGCTTGAGTAACTACAAGAAATACCTAGTCCTTTTATACTACTCGCAGCTACTACTATACAGTTCTACATTTCTTTTTAATGTCCGCTAAAAGGTACATAAGAAACACAGAAATATTAGTCTAATCACCAGTCCATGCTTGTCCATACTACTAGATTAAGTAGGTAATTTCTAATTAGGGTATCTAGGAAATGTAGAATATTATCTAAAACTAATGGGCTTTCTATGTTCCCTTCACTTCATCCTCTTGACTAAGGGTACCTTTCTGGAACTGGCAGCTGTAGTCATTCTGACTCACATAGCTCCACCATCCATGCTGGGCTCCACTCGTATGACTCACATTTCTTTACTGCCAATCAGTCGTTATAGGTTTGCGTAGTCTTTGCCTATTCCTCATATGTTTTTCTGGCACTACTATAGACTTAGTGTCAATAGACCCCATTTCTAGTATACTGCCAGTTCATAGTATAGTTTTTCTTATAGCTGAGTCCTGCTCTCTATAAGGTCCTTGTCACAAAGAGGCAAGGACTTAGATAGTGATAATAAGGATCTATGGGCTTGACTTGACTAACAGACAGCAATAAGTACTGGAACTGGTCCCAATGATGAAGAATGTATTAAATACCTAACAGACAGCAATAAGTACTGGAACTACAGTGCCCATCAGTAAAGGTGAAAGAAGTAATGAAAAGGAAGATACACACCTGGTCCCAACAATGAAGAGGTTGAGATGGGGAACCAGGTGTCAGGACAGGGTTTATATATGTAAAAGTAAAACTGTAGAGAAGCTGTAAAGGAAGCTGTAAACAAAGCTGTAAAGGAAGCTGTAAAAGAAGCTGTATCGGAGAAGTGAAAGGTCCGGTGTGTAGCATGTGGAACAAGAGTCATATGGTGTAAAGATCTGAAGATATGGAGATAAGAAGAAATAAATAGTACCAAATATAGACATCATGACATTACCCCCCTCCTACACTTCATCATCCTTGATGAATCCTAAATCTTTGTTGCCTCTGGGTGTTTCTTGTGGAATGCTGTGATCTTGCGCTTCACATTTTTGAGATTTACAACTGGCTCCCATGAGTTATGACTGTCATCATACCCTTTCCACTTGACAAGGTATTCCAGTTGCCTCCATCATATCCTGCTATCCAGAAGGGGCTCATCCTCCCCTTCAAGGTATACTGGCTCCTCAGGTAAGAGCCCATTCACCAAATTACCCTTGTAGGGGTAGAGTTTGTCAATGTGGAATACTGGGTGCAGACGATTAAGAGATTCAGGGAGGTCTAGCTGATAGTCTAACTCTCCAACTTTTTCCATAATCTTGTATGGTCCCAACTGTCAATCCCCCAACTTGTCACTTGAAAGTTTCAAGTCAATGTCTTCTGCACTCAGTCAGACATAGTCTCCAACCTTGAACTGATGTCCCTTCCATTTCCCTCTTTTGTACCCTTCCTTCATATGGTGCTTGGCTAGGTGTAATGCTTCTCCTGCATATTTTCAAACCTGCCTTAGGACTTCGAGCTGATCTTCTACATCTGGGATGCCTGTGCGACGGCCCACTGGTATGTTGAACAGAGGAAGGTAGCCATAAGTCACCTCGAAAGGTGCCAAGCCATGTGCAGAGTGTGTGTGAGAGTTCAGAACAAACTCAGCCATAGGAAGGTGCTCTACCCAATCATCCTGCCTATAGTTAGTGTAGAGATGTAGGTATTTCTCCACTTCCTGGTTGGCTCGTTCTGTCTGTCCATTTGTCTGGGGTTGGTAGCCTGAGGAAAGGTTTGACTTGATCCTGAGACGATCTAATAGAGAGCACATGGCTTGGGCTGCAAACTGTGGACCACAATCAGACACAAAGCGAAGTGGAAGGCCATGAAGGCAGAAAATCTCTCAGTAGTATAGGTTGGCGACTTCAGTGGCAGTGATGTTAGAGGTGCAGGGAAGGGTATGGACTTGTTTTCCATAGAGGTCAGTGCAGACTAGGATTGTGTCATAACCTTGTGAGGATGGTAGCTGTGTAATGAGGTTGACTCCAACTTCTTCCCAGAGTCCTAAGGGTATGTCTAAGGGTTGGATTACTGCTTGTGGGTGATGCTGTAGCTTCTTCCTGGCGCACTTGTCACATCCCTCAACATACTTCTCCACAAAGGAGCAAACAGTGGACCACCAGAAGTGCAAGGTTACCAGGTCAAGTGTCCCATGTAGCCCTGGATGTCCTGCTGATGGCTCATTGTGGCACTGTTCTACTATTGCCTTCTGCAGCTCTTCATCTGGAGGAATGTAGACTCGCCCCTTGTGGTATACCAATCCATTATTCTCTTCCCATTCAGGTAAGCCATTGGCAAGTCATTGTAACCCCTCCTTCCTCAACCTCTCTAGTCCTTTTAACACCTCCACTTCTCTCCCCAGTGCCTGCTGAATCTGTTCCTCTAGGGGGTTGACCAGCGCAGTAGCAGCAAGCCTTATGAAGTGTTTGGGTCTGAGTACTGTGGTTTCCAAGTTGTCTTCTCGGTCTGTAACTTGGTGGGAGGAAAGGTGAGAGAGAGCGTCTGCTTGGGTATTTGCTTTGCCTGGGCGATGGACTAGTTGGAAGTCAAAGTGTGATAGCCAAAGGGCCCATCTCACTTGTTGTTGACTGAGATCCTGTGCTGTTCACCAGAACTCTAGATTGGAGTGGTCTGTGATGATCTCAAAGGGCTGTGGTAGTCATTCCAGATAACTCCACCAGTCCTTCAGTGCCTCAATAATAGCCAGCATCTCTTGGTTGTAAATTTCATAATTGTGTTTGGCTGACTGCATGGATGCTGAAAAGAATGCTACTGGGTGCCAAAGACCATCTTCTAACATCTGCATCAGGGCTCCCCCTGTTGTGAAGTTAGAAGCATCTACTTCGACTCAGGTAGGATGATCTGGTGACCAGAGTGTAAGAATGGGAGCAGATGTGAAGGTGGTTCGAAGGGAGTCAAAGGCTTCCTGTTGAGTTCCCCAGTTAAATGAGATGTCTTTATGTGTAAGGCCGTTCAGAGGTCGAGCAGTTTTGGCAAAGTTCTGTATGAATCGTTGATAGAAGTTAGCAAAGCCCAAGAACGCCAGATGTCACAGACATTGTGGGGGACTGGCCAGTGCTGTACTGCTGCCATCTTCACAGGGTCCATATGGACTTGCCCCTCCCAGATAATCAACCCAAGATATTCTATCTTTTCCTGTTCAAACTTGCATTTCTCTGGCCTCAGATACAGATCATTCCTTTTCAACCTGGCTAGCACTTCCTGAACCACCTCTTGATACTCTTCCAGAGTCCCACTGAAGATCAGGATGGCATCCAGATAAACTGCTACCTTTCTGCTGCAATCAAGTCTGAGAAGATGGAGTTCATGAGGCCCTGGAAAGTAGCTGGCGAGTTTGTCAATCCAAAGAACATGACAGTAGGTTCAAAGAGCCCTCGGTTGGTTGCAAACACTGCCTTCCACTCATCCCCCTGTTTGATCCGGATGTTGTTAGACCCCCAATGTACATCAAACTTGGTGAAGTACTTGGCACCTTGAAGGTGACTGGGAAGAGGGTAGTGGTTCTTAATAGTGTACTTGTTTAGATGTTGGTAATCCTGAACAAACCAAAGTTTCCTGTCTTTCTTCTTCACAAAGAAGACAGGAGAGGACAGAGGGGATTTGGAGGATCAGATATAACCCTTATGGATATTCTCATTGAGGAATTGATCGAGTTCCTGTTGTTCATTGATGGACATTGGGTAGATCTTGGTTTGTAGGGCGGCAGGTGCTCCAGGTACCAGTTCAATAGTGTGATCCCAGGGTTTGTGTGCAGGGAGGCGTTCCAACTCAGCTTCAGAGAAGACCTGAGAATAATCCCAATCTTCTTCCACAACATTGTCTTCTTGTTCCATTCCTCCTTGTCCAGCTCCTCCCATCCATACGCCTTCTTCACATCCTCAGTTGATACCTCCTCTAGGTCCAGTGCTGCAAAGTCTGCATTCGCCTTGCTGATCTTCCGGGTGTCACTCTTCACCTGCTCTTTACCCTTCCCAGACTTTTCCTCTTTGTCTTCCTCTGTTCCTACAGCACATATGTCTTCTCCCTGCATTGCAGCATTGACTCGGCCCCCAGCAGCCTCTCGTCTCTCAACGACCCAAGCACACACATCCACATATTCTGGCATGTCTGGCTCGCAGAACTGTATCTTGCTCCACTCATTCTCCCAAGTAATACCAGAATGCTCCCAATAATCTCCCCACAACTTCTTCATCTCCTCTTCGACCCTCTGGAGGCTATAGCCAGTGGCATTGTCAACGAACAACTGTAGTATTGTCCATGTGTAGAATTCAGCAGCCAGGATGATAAGGTTTGCTGCATAGTCACTGTCGTAGTGATGCCCTGCATGCTCAGCACTCTTTTTTAGCTTGGTAGCCCCGTCGTTGACGTTGAGTTTGCCATCAATGATCTCCTGAAGCACCGCAGACATCAATTCCAATTCGCTGGCTGGCACAGTGCTGATGGCCTCCGGAATGAGCAAGTGGAAAGGGGTCAGAGATGAGGAAGGGTCCTTTGGTCCCCTTGAAGTGGATGATGACAAAGGTACGTTCTGCTGAGCGGATGATGATGGCAGTGCCTGAGAATCTACACCTTGGTCCTTGGAGGGTGTGGGTTGAGTGCTATCTGCAGCAGGCTTGGTGACAGCGGAGGCAGGAGACTTCTTGAGTCGTTTCACTGAGTGCAAACACTTGTAATTCCTTGGATATACAGAGGAATTACACAAGACTTACACTAGTACACTCAATATGTAAGTCCACTTGACTTACTGAAGTATTACCAAGGACCACTGTGAGACTTCATGCCTTACAATAGTCATATATAATTGTTCTATTTTTCTTGGTCTCTGGTAATACTTCAGTAAGTCAAGTGGACTTACATATTGAGTGTACCAGTGTAAGTCTTATGTAATTCCTCTGTATATCCAAGGAATTACAAGTGTTTGCACCCAGTGTTTATGTTCAGACAGGGACAGTACTACTCGCAACAATGAGTTAGCGATCAGATCATGGGAGTCTTGGGCTCTAAATTACACACCTAGTGGATCACCGAATTTTAAGAAGAGCTTGTTGCACATCCAGTCATAGAACAGGGCCCTCATATTCAGTGTTTTACACTTGTGCCAGTGTTCCCAGTATGCATCGAGGAAGGCTTTCAGTTCACCAGTTTCATCGTTCCACCAACCTGCACATCCAGGTGCCAATTTGTCCTTGGGATTCTTGCCTTTCATCATGGGAGGTATATGTCTCAGACTAAGACTTGGAGAAATCAAAAAGATATGGTAACGTGCATGTCACAGGGTTCCTTCCCACACCATAACCCAAAGCTCCAGAACCTTTGAGAATGGAGAACGTCCTTTTACTGGTGGTTGCACAATGTTTCCAATAATCCTCATGTCCACACACACATTCTACAACAGCACTTGAAGAGAGTATAGTGTCAAAACATCCATAAACTGGTATATAGATGCTAGCCTGTATATGTATATCAGCACTAATACAGTCAAAATCTCTCAGTTCGCTCTCCATTGCAAGGAATCTGAATGATGGAGAGGAGACATTCATATCCAGCATACACTATAGCTATACTTCTGAATTACCAATGAACAATATAGGTATTTCCAAATTACCGACAAATGTCAACGGCCACTGGAATTAATCATATGCCCCAGCATATTAGATACCATGTGGGACGTATATAGGAACGTTTACGCATCAGAGGGCTTGGCCCCAGAGGCAGAACTTCATTCAACCATCGGCACCATATCTATATCTCAGTCTGGGATCTGCCCTAGCAGTGATTGCACAGATCTTCCATAATCCATATATCATTATCAGATGCAGGTGTTTCTGATTGTAAAATTTAGGGTTGGTCTGACATACAGTCAGACTATCTGCATTTGTACATCGATTTGTTATCTACATATGTACTGGTACCAGTGAGTCAGCCAACAGGTTAGTTCATTGTTGGAGATAAATTCTGAGAAATTTAGCAGTGCATGCCTCAGAGCCGAGATTAGGTGGCTTGGCCCCAGAGGGAGAACTCCATTTGACCATCAGCACCATATCTATATCTGGGACCAGCCCTACTGCTAAATGAAATAAGAGTTATTGCCAGCTTAAATGAGCAGATCTTCGATATATCGGATGCAGAAGGTGTTTCTGATTGTCAAAACTAGCATCAGTCCGACATATGGATCAGACATACTTGCATTTGTACATGTACCTGTGAATCAACCAACAGGTTAGCTCATCATTGGAGAGAAATTCTGAGTGAGGGATTATTCTGACAATATGAATGAGATGTATGTGTGTGCACTGCAAGCCACAAGTTTCCAGCGTCTGTACATACACCCATATCTATACACCAATTCTGCTACTCCTTACAGATAATCAAGGCAATGACTGTGAGATAGAACAAATCTTTAGTGATCTCTTTCAATGCTTTCACCTCCATGTCTACCTCTATGTGACGTTGATTGGCATCCTGCATGCATTGAAGCAAGTCCTTCCAAAGGATAACATCAGTTTCCAAAGCGTAAGCCCTGGTGAGTACAATAACAAAAAACTCAAGGTGCATGAGCTTGTCAAGTTTGCTTTGTGCGATAGGGATATAGATGAGGTGATGGGTCTCCACCTCATGACCTGTGAAGCTGGGGTCAGGCCCATACAGCGTTGTGCTGGGGACACAATTTTTAGTTGAAAAAAAAAATGAGCTGTAAATTGGCGCACCATTGATATGACTCCATTTTTCAGGACCCAATGGACCTCCTGGGAGCAGCCCAGCCCCAGATGGAGGATCATACCAGGAGTAAGAACTATCACGAATGTCGCTGCAACACTTGAACACTTTTCCAAAAAGCTGAGTGAACTCCAGATCCATATAGTCACGGGCTCAACCATAGTCTTTTGCAGCTGTTGGTGGACTTAACATAGTTGAAAGATATCTTCGCATCCAATCCTGGCCTTCACTTCGCCCAGGAGGAATATTGGGAACCCAGAATTCACAAGAGATCATCTCGTCACTATATCCAGCGTACTCAACAGAAGAATACAACAGAAAAAGAGCACAAATGCATGAAGGAATAGCACTGATTCCATTGGCAGCAAAGTCCCAGAAATGAGGGCAGTGTATGTCAAAGATATCTGTCACGATCTCAACCTGTTCTCGGTCAAAAGTATGAGCATGCTTGTCGTTATCAGAGCCAACAATGTCCATGCTAAGTGAACCACAAGAAGAGACACTTGGCAAGCAAGGGCTGTAAGTGTCAAGAACGTTGTCACTTAGCAAAACCACCCAAGTCACACAGTGAACGAAATAGATTTAACGAGTTTACAATGAGACGAGATAAAGAGAAAGTGAAAAAGGGGAAGGGAAATCGAGTAGCTGACTATGCTCGACACTGCACTGTACTAGGAGCGGAGTGGAGACGAAGTGAACAGACTAAGGAACCTAGCTACGAGATCTAAGATATATATAGAAGAGAAATGAATATGTGGGAATGTCCATGGAGTTTAGGAATCGGAGGAGATAAGGGTATGAGTCAAGTAAGAAAATATATACGTGAGAATGTCCATGGAGATAAAGGAAACGGAGAGGTGAGTTATAGATCTATAAGACGATGATGAGAAGTAATCAGTATTTATGGGTTTATGGAAGGTGATAGAATGATGAACAGAAGTGAATAGATAGTAGAAGGGAATAGAGAGGTAAGTGAAGGAAAGATGAAGGAGACGGAGGCGATTCGTGACACTACCCCCCTTTTTAGGTCGAGCTTTCGCCGGAGCTCGGAAGCCAACTGGTCCACTGTTTCGTCCACTGTTTCCTGATTTCTTTGTCCAAACCATGCTCGGTTGGCCAAGTTCCTGGTACGTCATAGGGAAGTTTCCCCATCCCGTTAGGGCTGACTCTCGTCCGTGCCATCCTCCTTCCCATGCTCCCCATCCATCGTGGTTGTTGACGTCTGCTGTGCCCCACCCAGCGTCGTTGTTGTTGTTTAACTCTATGAACCCTCCCCATGCGCTAGCATCCCCCCATCCTAGATTGTTTCGTTCGTTGAGTCGCAGGCTGGCTTTGTAGGTGATGCATCTGGAGCGGTGTCCTTCCCCCATCCTGCATCGTTTCGTTGAGTCCTGTCCTGGCCAAATGCATTGGTTGCATCCGCTGTGCCTCCCTGCATGTCCTTCATCCAGCCTACAGCGCCGACCTGAGCGTTGGCCATATCTGCAACATCCTGTGTTGTCCGTCAATGGGTCGATCGTCGTCGTAGTGGTAGTGGAGACTGTGATAGCGATGGGTGTAGACATGATGATGTGTGTTGGAAAAGCAAAGAGATGTTTGGGTAGGATGTGGTTGAGTTCTGTTTTGTCGTTCGAGTTCGAAGTTGATGGCTTTTAACGAGTTCGTGTCCGCGGTAACGTGGGACGGTCAAGTTCGTTTAGTGGATTATGACAGTGGACGCCGTTAGTGTCGGTAAGCTCGGGGATGTTTCTGATGGAATTTTTCGATCATGTCCTTTACCTTGGTCAGGTTTGATGTGGGTACCCAGGTATTTTCCGAGTCGGGGTAGTCCAACCATTTAATGAGGTACTGAGTACCCTTTCTATTCCTGGTTGGTTTGGAGTCTAGTATCATTTCGACGTCGTATTCTTCATCAGCGTCTAGCAGTTCCACGGGAGGTTCGGGGTAGTTTGGTCCGTGGGCATCTGTTTCCACGTACGGCGTTAACAGGGAAGCGTGGAAAACGGGATGTATCCGCCAGGTTGTCGGTAGTTTCAACTTGTAGTTGACCTGGCTGATTACTTCAATGATCTCGAATGGCCCGTGACGACGATCGGACAACTTAGCTTTTGGTCTCGTTGTCTTCAGGTTCTTTCCATCGAGTAGCACTCTATCTCCGACTTTGTACCCTGTCCAGGAGATGGAGTGGTTGCCATGCTGTGCTTTCATTGTTTCAGCGGCCGACGTCAAGCTTGCTTTGAGTTCGTCCCTGAGTCGGTTGAGGTTTTCAAGTCGTTCCTCTACTGTCGGTAGGTTGGAGGTTGGATTAAATGATGGGAAGAAGCGTGGTTGGTATCCGTGTAAGAGTTCGAAGGGGGACTTCCCCGTTGCTGAATGTATTCTGGTGTTATGACTGAATTCGGCGTATGGTAGATAGTCCACCCAGTCTTCTTGTCGATAGTTGCAAAAGATCCGTAAGAATTGTTCCAATTCCTGATTGTATCGTTCCGACTCTCCGTCGGTTTGTGGGTGATAGGCGGTACTAAGGGCTGAAGTGATGCCTAGCTTCTCATGGACCGCGGCCATGACCTTACTAGCGAATTGCGGACCTCAGTCGGAGATCATCTTGTCCCACAATCCATATCGTCGCCAAGTGTTGTCAAGCAGTAGATTCACCGTTCCGTCACTGTCAATTGTTTTCATACACGGCGATATGATGACCGTTTTTGTTGATTTGTCCACTGTGACGTGGATTGCGTTGAATCCTTTACATTCAGGAAGATCCGTGATAAAGTCGGTGGTAATAGTTCCAAAGGGACGTTCTGGAATTTCGGTGGGGATTAAGGGAATCTGAGCGGGGTGGTTGTTGGGTTTCGTTGTCTGGCATTTGGCGCAGCCAGTTACATAGTCCTTGACGAAGACTGACATTCCTGGCCACCAGAATTCCCTGCTGACTAGCTCATAAGTTTTGTATCGTCCGGGGTGCCCGTTGCCAGGGAGTCGTGGTGTAGTCTTACGATATCCCGTCGGAGATCGTTGTCTGCTGGGACATAGATTTTCCCTCAGAATAGGATGATTCCGTCTTCATAGTTCCATTCCTGTAGGTTTTTTACCAGCGAACATGGCCCGTTCCGTAAGATGACATCTAAGGCACTTACTACCTCTAGGTCCCTCTTGGGACATTCTTTGATTCGTCTTCGTAGTTCTACATCTCCTATGGCTGTTACCGTTCCTTGTCTAGTTGCTCGGATTCGGAAGAATTTGGGGTCGAGAAGGATTCTGTCGGTGTTGTCATTCTCGGTCCCGAGTTTGTGGTCTGGTCGTCTAGATAGTGGGTCAGCTTTATTCAGACTTCCGGGTTTATGTTGGAGGGAGAACTCAAATCGTGTAAGGAATAACGCCCATCGTGCTTGTCGTCGACTGAGTTTTTGGGCGGTCTGGAAATATTCCAAGTTCCGGTGGTCGGTGAAGATTTCGATAGAATGGGGGGCTCCCTCCAAATAGTGTCTCCATGCTTCTAGTGCCCGTATGATTGCCAACAGTTCCTTGTCATGGATGTCGTAGTTTCGTTCGGTTTCTGACAGGGATTTAGAGATGTAGGCGACTGGGTGCCATCGGTCGTCTTCCCCGGTTTGCATAAGTATTCCTCCCGTTGCGTAGTCTGATGCGTCTACTTCCACTCGGTATGGTTTCGTATGGTCTGGCATTAGTAGAACGGGTTTTGATGTGAAGGCCGTTTTGAGGGTTTGGAATGCTTTCTCGGCCTCTGTTCCCCAGTTCCAGTGGTTGTCCTTCCTTGTCAGATCGAAAAGGGGTCGTGCGATTTTTGAAAAGTCTTTGATGAAGCGTCTGTAGAAGTTTCCGAATCCTAGGAAAGCCTGAACTTCCTTTACGGTTTTTGGAGTTGGCCATTCGAGTACCCCTTCTACTTTAACTGGGTCCATAGATAGAGTGTCGTGCGAGACAATCAGTCCCAAAAAGTCAACCTTGTCTGCTTCGAATATGCATTTTTCGGGTTTGGCGTATAGGTCGTTGTCCCGTAATCGTTGTAAGACTGTCTGGACTAATTCCCTATGTTCATCTAAGTTGCGAGTGAATATCAAAATATCATCCATGTAGACGACGATCTTCCCTTGGTCAATGAGATCCTTGAAGATAGTGTTCATCATTGCTTGAAAGGTCGCTGGTGAGTTCATTAATCCAAAAAACATGACCGTTGGCTCGAATAGTCCTCGATTAGTTTTGAAGGCGGCTTTCCATTCATCTCCTTCTTTGATCCGGATGTTATTGTATCCCCAGCGTAGGTCGATTTTGCTGAACACATATGCGTTTTTGAGTTTGTCGATTAGTTCTGGAATGAGGGGTAGTGGGTATGCGTTTTTTACGGTACCCTTGTTGAGCGCTCTATAATCCTGTACTGGACGTAGTTTTCCGTCCTTTTTCTTTACGAAGAAGAAGGGACTTGCCATTGGGGACTTCGATGGTTTAATGTATCCTTTTTCGAGGTTTTCGGTCAGGAAGGAATCGAGTTCGGATTGTTCGTTTGGGGAGAGAGGGTATGTTTTACACGCGCGTGGTTGAAAGTCGTCTTGCAGTTCGATCGCGTGGTCCCAATTACTTCGTTGGGGTAGGCGTTCTGAAGTTTTTTTGTCGAACACTGACAAGTATTCATGGTATTGTTTTGGTATTTGTTCTCGTAACGAGGTTGTTGAGTTTGTGGATTTGTTTTCAGTGTTTTGTAGCGCTTTGTTAAAGGCAGCTCGGATACTCAGCTTGGTATCTGATAGACCTTCATCAGGATCGGTGGGGGTGTCTAGGTATTCCATGACGAGTTCACTCCATTGTCCCGGAACATTCCATTGTCCGGTCGTGTCTTCTGAGGAGAGCATCGTTCCTAAGTCGATCCGTTGTAATCGGATCCTTTTTGGTCGTTGTGATCGACGTTGTCCCGCTATCTTGGGTTGTGGTGTTGCTTTTGTGGGGACCTATGATTTCTTTGAATACCACTTGGTAATCTCGGTGATATGTTCTGGGGTCTATTATTTCAGGTTTCTTTATTTTCGGAGGAGGGCTTTTCGACTTAGCTTCAGTCTTTACTGGGGTCTTTTCCAGTGTGCAAGCGTTGGGGCATCGCGTTAGGTTGATTTCCGACGTTGTCCAGTTGATTTCTGGGTTGTGGTGTCGTAACCAATCAGTACCCAAAATGATATCGTGATCTCCAATATCCGTGATGTAGAATTCGGCGATCTCCTCGTGATGGGAATGGTGATCTGGGGGTAAGATTCGTAGTTTTTGGACGGTGTAATGTCTTACCCATCCCATTACGTTTTCTGATCCGTCGACGTTTCGAACTGGGAATGGTTTTTCTAGAGGGATGCGACTGAGATGATGTTTTTGGGCGAAGTCATTATTAATGATGATTCCTTCTGCTCCACTGTCTAGTAGAGCGGTTGCGTCGATTTTTCGTCCAGTTATTTTCCCGATCAATTCGGTCTTAAGTTCTATTGACGGGGTCTGTTGGTTTCGAGTGATTGCCGTGATTCTCAATTCAGATAGGGATCGTGGCTTACGAAAGGGTATAGGGCTCGTGTATTGCCTGTGTTTTACTGGTATGTATGTCCATGTCCCTCCTCCTGACGACGTAGCAGGGGAGGTATTCAAAAATCCGATTCCGTTATGAACTTCTTTAGTAGTCCTTCCTTCTCTTCTCCTGATAATGCTCCGATTCTGGCCGTGAGTTCCGAGATGTTATCCGTGGTCGTATTGATCTTGGACTCCGGGGTTTCGACTGCGGCTTGTTTTATGGAGGGCCTCCAGGTCGTGTTGTTGGGAGTGATCTGAGGTGTAGAAGGGAACGTAGGGCAATCGTTACCCATATGGCCCAGCCCTCGACACCTGAAGCAACGTCCTTCCTTCCTCATTTTTTCTCTTTCTTGGGGGGTCAGTTTCGGTGGATATTTAGTAGTCGAAGATGCACCTGGGACATTGTCTTGGAAGGCGTTTACTTCCATGCTTCTCGTTCGAACCACTCCTTGTACTCTGTGACCCCCTTCCCGTCTGTCCTTCCTCCCTTCGAGGTTTATTCCATGAATTCTTCTCTTCCTGCCTTTCTAGCCAAATCATGTGTTGTTTTACCGCGGCCTTTTGTAGTGTCTTAAGATTCTTAGGTTGGGTGGATAGGTAGGAGATTCGGTCTACCAACCCTCGGGGGAGTCCCTTTCGATACCATTTCATTAATGCCTTGTCGTTGTAGCCAGTATCGTCAGCGTATCGTTTGAATTGGGAGTTGTACTTATCTATGTCGGCTAGAGCCCCTTCCATCCTGATGTGTTCTATCTTGGTTTGGGCCTGGGTTTCTCGAGCTGAGGGTTTGAAATCTCGTAGGAATTCTCGCTTTACTTCGTATAGAGTCCAGAGCTTCTTCTTCGTTTCTGGTTTTGGAGCGGAAGAGTCTTCATCGGTACTCGTATACTCCTCGTCACTATCACTAAAGTCGTCTTCTTCTTCAAAGACCTTCTTCATCATACTGCGTGCCCATCGTTTCGCTTCATCTCCTGAAAACAGCGTGAGGAAGAACGATATTTTTTGCGTCTTCGGTAGGATAGACTTGATCGTTGAGCCGGAGGTAGTTGTTAAATTCGGTCATCCAATCTTTGTTAGGTTTCGGTCTCCTGTGAACTTTTCTGGCTTTACTCCACGTTCCTTGGTAGTCGTATTAGGAAAGACCGAGGACTGAGCGTCCTGAGCCTCGTCGTCTGGTGGTGCGGTGTCTCGAGGAGGTTCGAGTTCCTCCCGCAGCAGCGGTGGCCGAGTCAGGGTTTTCAGACATTCTGAGAGCGGCGTGAATAGAGTGGAGATCGATTGGGAGAGTGGGATTGATTGAGATGGGTTCTTGGACTGCACTAGGGGTGCTGTCTGTCGGAGATCTGTTGTGAGGGGAATGGGGTTCTGAGGAGTGTTCGTGAGATGGAGTCGGTGACGGGGTTGTGACCGGATTTGGATTTTCTGTAATTGGTTCTGATGGGAGTGATTCGAAGAGTGAGACTGGTTCGATACCGAGTCTCTGTTCTTCGATTGAAAGAGGTCGGTTATTTACGGAGAGTCGGTTTGGGACACGGATGGTTTATACAGAACTCCCACCGGTTTTGGTGTGAGAAGTAGCAGTCTTGTTGTCTTCGAGGAACGTGTGCGTGAGGTCGTCTGAGACAAACGAGTATGGGAGAGGCAGTACGGCTAGGGTTTTGTGAGGCTGTGCGTGATCTAGTGGTTCTTGGAATTCCGCTTTCACTCATCCACTCGTTTCAGTTTCCGAGAATAGAAGATCCCACTGTTCTCCTGAGACGTCTTCCCAAGAGATCAGTGATCTGTAGTAGTTGATTATTCTAGGGACTTGGGTTTGGAGATATTCGTGGTATTCCTCCTGGCTGAACACGAAGATATCGCTATCTTCGTAGTCGTCGTTACTGAACCAATATGGGAGGCTTGTTTCTCCTAGTTGGACGAGGAAGCACGTATCTACAACTGCAACGTAGCGTGGAGAGGTGTTTTCAGGTGATAGCTTTATTCGGAGGTATTCGGAGACGGTCACTTCACCTGAAATCCACAACCTCTTGTTCAGTATGATCCAATGATCGTCGAGTTCGATAGCGTGTTTGTATACTGTTGTTTCGAGTTCTTCTCGGTAATTTACGAAGTATTCTGATTTTTGATAGGGAAGGGATAGAAAGGTGGAGGTCGGGTTCGTAGGTTGTGAATGAGGGGTTCGAAGTTAAGAGCCAGTGTGTTTGTCGAGGGTCTGGATGTGAGGTGGGTGTAAGAGAGTCTGTTCAAGTGTCAAGAACGTTGTCACTTAGCAAAACCACCCAAGTCACACAATGAAGCAAGATAGATTTGATGAGTTACAATGAGACGATATAAGAGAGAGTGATAGAGGAGAAGAGAGAGATCGAGTAGCTGACTATGCTCGACACTGCACTGTACTAGGAGCGGAGTGGAGACGAAAGTGAACAGACTAAGGAACCTAGCTACGAGATCTAAGACATATATAGAAGAGAAATGAATATATGGGAATGTCCATGGAGTTTAGGAATCGGAGGAGATAAGGGTATGAGTCAAGTAAGAAAATATATACATGAGAATGTCCATGGAGATAAAGGAAACGGAGAGGTGAGTCATAGATCTATACAACGATGATGAGAAGTGATCAGTATTTATGGGTTTATGGAGGGTGATAGAATGATGAACAGAAGTGAATAGATAGTAGAAGGGAATAGAGAGGTAAGTGAAGGAAAAATGAAGGAGACGGAGGCGATTCATGACAGTTGATAAAACACTGGGTATAGTTTTATAGTATGTTTGACTCCTTCTTTGTTGATATGTTCAATAAACACAGTTCCAACACCTTCAAGGTAAGTTTCAGATCTTTTATCAGCAATTTGAAGTGGAATTGGATTGGGTAACTTATGGTATTGAGCAAAATCCATCAAATTGTTTGTAATGTGAGTTGATGCACCCGAATCTGAAACCCAATAGGTTATTTCATCAGTGATCTTACTCTTACAAATACTATTCAAAGGATACTTTTCACATGTTGAGCAATGTGCACAAGCAACAAAACTTTGTTCACAAATAAATACAGGCACATCATTTGTATTAATAGTACAATTGTCTATAGCCGCTAGGGCTGTATGAGATTCACAATAGTCCAACAACATTGAGATCTGAGGCAATTGTATGAGTGCACTATCTTTATTAGAAGTGTGAAATACTTGCCAGAAAGCCATAGTTTTGTCTCCATCAATGTAGATTTCCACATCTGATTCTGAACCAAGACTAACACCATCATCATTGGCAAGATATCTGGATGAAATGGAAATGTTGATAGCATCTGCCAGAGATGAGGGTCCAGCTTCTTCTTCTAAAGGTACATCATAGCGAGGTTTTTTTGAGGTATTTCCAGATTCATCAGGTTCTCTTTTCATATTCTCGAGGATTGGATCTGTGAACATGTGAGACATTCTGTCTTGCCACATTTTGAATGCAACACTCAGAGGAATATATTTAAAGGAACTTTCTTTGCTATGATCCAAAGATGTAGAATCTGATGACTCAGTAGAAGATGAACCTTGAACAGCCTTTTGCTTTCTACTTGAAGATGACGATGATGCTTTGGTATGATGAAAAGGTAGAGTGCGAATAAAATCGGGATATAGCAATGTATCATGAAATTGAGTATTAATTGTAACACCATTTGTGCACATAACAGATTGAGCAGGAGTAGGCCAGTAAGCTCTCTCAATCAAAGAAGGAGGCTTTGAAGGGACTGGCTCACATTTTTTAAACTGCTGTGGGATCCATTTATAATTGCACATATCAGACAAAGCTTTATTCATGATATAACAGCAAAAATACTCAACCTCTTCCTCAATTTGTTTCTGAATGGGACAGATAGTTCCTTCATGATGTCTTCATCACCATTGAGATCCTCTTTTGCTCAAAGATAAGGTTCTGTATGAGTGCCATCAGAATTGTATGTATAATCCCAAACTTCAGCTAGCTTACGAGTCATTTGATGACGAGCTTCTACTCTGAGAAAGCTTTCAAAATCAACTGTCTCCTGTGCAAGTTCATTGATCATGAGTCTCTCATAATGAGTAAGAATGAAGTAACCCGAAATTGTTTGCGGTCTGACCTGTTTAGCTAAGTTCCGCTTTACTCTTTCCTTCAAAGAAGAATCATTGTTCTCGTCAATAAAGCAATCTGATCGAACAATCAGAAAGTTATGATAGGGAAGAAGTTCATAAATGGGTTGCTCACATGTCTCCAGTAGATCATCAGTATCACTGATTTCGATTGGATCTAATGTGGCATTCATAAAAGGATTTGCCATAAAAGCGGTCACCATTAAAGGAGCATCATCATCAGAATCTGAATCAGCTTCGACTTCTGGATTAGCTAAATTAGCAGCACCTTTTTTGGAACCCTTCTTCTTCTTACTGCGATGAGTTTTCTTCTTTTTATCTCCCCCTTGATTCACATCACCTGTTGTAACATTATTAGAAGGTTCCTGAGGTTTGGGTTGTTTACTCTTACCCTTGTTTTGGTTCTTCTGTTTAGAAGATCCAGCCTTCTGGTTGTTCCAATTGGGTGCAGAATCAAACTTTTGTCTATCCCTAGTAATGCAGGTAAGAAGAGATGATTCCAAAGATTGACCAGTCTCTCGTTTATACTCAACAAGAATAAGTCCTTCCACATGTGCCATAGTCAGGTTCTTTGGTTCAATAGTGGCAAGTGTGAATTGAGCATAGTTTTCCCAGGATTGCAGAATGTGATCCATCAAGAAAAGACTGTGAATCCATGGGCTTTAAGATGTGTGAGAAATGCTCCCAGAGATGCAATCTGGTTTGCAGGATCTTTCTTCTCATCAAGTGTCCAAGACATGAACTCTTTGAAGTCTAAGAACCATGACATTGGGCCAGGAGAACTGTATTTTCTTGTCTACTTTATCCCAAAGCATTTTTGAGGTATAATCTCCTTTTGCTTTGGCACAATGGTTTTTCATCTATTTCTTCTCTAGTGAACTCTCTCATTTCAAAACCCACATTATTTGGAAGAAAGGAGGAAATATAACCCAAGGCCTGTTCATCTTTTTCATCCCAAGAACTTTGAAGCTTATAAGTTTCAACTAATTCCCGATCATATTTTTTAACCAAAATTTGATGTTGATTCCATTGATCATTAAAAATTGCAATGGTATGGTTATAAGATGATTGTTCAGATTCAGTTAAAGCATTAAAAGCTTTATCAGAAATTTGTTCAAATCCTTCAGGATAAGAAGGTGCATTACCTGTTTCAGTGGGACTTGAGTACCTGAAGCAACCCTGCTAAGGCCTTTGGCTTCAAGGAGGCAGGTGATAGCATAGTTCCAAAACTCATAATTGGTGGTATTGAGGATGGGAACGTTGAAGATGCTTTCAGAGTTGTTGTTAGCATTGTTGGAAGACATGTTTGATCTATGAAGCATCAATCAGTAAAGATGTCCATCCAATAGGTCACAAGTTCCAAGGAAACATCGAAGGGTCTAATACAACCACAGTGTATAGGATGATTGCAAAAATTCCTTCTCCTTTCTGAGCAAACGCCCCAGACAAGGAATGTACATAATACATTTGCATTAATCAACTATATGCCGGTATGTGCACATAATGGAATCCTATATTAACTTCTTCATCAGTGCTTCTCAATCAATTTCACACTGTCAGAGACCATACTCTTGACAGAGAGCACATGATTACTCTAGAAGTCGCAATATTGACTATAGTGGCACAGTACTTCCTAATGGGTGTAGAGATGCCTTAAAGCATATAGGGGAGCACTATCTAACTACTGTTTTTCTATAGATCTAGATTGGCAACTTTTATAAACACCCCTGGCTCATCTGAATGACTACGGAGTTTTGCCTGAGTGTGAAAAACAGTCCCACACTAAAGTGGAGGCTGCAAAGTGTGCTGGTCACTCTGCATACAACTATCTGTAGATCCATAAGGGTTCCACAAATAACTGTTACAGGTATAAAGTGACTTATCTAGATCTATAACTAAACCAGCAAAGAGTGCCTAATGCGACTCTAAACTGAACCCAGGTTATATATTTTACCGGGCAATATAGATGAAGAAAGAGACAAAGCAAAACATCGATCCACCAACTGCACAATCATCGAGTCTGACAGCTTACTCTCGGTGATGAGCTCGCCGTTGACCTTGACAATGCGATCCATCTTGACAATGGTAGTTGTATGGGTAAGACCAGCATCAATGGCCCACAAGGCCCATAACCTAATGAAGCAGCAAATATTTAGCGTAGGGTGACCAGTCAATAGAGCTCACCAAATAGAGTGCTGAGTAGAAAGCTAGTAGAGCTTAGATACGAGTTGCTTGTAGAGCAGATAGAACTGGATATTGTTCGATTTAACATTGAACACGATAACCTGATGCTATCTATGAGTGCTTTTGGTGGTGGGAACGAGAAGACGACTCGCAGATGTGTTGAGTGTTGCATGAAACGTGGCATATTATGTTCAGTTTTCTCGTTTTGGACCACTTTTTTCCAAGTCCTTCACAACTCTCACAGCACCCAGTTTCTATCTCACCCTCAGAGTTTTGATCCTCGGTGTGTGATGCTTCGAGATGAATCTGATGCATTTAGATTAAGTTATCTGTGTATCGTCAGTCTGGATCCTCGAGACCACATTTAGATAGAAAATCTTTCTACATT